>NW_019060046.1:1450663-1530260 GCF_000696155.1 Zootermopsis nevadensis
CTGATTATGTCTTTCGTGAATGACAAAAAAGACGCAACAATGCTCCCTTATGCCCTTCAGTGGCCGGCGATGACTGCAGTGGCTGAGTGACTGGCAAAGGACGCCCACTGAACTGAGAGGGTGCGGTGGGCCTTCATCTCCGGAAATCATTCCTCATAACAAGGTCGATTATCATAGCAATACATTTAGAAAGGAACAGGAAAGACGAATTAGTAGCAATCCTTGAAACAATGTTGAATTACACGCGACTGTGGTATTCATGCAGGTAAACTTACCAATTCGCCACATACGTACTTACATAGTATACTACAGTCAGTGCAGTCTAAATTTTAGGATCAAAGAACAAAAGTGGTAAATGTAAGAACAAATATACTCGTCTACCTCTGTCGATAACAACGTGAATTTAAATCTTCACGCATTATAGACGTCATCTCTCGATCTAGCGCAGAAAAAATCTTCCGGTGGCCACTGGAAAAAAGAAGTTTGGTGGCTCCAGAGCTGATACGAAGCAAGCGACCCTGCCCCCTGCTAGAAACCGGGAAGAGAACTAATACTGCCATTCACTACGCTTGATAGGAAGGGACATGGGAAGGAATCCGTCGTGACGCATTGTAAAAAATGCTACAGATATTGCTCGGAGAAACCAAGGAAAACAGTCACTGACCCGACATTCAAGCCCTAGCTATCTCAAATACGAATCTGAACTACGAGATAAAAACAAAATTTCTTTAAATGATTGGCAAATAAACTGGTGGTCTTGCATGGGAAATCCCTCATTCTAATGTGAGATGAAGTGATCAGCCTCTTCCAGCACCACTTTCTAATATAGTTCTTGCCAAAAGAAGTTCCACTGGACTTACACCAGTCACCACCAGTATCACCACAACTTGAGCATTGAACTGGTCATGCGATGCTCTATCCAGGTCAGACATTAAACCAGGTCACCTCCTTAATTTCATTCAACTCAAAAACGGTGGTATTATGTTCCTTGCACCCATTGCCACCCATCTCAGAGTCAGGATTAATATCCAATTCATCACCTGCAGCAATGCGGACACCCCTATCACTTCACTGCACCAATCCCAAAAAGAAAGAAAGAAAGAAAGAAAGAAAGAAAAGAAAAAAAAAGGAGAGCTGAAAGCACTCTTCTTCAACTTACAACCAGAGCTTCAGAGCTGCAATACCCACTATCATTTTTCAAAAAATAATTTTTGTGTTTATAAAATTTGTAGCACTTTACCTCCTCTATATCATTATTTTAATATTGCCCCTTACGTTGTCATTATTCACTAATCGGCTGAACTGATAGTAATTCCACGGGCGAGGAGTGCGAAGCAGAACGTTTTGCGATGGGTTAGGTTGTGTCCTGGACAATTACTAGCGTATTCATCGGGTGGTCGTGGGGATGTCATGGAGAAGTACTGGAGAAATCCTGGATAAGTCCTAGAGTAGTGCGGGAGAAGTCCTGGAGAGATTATGCGGAAGTTCTTCGGTCATGGAGAAGTGCTGGAAGGTTATGTGGAAGCCCTTAAGCGGTGGTAGGTTTGATCCTTTGCTGGTCGGTTATTTTGGATTCGTTTAAGTTTGATTTGGATTAGTTACAATGGAATAGGTTGCTTTTTGGGTTAGGTTAGAAAAGGTAAGGTTAGGATCTTTAGGTTAAGCTAGATAATGTTGTCTTGTTTTGCGATGGTTAGATTGTCCTGGAGAATTTTAGCGTGTTCATTGGGTGATCGTGGGGATGTCCTGGAGAAGTGCTGGAGAATTCCTGGAAAAGTCCGGGAGATTTTCTTGATAAGTCCTAGAGTAGTGTCGGAGAAGTCCTGGATGGGATATGAGGAATTTAGTTTGTAATGGAGAAGTGCTGAAGAAATCCTGGAGAAGTGCTGGAGACGTCCTGGAAGGTTATGTGAAAGTCCTTAAGCGGCGGTGAGTTTGATCCAGTGCGGGTAGGTTATTTTGTATTCGTTTATGTTTGACCGACATAAGTTACTTTAGATTAGGTTGCGTTGTATTGACATCCAAATACATTCTCATTGCAATCCTATTCCCAAGCATCGTGAATCTGCTTTCTTCAATTAATACTCGAGATAAAGTTTAACACTCATATAAAACAACATTATACATGAACTGATTACAGTGACCGCGGGGTGTAACGTGTGGGTGGGTCTTTGCCGGTAAAACGATATCGTGCAGTCGATTCTCAATCGAGACTTGGGCGTGTGTTCGATAATTCTCTATTGTGCTACCCTGCATTAAATGGAGGCCCCTCTTCCAGGGAGTTGAAAACGATTTGAGAAGGTAGCAACAGTAGTAACTGCAGAAATGCACGGTTTGTACCTACCACTAGGGCGACAGTTTCTTCTCAGTGGTACAGCCCGATTCGGGCACTGATCTCTCCTATTGCAGTTTCCTAACAAGGGGAAGAATTAGCGGAACGAAGGATGAGACCGTCTATCTACAAGACAACACACGAAAACATGGACAGAGATTAATTCCCCAACCAGGATACGAATCCTCAACCCATGCACTGAGCTTACCGAAGTCCCTACATAGTCACTGTCTGTATTAAAATTTTATTTTTTTGGCATGCTGCGCTTGGACTCGATCCCGGTTGGCTGCTTCCATTTAGGTTAATTGAGTGTTTCCACAATAGTACTCGGGTACACAAGGTCGAAACTTTCTCTTTTATCGTCACAGATGAATGTAAATATTTTCCTCTTCAAAGTAAAAGTGCTGTTCAATCTCCTTATCCACAATTCAAGAAGTGTCTATATTTACAACAGTAAATTATAAGGAAGTTCCTATACAATGGAATAGGTTGCTTTTTGGGTTAGGTTAGAAAAGGTAAGGTTAGGATCTTTAGGTTAAGCTAGATAATGTTGTCTTGTTTTGCGATGGTTAGATTGTCCTGGAGAATTTTAGCGTGTTCATTGGGTGATCGTGGGGATGTCCTGGAGAAGTGCTGGAGAATTCCTGGAAAAGTCCGGGAGATTTTCTTGATAAGTCCTAGAGTAGTGTCGGAGAAGTCCTGGATGGGATATGAGGAATTTAGTTTGTAATGGAGAAGTGCTGAAGAAATCCTGGAGAAGTGCTGGAGACGTCCTGGAAGGTTATGTGAAAGTCCTTAAGCGGCGGTGAGTTTGATCCAGTGCGGGTAGGTTATTTTGTATTCGTTTATGTTTGACCGACATAAGTTACTTTAGATTAGGTTGCGTTGTATTGACATCCAAATACATTCTCATTGCAATCCTATTCCCAAGCATCGTGAATCTGCTTTCTTCAATTAATACTCGAGATAAAGTTTAACACTCATATAAAACAACATTATACATGAACTGATTACAGTGACCGCGGGGTGTAACGTGTGGGTGGGTCTTTGCCGGTAAAACGATATCGTGCAGTCGATTCTCAATCGAGACTTGGGCGTGTGTTCGATAATTCTCTATTGTGCTACCCTGCATTAAATGGAGGCCCCTCTTCCAGGGAGTTGAAAACGATTTGAGAAGGTAGCAACAGTAGTAACTGCAGAAATGCACGGTTTGTACCTACCACTAGGGCGACAGTTTCTTCTCAGTGGTACAGCCCGATTCGGGCACTGATCTCTCCTATTGCAGTTTCCTAACAAGGGGAAGAATTAGCGGAACGAAGGATGAGACCGTCTATCTACAAGACAACACACGAAAACATGGACAGAGATTAATTCCCCAACCAGGATACGAATCCTCAACCCATGCACTGAGCTTACCGAAGTCCCTACATAGTCACTGTCTGTATTAAAATTTTATTTTTTTGGCATGCTGCGCTTGGACTCGATCCCGGTTGGCTGCTTCCATTTAGGTTAATTGAGTGTTTCCACAATAGTACTCGGGTACACAAGGTCGAAACTTTCTCTTTTATCGTCACAGATGAATGTAAATATTTTCCTCTTCAAAGTAAAAGTGCTGTTCAATCTCCTTATCCACAATTCAAGAAGTGTCTATATTTACAACAGTAAATTATAAGGAAGTTCCTATAGTCTCAAATAAAACTTCTTAAAATCGGCCAATTTATCATTGCGTTAAAGTATGTCAAACACGTTTGTCTAACTAACTAACGGCCGGTCGCAATGTCTGCGCGGTCTATGGCACGTACGATGTCGCGGCTTTCAACCCTACTTCGGGGATGGACGCACATCCGCGTTTCTTTGCGTTGCGTAATTAAAAATCCTTCAGAAGGACCTATATCACATCCAGATGTCTAAGAAGTTAAAGTTTCAAAATTAATCCGAAGCGTAATAAATAAAAGCTGAAGAACAATAATGAGAACAAGTTGAAATATGAAGATTTCTGTCTTCTGGGTTGCTGCGCTGATGACGGAGGCAGTATGACCTCAGAAACTTTGGTAAACAACTACCAGACTACACAGCGCAACAACCCAGAAGACAGAAATCTTCATACTCACCGCTGTGAAAACCTCAAATCTTACAAGTTGAAATATCAGTAACAAATACAGAACGTTCCAATTAAGACGTAACGATAACAAGACTTGGACGCCTTCAAATGGGCGCATAAAACGACGAAACGTATAGCGATACTGAATTTTTACAGCCATACCTGTGATATGTAACAGGCCACGTTTCACGCTCACACAAAAGAACGATTAAAATTACAATTTTTATATTTTAGCATTCACGCTTCTAGAAAAAGGCTCTGAACTATATGGCAGCAAGCATTCTCCAAACAATCTGTTCTTAATATCTTCGTTAACGCAATTTTAATTTTTACCCACGTTACCAGATGTATGAAATGTCATATTTTCTTAGAATTGATTAGCTACCTTTATGTGATGGTTTTGTATTGCAATGTATTACGAGACGTGAGCATATGACCTACTTAGTTTTCTCTGCGTTACTTCTAATGTAATTTCCTTACCACTATCTAACAGCTTCTTTGTTTCTCGTTATGATATTTATGTTCTCATTCAATAAACAAACATCACTGGGATGGACCAGAAGCTGATGTATCCCAGTCATAATTTTCAGTTCTTCATAGTTTTCTTGTACCTTTCTAATGACGCAATCTACAGCAACGTTCTGTTAAGAAACTTAGACAAAACATTCCCCTGTTTTAGAACATAAATGAATAAAAATTCAGAAAATATTTATATCTATAAAACAATATACAGAACTTCAACCGAAAAAGCTGAAAAGAAATGTTAACACTAGAGGCCAAGGCTTAATAGATGAGTAATATTACGATGAATCTTAAATTAATATGGCGAGGATGCGGACTGGTTTTTACTGGCTTAGGATAGGGTCCAATAATTGGGTCCCGTAAACTCATCAGCGAACATCCAAGTTTTAAAGAAGGGTTAAGAATTTTTTATCAGCTGAACAATTAAAACCTTCTCAAGAACGTCTGTACCATCTGATACTACCAGAGCAGGAAACGAAATTTGTGGCGTACGCAAACTTAAGAGATATTGTAAAAAAAGTATGTACATATGTAAGTGCGTACGTACGTACGCACGAAACGTAGCTAATGAGTTAGGGTCTTCGCCGCTGCTCATATGGTCATACAGTTCAATTTCCCTCGAGCCACATTTAAAACTACAGGTCTTGAATTCTCTTTCCTTTATCTAATATACTTCTTCCCGTCTCTTGTAAATAGTTTTACATCTCACAGGGGGAAAGGCGTTAACATGGGACACTAATAATAATATCAAAATTACTGCTCAATGATCTGGCACTTATGTCACTTTCGCTCCGAAGGCAAATTCTCTCAACCAGTTCTCGCTGTGAAGTGTCTGGATATTCACGTACAGACCCAGCTACTGTTCTGATAACCTCAGAGAGATTGACCAACAGAGTACTGAGTGGAAGAAGTGTCTTCAAGGCTAAATCAAACTTTTTAAAGAAAGATTAATAGCAGCTTAGTTGCTCTAGGGAAGGTAAGCCCTATATATAGGAGACACAACATCGGCATTTCTTCCACATGCTGCCATCAAGAGAGTGCGTTTACTTCAAGGTAATTGGAAAGGTATGAGGAACAAAGCCGTCTGTCTAGAAGGTGCATGCATGATGAGATCCAGTATTTGGAAAGAGTAACGAAGAAATGCTATAACTCCATGGCAGAGAGCCTTCCTCCAGCAACTGATACTTACGGAACCAAGTAACTAATCTTAAAGAATTCATTTTTCTCTCGTGAAGCCGAAGAATTCACAGTCGTGTTCAAACAGCTGTGTAAGTCCACTTCACATCCTCACACTTTACCCCGCCAATACCAATCTAATCCTTGAAAGCCGAAGCTCGCATAAACAATTTCGCATACAAAGTTGAAATTGTGGGTTTGTGTGTTTATTCGCTTATAACTAGAGAAAGGATATACCGATTTAAACCAAATGTGGAATGTTTATTTCTTGAGACCAGAAGGAGATCATAAGAGGGTAAAAACTCTGGGGAGGAGGGGGGGGACTTCCTGAGCTCAATTTCCGCTGAGGGCGTTTCCTGTAGCTCGGATACTAAGCACGACCAAGAACCAAAGTTGTTTGTTTCAAAAATGATAATATAGAAACAAACGCCACAGGTGTAGTGAAGGGGGCGCCTACCCTCTGGGGCCCATTAGAATGAGCTAATCTCAATCAGTACAATTCAATTTTTTTTTTCCTTGCAAATATTCGCAGTAAAAGTTTCTATTATTACTATTAGCCAAAAACTATTCTGCAACAGTTACTAGTTTGTAAAGTTAGGATCATTCTGTGAATAAATCAGATGGGTTTGTTTGCAGAGACAAACACGGTCTAATAATGTTCTTTCTCGAATACTTGAAAAGAAAGAAAAGATGCCCCAGTTAACGTGTGCCCTTCACGGCTGTACCCTAGCATTGCTTTCTTCTCGTTTCTGGACGACGCGGATTATCTTCCTTACTTCACACTCTCTCTACTTCTGAAAAGCGCCAGCTTTTTAGATGAAAACCTTTGAAGTTCACACAGAGCCCGGGGATCGTAGAAATTCCCTTCTCCTAGTACTCAATTTGAAATTAATTACTACGTGCGAACATAACGTTCAATCTGAAGTGCATAAAACACAACACTGTCGTCTCTGAATTAGCCTGTTCCGATAAACTGCATTCACCTCCTGACACGAATTCGCACAATTAAAAGTCACAGCATGTAAGGAGAAGTCATCCGCGTATAACACATACCTCTGCAGATAAATGATTAGATTCGTGCTATGGTCGCCTTTACCCCCGGGAATAATGCTGACTGCACGGAGGAGCTTAACGGACTGAACGCCCAAACAAAAGAAATACGCTGACTGTGCCACGTCAGGTACACAGACTAGGCCCGTCCGTCAGCTTCTCCACCGGCCAAAAACTACTGCGCCGACTATAGTATGGACACAATTATGACGAAGAAGAGAATCCCTGCCTCTACTGGGAATCGAATCCCGTCCGCTACTTTAGTCTACGACACTCAATCTAGTAGACATAAGACATGGATGGGGTTGAAAGAGGACAGGACACCATTTTAACAAATTTTGTTGTTCTTTATATACGATATTAATTACGAACAAGAACCTCGAAGACCGCTGAGCCCACGGTAACTGAATAACCAAAACATGTGGTATAGTGTCAGTAAAATATTTGTGTATCAGTCAGCATCTGCGGGATTCATATTAATTAAAGGTCATCCAGAGAAATCATATTCAATCATAACACCAAATTTACATGACATGCAAAACTAACATAATCGATGATATTAAAAAAAAAAGAACTTGATAAAATACACTACTGTAAATAACAAACAGAGCTCTTAATTTAAGCTTATTTACAAATGATGAATATTTTTAAAAACGGAGGAAGGAACCATTTCTACCCATGCAGTGAAGAGCTTATTTAGAAACTACTCCCTTCGGCGCACTGCAATTCCGTTTGCCATTCCAATTACAGCCACAGACAGTGGCAGACTAGGCGATGGGCGACAGTAATCATGCTGACTGGCTAAGACGGGCGCGTGTGGACGCGCGCGTGCGAGACAGGTGTGCTGCATTGCGGCCTGTTTTTCTGTCCATCATCCGGGTCAAAGAATACAACAGATTAAGCGAACGCTGCTATCAACCAAGCTCACAGCGCTGAGTAAGCTTAAATGTAGACAGAAGGATAATATTAAAAGAGCCCTTAGGAAATATTGTGGGAAGCCTGGACTAGATTCATTTAGCTCAGAATAAAGATCGGTGGCAGTACACTGTGAAAACGGAATTTAATCTTTTGGATTTTATAAAAGGCGAGGAATTTCTTAATTATCTACGCGATTATCAATTATTCAAGAAGGACTCTAAAGCAGGGACTTACTTCAATACAGCCATTGTAATTTTTGCTGTCAATGAAATAAAATTATGGACAGTCCATTTCGGCTTTGTAAATAAAACTACTTACTTGCTAAGACCCAAAATAATTTTCATACGCTTTTCCTTAGCTACGTTGCCATTTATACAGATATCAAAGTCTGAAAGCAATGAGCAATGTGAAAGATGTACTAACAGAAGAGACCCTGCAGGTGATAGATGTTGCTTGTATGCAGACCACATATTCACACGTTGGACACTTGACGCTTATGCAACCTACTTCACGAGAAAATGTACGGTGTCAATAATGCATACAAATAACAGATAGAGAAAAGATATAGGATATACCAACTTTGAAAAGACTATTTCCCACATGTGGCCAAAATTACAAAAGCAATTTCAAAATCTGTCATCACCAAATTATTTGCTTTGCCAAATCATGGGGCATGTGATTGGCAGGACATGAAGCACGCATAGTAACAAATTAATATATTTAAACGTAGAACTTTTAATTGCCAACATTTTAATTGCAATGATTAGATAATTACTTGTTATTGTTCATGTTTGCCTTCAAGTTTATGTTTTAAGCATCTTTACCATAAGAATATTATTAAATTCCTTAAGCAGCGGTACACTTTGTAGTAATATTTGTATACCCTTGATGATGACCCGGCGACTCAAAACATAATGGGTAAAAAATCTCAATAAATAAACACTTCAATGTGTTTTCAAGTAACGCTGGGTTCAAATAGTTCAGAGTAGGTGCCAGTGGCAGGATTATGTTAACACGGTAACTAACTTCGTGTTCCATGAACAGTGGTAAATTCCTTTACCAGGTGAGCGACTGTTACATTCTAAAGAAACTAAATGTTTAACATAAAATTCCCATTCTCATCGTACACACTTCCAGTCGTACAAACCTTGCGTTTTTAATGCTATATTTACGTAACGTAAGTTTATAACCTAATCACGAAATGCAATTTAGCTTAGAAATTAGTTTGCTAATTTTGTAAGAAGTTGGCCATATGATCGAATCCAACACCAGTCAGTTCTTTCTTTACTACTCGCAATAAAAACGTTACAGAATATTATCGTTATCATTACTTTCTTTGGATGAACTACGTAATAAGTTGGCAGCATAAGATCCTAATTTTAAAGGTTCGCATCATCGCCACGTTTGTAACTGTTAACGCATAAACAATACTTCATAGTCATGTGTATGCATGTTTTTATAACATATCTTTATGTAAACTGTCACATTCAAATGATTCGTCAATTAATGGCGTCAAGTTAAAAGCTAAATTAAAACATTCACACTGTCGCCATGTTGTTTTATAGTCTGCCACGAACGTATGGAAGGATACTACACAAGTATCCCTTATGATGGAGGCAAAGATTGTCTCCGAAACGTCTGTAATTACACGTCTGAATACTTGAGACTACCTTTTACATTAAGCAAACGCAATTTCTTCATCCATCTTACCGACGTGTTGATAGTCTTATAAATATCCGGCCGAATCGACTCCACACGCATAAACAATTCGACAAACTGACCAATCGTTAAAACTTACACAATACGCCATCCTCCATGCTTTATAAGCCATTATGGTTGTAGCTAAGGGTACTACAGCGTTATCCAAATCTTTCTTTCTTGTACTGTACAAGTTTTCTAAATCCTTACCAAGACATGAGGTAATATTCCTCGAACAGAAAACCAAACCATTGCAAAGCCTCTCCAAAGTCTTCATTAGTTAATTACTTTTGTCCATCGTGCTACAGATTCATTAGGACTTGGTATCCTCTGTCGTAGTGGTCTTCTAAATCCTTACTAAGACAAACGGTAATATTCCTTCGATGGAGAATCAGTCATCGCAAAACCTCTCCAGTTGGTCTACAGAACGATAAAGAATACGTCGAAAATCTAGGCCCCAATAGATCAGAATAAAGGTTTCTAAAGTTCTTCTGCCATTCTTGAAAAAGCACGGCCTTCAAGAAGGGGAGTTATCACCTTTTGCTATAAAATTTGTTGCCATCCACTTGCTCAAGGACACTGAAGACCTGTCTTTCTGCATTCCGTTTCTTCAAAACTTCCTAGGAAGCACATGACAAGGGTTACCAATCACACACATGTAATATTAGGCCGATGAATGACGTGTTGCTGAAGCACGTGAGTTCCGTTCTGGGTTAGCCCGAGGCAGGAACTTGTTTGGAAATTCAGGTTACATGGAATTGAGAAATGAAAGCTGTTGCTAACCGGCCAGTAGTGGTGGACGCCGTGTCGTCGACGGCGACGCAAGAAATCCCCACCAAGATTTCTCTTGGTGTCTCTCCCTCCCACATCCTCTTCACCACTCTTGAATGTTATGAGCAGAAGTAACAGTAATACATAGCCAGTGTACTGCAGTACTGTAGTGTGGTGCGCTCCAGCTACCTTGAAAAGGTGTTCGCCTACTGCCCTGGATTTCCTTCTGTGGTACCGCTACATTGTGTGACAGTGACTAAGTTATCCCGAGATTTAGCGTGTGGAACAGTGATAAACATTTTGGATTATTTACTGAAGAATAAATCTGTACCTAGTTTGGAGATTACTGTTCACCAGCTTTGCGATGCTACCAAGGTACGAATAAATCATTTAGAATTTCGTCCGTAATGCACAGTCATCGAGGCAGAGGTTTGATAGAAACAACACATAGACTTAATTCAATTCAATTCAATTCCATTATTAGAGTGTTTGCCAACAGCAAAGAGCCTATAACAGGCAAACACTCTCATTGAGGCAGTAAGAATAACAGAAAAACACTGAATATTTCATAAAGAGGTATTAAGGCAGTAAGAATAACAGCAAAACACTGAATATTTCATAAAGAGGTATTTCATAAAGCACACATTTTATCTAATACTCTTGAAGCGATTTTAAGGACTACATAAAAGGTTCTGTCAATATGCTCAAAAGCAAAGGACAATTTAGGTGATCTAATGTAAACGACGCTATACGAGCTGTACAAAACGTGGATTAAAAAGGAGTTTGTAAGAAGATGAACTTGACTGACTCGTGATACGTAAATTTTGGACCTTTTAAGTGTACTCACCCTTTGTGCCCTACCTCGGCAAGGGTCATGACAAAATTTTTCGCAGTGCAAGTGTGTTTGTAAGCCTACCTCATGTTTTGACATAACCATTTCAAAATTAAATGTTTAATAATATTTAAACCTACTTTTAAACCAGACGAGAAGGCGAAATGTCTGGCCAAACGGGCATACATTTCTATTCCCCGACCCCTTCTTACAGAAACCATCTAATTAACAGCTAAAAAGCTGTTACATGCGTATTTCTCGGGATGGAAATAAATCTTACACAGATGTCTGAAAGATCCCGATAGGCAGCGCAATAAATATTCTCATCAGCCAGCAACTGGAGAAACACCGGAAGGCCTAGCAAAGGGGACACTACTCTTCTGCGAGGTATAAACTCGACTCACAAGCGCTTCAATCCAAGGACGTCTGTTTGTATGCGGTGCATAGGACTTTGAATGTCCAATTTTATTGTTCTCCGCTCTGGGCAGTATTTAGACCAAGGGTCAAAGGTCCCTCAAATGACTGGCACACAAAAATTTAGTTAATATTTTGTGTTACGTGCATATTGTTAGCACGATGCTCATTTTTCGAGATGTCACAAACTCCGTTTACGATACGAAGTTCATCTGAAGTAAAATAAATTAACTTCAGCAGACGTTTACAAATTACTAGGTGTAGTAGGTTAACAGAAATAATTGCGTTAACAGAAACAGAGTCTTTCCGTCCTAAAAGCTACTAACAAAAACATCGGATTTGCTTGCAGAAAACATAAATATGGATGTGATGCAATAAATCACAGAGCAACTGTGATGCTAACCTTTCTCGTACGGCAGGCACACATCACTCCGCAATTTAACACAACCTGCACTCTGACAATATTTCGTAAGGCTCACATTTGCTGAAGGGATTGAACAGAATCACCACGCTCTGGATTCAAGATAGTGCAAGATCGCTACTTGTACAAAACAGGCATTTGCAACAACACTGTTCTGTCGGTCTGTACACTCACAAGCACTTAGGCTGGTAGGCATGTAACAGTAACAGAAGTAAATAAAAAAATAAATCACGGAAGGTGCTAAATTAAATGAGAAATCCAATCAGCAAACGGTGTGTGTGTATGTGTCCCCTGGTTCGGACACGAGCATACGTTGTCCCAATTAGAGGAATATTTAGTAATAATTATTCGTAAAACTTGTTATGAACATCACGCCAATTTAATTAGTAACATTTTCGGACATCAAAATCCACTGTCATTAACCATACTAACACGTCAGTCGTTCGAATTTCAGCTGTGGGTACAAACCTAATAATTAGGGCGTAGATGCTAAAGTACGTTTAACGTAATAAAAACTGTTTATCCCTTTACAGCGAGAAGATCAATTAATTAATCATTTAACTGTTACTATCACCCGGAAACACAGCGCATCTCCGTTAGAAAGATCAGTCAGTTAACGTTAATCGTTGTAACGTAAAAGCAGGTGGTACACATAACTGCCACTCCTCTTTAATGTGTTAAGAAAGTGTTTGCTGGAGAACAGCCACGAGTAGTTTCGACTTCGATCCTATTGTGACATGTTTAGATGCACGCTCAGACTGCGGGGTGTGGGGAGGGCAGGACTGGATTGGATTGTCGCGCGTGTCCGTATTATGCAATATGAATGCAGATCATGACGAACGGTTAGATATTCCCAGGATTTCTTACCACAATATTCAAACGTAATATGTCGGTCATTAATCGACATCTGAAGTAATTTTAAATCGTTGACTTGCTCAAGAGACAAACACGAACGAAACGTCTCGAGAAAGTCACCGATATTCTTGGCAAGGTTTGCTTGCATTTCATTCTGAAGAAGGAAATTTGCGTGGATTTATGTCACAACGCTAAGTGGGTAATGTATTCCCTCGTGTTTACAAGATATATTCAACTGAAGTAAAATCCCGTCTAACATAAGGAAAAAAAATATCTTGAAGTGTTACACGATATATACCAAAAGTAATTCTCTGAGCCAATTTCTCTAAGCAAGCGATGAACATATAATGAGGGTATTTGGGAGCATGATAAAGACAAATATTTGGACATTAAAGAGAGGAAGTTATATGAACATATAAACTACAAAATAAACCTCTTCATTAAATATTAAAATGAAATACGCAGGGCACGTAGTACGCATCGGAGTGATGAGAAATTTATGCGAAATTTTAGTCTCGGTCAAAGTCTAACTGCAGGCTCCTGAAAACATTGCAATACACCTTTTGCTACCATAAAATTTCGTGACTATTTGAGCGACTATTAACTTTTCAAGAACGACCACGATCAATGCAGTTCGTTAAAGGACCATCAGTGTTAAATAAGCATTTCTTTAAAATGTTAAGTTTAACGCATTAATTCAATTTTAATCGCCAAGAGATTGTGAGGGATCTTGTTATAACTCAATTTACATATATCTCTGCACCGACCTGCAAAAGGGGAAGACCCCAGAAAAAAATCAATCCGCTATTTGGTTACTCAGATTATTGTCAATCGCCTAGTTACAGAGTTTGTTAGGTAGGTACCTCGACAGTGATTGGCTAGTTACTTAGATAACTAACGAAACAATTATATATTTCCATAGTTTGTTAAGTAGGTAACTTGACAATTACTCGCTGGTTACTTAGTCAATTAATGGAACAATTATCTGATTTCTTAATAATAACGTCCCATGCACTGTGGTTGCCATCGACGACCTACATACAGTTGGTATCGAAGTTCCAGTGACTCGTGGCAGACCTGTATCCCAACAAGTTTCACTCATCCAGACCAGTTCTCGGAAGAACATACGACGCCTACTTTCTTTTGCGTATTTCCATCACAAGCCAGCAGAACCTAAAATTGCTTACATATTTTCGTTCAAAATTTGAGCTAGCATTATAGATATTGGAGTGTTTTTTTCTTTGGTTATGGTTTGGTGTGTTTGTTTAGCAGAGACAAACAAAAGTTTTAATAGGAATTGTAAGGGATATGTAACTTATGAGATTAATTTCAGCCATCAATGAACAAGATTAATTTGCAAAAGTTCTTGAAATTATATATTTGCACATTATAGTTCGAAAAAGGTAATACCTTTCTCATAATTAGAATTTTGTAATATACACATATAGTACTTTATTATCGATACTTTTAACCAACATGTGCAATGTTCTGTTTTCAAATTCCTGCATTCTTATGGGGCAAGGCTGCATATGTTGTTACATATTTATGGCCATGTATAGTTTCGTACTCCCCACCCCACCCCTTTTCGTGAGGCGAAATTTTGTAGTGTGTCATCATGTGTTTCTGACAAATCAGGATCTGCCGCGGGTGAAAAAAGTTTGCGAAACTGCCCTGGAGTACACCTTCCTCTTGCTGCAGTCGTACTGCGCTTTGTATGAAACTTGCTTCAATTACGCCATTAGTTCAGCTCGCTTAACCCCACCACTGCCCCACTGGAACCTTTCACTCTAAAGCACTTTAATATCATCATCGCCTCGGAGAAATCGCCCCAATTCCTGTTAAAATAAAGAAGGGTTTTCGTCTGATATTCCCTTCACTGTAGTTATAACGCAGTTACAGCACGCGTAAGAAAGGTCAAGTTTAATGTGGCTGTTCTATGAAATCTACTCAGCCCATTTACTTATGTTCAGATTATTCTATCTGTATATAAAACACATACTAAAGTAATTTACTTCCTTAGCGCTGCATTCCGGACTGAACATAAGTCTCGTCTGTTAATTCAGATTTCCTGTGGCTCTTTTTAGCTGTTCTTCAAGCTTTAAAGAGAGATGAGAGAGAGAAAACACCACCTTATAAGCCCCTTCCAAGTTTGTCTGTCTGTCTAATGCGATGGGACACATCAGATGGGGACTCAGACCACTTCGGTACGTCGTAAATTAAACAGCAATGTGAGGAAAACCGAATTATATCCTGTATTTCGTCGTTTGATTTTGAACACCCTACATGTATGCATATATAAGTAGAATGCGTATAAACTAGCTCTTGTTCTAACACCTGAATATTGCACTGCGGAATGAGCCAGTACTGCACGTATCAAGGCCGGTCAGTAAACTAAATCTAATTTATACAAATTTCTTATATCCTTCACTGCACTCACCCTCCCCCCCAATCCCGTGCAATATTAATATTCAGTATTACAGTTGTGTGATATTCATTACATAACCGTTATTGCTTGACAAGAACTTGTTAATAGTACTTTATTATCGATACTTTTAACCAACATGTGCAATGTTCTGTTTTCAAATTCCTGCATTCTTATGGGGCAAGGCTGCATATGTTGTTACATATTTATGGCCATGTATAGTTTCGTACTCCCCACCCCACCCCTTTTCGTGAGGCGAAATTTTGTAGTGTGTCATCATGTGTTTCTGACAAATCAGGATCTGCCGCGGGTGAAAAAAGTTTGCGAAACTGCCCTGGAGTACACCTTCCTCTTGCTGCAGTCGTACTGCGCTTTGTATGAAACTTGCTTCAATTACGCCATTAGTTCAGCTCGCTTAACCCCACCACTGCCCCACTGGAACCTTTCACTCTAAAGCACTTTAATATCATCATCGCCTCGGAGAAATCGCCCCAATTCCTGTTAAAATAAAGAAGGGTTTTCGTCTGATATTCCCTTCACTGTAGTTATAACGCAGTTACAGCACGCGTAAGAAAGGTCAAGTTTAATGTGGCTGTTCTATGAAATCTACTCAGCCCATTTACTTATGTTCAGATTATTCTATCTGTATATAAAACACATACTAAAGTAATTTACTTCCTTAGCGCTGCATTCCGGACTGAACATAAGTCTCGTCTGTTAATTCAGATTTCCTGTGGCTCTTTTTAGCTGTTCTTCAAGCTTTAAAGAGAGATGAGAGAGAGAAAACACCACCTTATAAGCCCCTTCCAAGTTTGTCTGTCTGTCTAATGCGATGGGACACATCAGATGGGGACTCAGACCACTTCGGTACGTCGTAAATTAAACAGCAATGTGAGGAAAACCGAATTATATCCTGTATTTCGTCGTTTGATTTTGAACACCCTACATGTATGCATATATAAGTAGAATGCGTATAAACTAGCTCTTGTTCTAACACCTGAATATTGCACTGCGGAATGAGCCAGTACTGCACGTATCAAGGCCGGTCAGTAAACTAAATCTAATTTATACAAATTTCTTATATCCTTCACTGCACTCACCCTCCCCCCCAATCCCGTGCAATATTAATATTCAGTATTACAGTTGTGTGATATTCATTACATAACCGTTATTGCTTGACAAGAACTTGTTAAAAAAAAACATCTCGGCAGAACGTGGTTAGATGGCAATATTTTAGATTAATGACATCTGACACGATTTCCATGGCTCGGCTGATGACTTTAGTAATTATATCAGTTACTACATATAAGGATATAAATATTTTTAAACTGGTAGAATTTTGATTAAGTTTTACATACATGTCAAGAAAAACAGTTTCTCCTTTCATAATTTATTTAAATAATAGAAAATAAATTAAATGTAATTATCTTCCCCTTAGATGTTATAAAATGCTATAATTTATAATTTGGCAATAGATAACGTAAGCAGTTGACGAATCTTCTTCAAATATGTCATGAAAAAACAGTTTGTTTTGTTCAAAATAAATTTTTACGATCTATACACACCAACGTGATGCAATTAGCTGCTCGCAGGGTTCATTTCGTGAAGGAAACTAACGCTCTAACTCAGTTTTAGACTACAAGAGTTCCTCGAACAGCTAGGTACTACTCAGCATAGACCTTCCTTTCTCCTGTGAAATAGGAGTTTTCATGACGTGATAATCTATCCTGAGACAGCTGGATTTAGACCACACATCCTTTCCTTAAGACATGTCTGAATTAATACACTCTCATATATTTTGCGTCTCCAAATTTGAATCTTACTTTCAGAGTTCAGACCAAAATTTTGTGTTTCTTACATTCTGTATCACTCGCAATCAATGTAACTCCCTGAGTGAGAGAGACCAAGATTAATGCCCGTACAAAACACAGGTAAAATTAAATATGAAGTATTCTGAACTGAGCCGAGTATAAATAAGTAATAATATTGTAAGACATAATAATTAATGCAGAATTTCTCACCGAGATTCATCCATTCTTAAACGTCAAGTATGTTAGCTGGAAAAATATACATTTTTCGTTTAGATTAATGTTAGACATTTTTTTTTATAAGAAAACACAAAAACTTGTTAATTAAAATGTACATTACATTTTATTATTTGGTTATACGACCGGTTGTGATTTTCAGTCTTTAAAACTGGTCCTTAGGTAAGAAATGTTCCCACTGCTTACATGCGAAGCCTTTCAAAAACATTCTGACGGTTCCAAGCTCATCTGCAACTCTTCGCCATCTATTACGAATGAACCGCTTATCCTGATAAAGAAAAATCACTATTACAGCACAGCTTCAATTATCTGACCTTCGTTTATCTGACATTCCGTTTTATCCGACGTGCCATGTCGGAACGCTCCATTTTATCAACAGTAACTCAGTATTTACCGGAATGAATCACATTCCACCACCGCGCACCTATACTTCATGTACTCAGTTCCTTTTGCGTGTTTTATTTTCTTCGCAATTTAATTATATCGTAAAGCGAGTTGATATTTACCCTGGTCTTTATCATTAGTCTTTCACATTATCCTACATTTTCAATTATCCGACCCTCCTTAGGTGCCGTTTAGGTCAGATAATCCGGACTCTACAGTACAGGCAATATTACGCAGCCATGACCTAACGATCGCGTCCACTTTCTCTCAACATCATATTTTCCTACAACATAACATTGCGATTCTGTTGGAATTATCCGTCTCATGGATTTTCCACAACTCAACTCTCCCTTTCCTCAAAATATTCCAAGAAAATTGTTCTCACATGTGTACGGAAAAATTTGCATTGTGCTGTGTGAACAGATATTATGATAAATCCAGAACATAAGTACTTTAAACGAAACAAATAATCGATGAACAAGTCAAGACTTACTTTGCATATAATTTCCTGCCAATTATTGCTAACCATTTCCGCGAAAGTCAATGAACAGGAAACTGTTTTAGAAGTTGAGAGTAGTCTACTCATTTAATAAGCATACTTTGACCTACAAATGGAATATTAACCTTTCTTACAAAGCAGCAGCATAAAACTTCGACCAGATGTTCAATTTACAGATTAGCCACACATGGCTATTACTGGATACTGGGAACGACCCGTTCTTCAAGTGCCTGACCACTGCGGGCCCCAACTTTTCGTTGGCTTGATCTATAAACATTCGGTAGGACTCCTTGGACGAGGGATCGGCCCATCGCAAGGCCTCTACCTGTACACAGAAAAAACACGGACAGACATCCATGGCTTGAGTGGGATTCGAACCCACGGTCCCAGTGACCAAGCGACACAAGACCCACACCTCAGACCGCGCGGCCACTGCGGACCCCACATTGCTATTACAGTTTTGAAAAGTATTCCGAAAAATCCGGACTCCGAGTCTCCTCCACGACACATCGTTATTCTCCGTTTTGAAAATGTCTTAACTACTTACAACAGACGTTTCACAATTAACCTAAAAACAATAGAACAAATATGTGTCCAGTGTAACTTGCATTAGAAACTGAAACATCTCATGCCTTCAAAGCAAACGCAAACCTTAATCATGTAAGAAGATTTCTGTCTGCTGAATTGCCCTGATGACGGAGGCAGTATGACCTCTGAAACGTTGGTAAACATCGACCAGACTACACAGCCCAACAATCATACGTTAATCATGTAGCGATTAAATTAATTTTAATTACGTAGATTTTATCTAGACTATAGTACACAGATGAAACTACAGGCTGCCCTGTTAAGTGTGGAACCAAAGGGAATGTCTTCTCTCTGTCGCAGTTATGAATAATCGCACTGAGTAAAAACGAGCGTGTAGAAGTCGCAGTCAACTTAAAATTACTTTTTTTCGTGGACATGTTTTGTGACAGCGATGTCAACACTACAATGCATGTGGTTTCAGACTTAAGACATTCTGATGACCGGCTCGTGTATAATGTCCGACAGGGATATAAAACAAAGGAATGAAGAACATCGCATGGCGAGTTTCATAATTAGAGCCCCTAACCTAAAATAATTAGGGTTACTAACTCAAGGGCAGAAGGACACGGAACGCGAGTAAGAACGGAGAGTCCCGGCATGGCAGTGAACATTCCAGTTTCGTATTCGGGAGGCGCCAGGTTCAGATCTCGGCGCAGAAACTGACTATCCTGCCTAACAACTGTGGTTTTCCCCAATCCCTCTAAACAAATGGCGGGACATTACCTTAAATTGGACCAAGACCGCTTCTTTCTACACCCTTTCTAACTCGACGCTATATAAGCCCATTAATCTGAGCTAAGGATAGCGATGTTAGAAGAACATTACAAAAATGGGAGAAATAAGATAACCGTACGATATTTTTGTCGGAAAAGCCAAACGGAAGAAACTATTTCCAAAACCACGAACTGAACGGAATGATGCTATAATGTTGATCTTACAGCAAATGGGACTGAGTCTATGCTGAGTGCTATTACATCTAGCATGCCTCCTTCTGTAAAACTGTATGATGACCGCTGAACTAACCTCAAGAGCTTTACATAGAAGGCTCTACCGGCATTAAGAAACAGGAGTTTCTACAAGCGAGACAACCAACCGTGAAGAACAAAATACGTTTCTGGCGAAGGAAAATTTAAATTCCTGAAACGAGTTCTGCACTCTACTGACCAGAGCAGAAATACAGGAACCAATTTTGGAGGGCCATTAATTGCTGCTTTTATGACCGGTACATGTACATAAATTGACCTACTTAACGGCGCTTTCTTAACTGCATGTTTTACGCAAGTCTAATGGGCACGCGAGTTAATAATTTAAAACCGAAAACTCATCTGAATAATTTTTTACAACTCCGTTCCTACCTTCCAGTACACGCACGCTACCACATCTCCGTTTAGAAGATTAATCGGTTAAAGTGTAGAAAAGCGATTTCTGTTTTCTGTGAGAACAGAAACACACAAATCCACTTTGTACGAAATGAAGAGTTACTGAACACAAAAATAGGTGGTGGAATACAACCAAACTGCCCATATGATATAAAGTTTTAAATCTTGCTATAGTGTAAAGCTGAACTTTGTCTAGTACCGAAAAAGAGAGTAAGAGGACCTCCATTACACAATTCGTATGCATCCGACGTTTTTACTCAATCGTACCAGCCAGTTTGAAGGAAACAATATCCTTCTTCGGCAGGCCTACGCTGTATGCAAGTATCGTTTATCTTAAAAGGCTGTGTGTCTAATTTAAATAACAAGTACGTCAGTCACACACGGCTAGTTATTTCAATATTTGAGTCACTACAATAAATTAAATAAATTCGTGCATAAAACTTACAGCATTATCTGATTTCTATTTTCATTTTTAACTAGGCAAAGAAGGCGGTTGTACAACATATCAGAAATATTGCTATAACCACATTCAAAAATGCAAAGAACTCATAAATTGCATTTCAATTAGCATTAAATTTGATTTATTTAGTCATAGCTTCTTTAACAATGCTGTTTCAGCATCTGACTATACAACGCCGAATGAGAAGATGATAGTGAATAATAAATTAGAAAGAATGTGAAAGGAAGCGGTCGTGGCCTAATTTAATTTACTGTCGCGGCACTTGTTTGGAGGAACTGAGGAAAATCATGAAGAACCTCAGTCAGGATAGCCGGTTTCCGGGCCGAGGTTGAACACGCGACCTCCCAAACACAAAGTAGCAATGCTAGCCGCTAGACGTTCGGTTGCACTTCTGTTTTGTGCAGATTTTTAAACGAACACCTGAGGATAGCCTGAAAAGTGCAAAATATGCAGAGCATGTGAAATAAATACACTTAAGTTAATCGACCTAGTTATCATTCAAGTAGCATGTATCTATGCGTCTGTTTACAACAGATTAACTTTAAGAAACCTTCATTTATAGATATTCGTACTGTTAAAATGTTATGTATCAACTAACACAGCTACTGCAGTACTGTTGATGTTGACCTTATGGACTGTAATGCCTTGTGGACTTTTAGATAGACACCAATGTAATGGAGGAACATACTGTCTCGAAACGCTGGTATGTACCTCCAAGTCCACAAGGCGTTGCAGCTCAGAAGACCAACATCAACATCTTTACCGCCATGAGGACCTCAAATATCATACAATATGCTACAGCAGTGTTGCTAATTCCATAGTTACTAGAATCAACATGACTTGGCAGTGACTTGCACTTGCAACACAGTGCGGGACACACCCTGGCGAATCAGATCAGGCTGATTCATGCTGGGGCACGAGGAAAAAAAAAGCCTGTTTAGCAAGCAATTTACTTTTATGAACCGTACTTCCAGGAATCTCAAAAACTCATGACGACCACTTACAAATCGTAGGCCCATTTAATAACAGGCCAGTCTTTATCATTTCGATGTAACGAACACAGTAAAGATAAGCTAATGCTTGCCTCAGACGTGGAATGAAGGAAACTCCGAACAGGAATGTTGTGGAATGTAGGCAACTGCTTTATTTTAAATTTGTAACAAACCAGAATGAAAGAAACGTATATATGCACATGAGAGGCCACCATAACGTTAGACTTCGAGTTTTCGAAACGATGCATTTCTCGTACTGTGCCACGAACTGAAGTGCAGCAAATGGCAATGGCTGCGGTGGTAGTAGAAGTAGGAGGAGTTAATGGTGGTGGTGTCGTAAATTCTGATTCTAAATACATGTAGCCTTTCTACAGCTTGCTGAACAGAGATGTCTCACACCAGGAAGAACACAGATTGAAGGTGTTTGAGGGCGAGGTGCTGACCAACAAAAGAGGAAATAATAGGTGAAAGAAAAAAACACACGAATAATTAGGAACGTGAAGATTTCTGTCCTCTGGTTTGTTGCGCTGTGTAGGCTGGTCGATGCTAACCAACGTTTCGGAGGTCATACGTCCTTCGTCATCAGGGCGATGAGTATGAAGATTACTGTCGTCTGGGTTGTTGCGCTGTGTAGGCTGGTCGATGCTAACCAACGTTTCGGAGGTCATACGTCCTTCGTCATCAGGGCGATTCATCGACCATACTACACAGCGCAACAACCCAGAAGACAGTAATCTTCATACTCACTGTTGTGAAAAGCTCAAATCGTACAAATTAGGAACTTCGTTACGTTATTATAAAGGTCATCAAATCGGGGGGGGGGGGGGGTGCACAATTACATTAGAGCCATGCTCCGCAAAAACCCGGTGTTAGACGGACAGACTTCTGTATAAAGAAATCAAATGAATTAATGATATTATGACATGAGATAGGCAGAAAACGTAGCATTTTTTAAGTAGATAGTAAGTACGCGAACAATTCAGTAGAACACTTGAAGGAAAGATTACTTGCTGTATTATAGCGTACTAAATATTTACAAAATGAGGTGTGAGGATACGGAGTGGATTTACCTGGCTCAAGATAGAGTCCAATGGTGGGCTGTTATGAATACATTAATAGATCTTCGGGTTCCATAAAGGGTCATGAACGTTTTGACCAAATTAGCGAATATCAGCTACTTAAGAACTCTACTCTATGGAGTTATTTAATTAATATGTAAGCGTCATTACATGATAAATACTGATATATACAGGCTTATAATTTAATTAAATTCTTTATTTTAATGTGGTGACTCAACAGCTACGGAGTCAGTACAACAAGGTAAAATAGATATAAGGTACAGAAAACAATAACAAAGTGAAAATTAAACTAACACTTTCGTGTCGAGAAGGCATCCTTAAAGGAGATATGTTTTTCCCAAAACATCTACATATGTCACTTGCAGCAATAACGCATTATAATTGCATACCCATTGGAATCAGTAACATTGTTTAGCTGAATTTAGTATCCACTAATTCATGCAGGTTTTGAGCCAAAGGTCATACTGAACCAGATGCAGCCTGTGGTCCGCCAATTGACACAACATCCGGTAACATACGGGTCGGCACCTGTTACAGCAGAAACTTGTCCTACATAAATGTTTTGCAATAGCACAGGTGATAATGGTCCACCTCAAACTATTTGCTTGCCTTTGGCTACAAACGGTTTCTCCTCTCCTGCCTTTCAGTAGTCGTGTTAATAAGACATCCACTAACTGAACACAACTTTGAGTAAAGACTATTAGAATTATGGAAGATAAAATAGATGGGACTTGTAGCACACATGGCAAATATAAAAAATGCTTAGGCCTACATTACGTTAGTTGGAACATCTGAAAGTAAGAGGTCATTTGGGAGACGTATGAATAGGTAGTAGGAGGATAATTATAAAATTAATCTTTAAAAAAAACAAAGTGCAGAATTGTTTAAACTGGTTTCGTCTGGTTTTGGATACGTTCCAGCGGAAAGCTTTCGTTAACAAGTTTATGAACCTTGGGCTTCCACAAAAGGCAGGGAATTTCTGGACCAGCTTGAGCGGTCATAAGCTTCTCAAGAAGTGTTCTGCGAGTTAGTTATAATACGTGTGTCTGGATTTGGAAAACACATCTCGACTCTTGTTTTTGCTATCCTGCTGCAGTCGGTGTCACCGCTGGCCGAATCCTGTCTTCGCTGCATTTTATGCAAGAGTTGGAAAGTTAATGCAGGTAGCTAGCAGTAACCGTTCCATCGTGACGAGAGTGAAAGTTTGCGAAACAATGACTTGAGAACACTGGGAGGCGTTCTTTACGGGCGCGAGATCGTGTGTCAGTAACTTGGGATGAGCAATGCCCTCAGCGAACAACAAATTTATACCGAGCACTTTCAGAAAATTGATCTTTAAGAACAAAACTTTAATTATCGTTCTAATATCGGCTAATCTAAAGATAAGACTACAATTTTACGAAACTGTATGGAAATTTGTATGAAAATATAGTACACTTCTGTGAGTCAGAAATAAAACCTGAAATATAGTATACTTCTGTGAGTCAGAAATAAAACCTGAAATCAGAACGTATTAACACACACTACTACAGGGAAAGGGGATGCATACTATTTGTAAGATACGTTGTCCTAAACTATCCTGATACTGCGAAGCTAATCTAAACAAGCGTAATATCTGAAACGTCGGTTTCCACCTCGCAGGAAAAACAATTCACCTCCGTTACATATATCAGACAGTTAATTTTATACAAACAATCGCTGCGTATTTTCAAAACCGAATGGAATACATTATACACTTATTTTCATATGTTTTGTTTATTTAACGACGTTTCTATAGCTCAGACCATATAACGTCAAATGAAAGGACGATAGAAAAAATGAATTGGAAAGAACGTGGCCTAATGAAATTTACTATCCCGGTATTTGCCTGGAGGTACTGAGGAAAGGCGCGAAAAAACTAGGTTAGAATAACCGGTCTCTGGGACGAGATTTAAACCTGGGCGTCCCGAATACAAAGCACAAGTGTGTGGGTGAAATTGAGAGTTGCTACGTCAAAGGACATAGCACACACAATTACCTGTAATTTGCAAAGTTGTTGAGAGTTATGTTCTTATTTCGTAACGGTACAACTTAAGGATGCGCAATTTGTAACCCGGTTACTTTTCTTTCCTGATCTGTACAGGAAGCGACAGAGACGCGCGGGTAACGGGTCAACTGATGACGACAATGAAGATCACTTAGCGACGGTGCGTGTTGGAAAGTGAAAACCAGTGACGTTCGCTACCGCATGACATGCAGATCACGGAAATATTTGTTTGCATATTTCTCAATAAGCCTACATCTCCGAAACGGCTCAGTAGGCGAAGCAACAGGCTTTGGACTAATGTTACGTTGACGGACATCTTTCGTGTTGTTGCGCCGTGTACCCTGGTGATTACCGACGTTTCAGAGGTGTTTGCTCCCTTCGTCATCAAGACTCATTGTCTTGATGATGAAGTAAACATCTCTGAAACGTCGGTAAACTTAGACTATTCAGCTCAACAACCCAGAAGACAGCCATATTAAATATTCGCAGCCGTCAGAACCCTAAAATCTCACTCGATTTTGTTTTAAGCATGACTTCTAATTTTTGCATGTAATGGTTATATTCACGGAGCACAGTTATACTTGAGAAGGCAGTTTCTCAGCTGGTCAAGAAATTCGCAGTCTCTTTGGAGCCCGATAGTTTATTACCGCAATTCACACGGTCCATCGGACAAGGTGAATCCAGCCTGCACATGAGATACAATTTCTTCAAGATCAATTCTATTAACATCCTACCATCTAACCCTAAATCTCCGTATTGTCTCTTCATTTCAGGTTTCCCGATTAAAATACTGTACACCTGTTTTATCTCCCCATACGTGTTACGTGTCTAACCGGTCTCATTCCTCATGATTTGCTCACCCTAATAATATTTGAGTCCACTGTCACCACGGCACGGCGTGTCCTCAGCTTATTGATGGAGAAGGCCTGCAGATATTAAGGGTAACTGCGCTATACATTGAATACGCAGACGTAGATAGCTCATGAAGGGTAGTCTTCCAACTTGCCAGTAGGGCGAGGGACTAAAAATCCCCACCGTATAACCAACATGTTCCGAAGTGTTACACAGAGCGTCAGAATTTGATGGAGTATTACGTCGTACGAAGCGTAAATTGTGAGGAGCAGTTTTCTCCATCTTCCTTTTACTTCCACTCTCAAGACATTCTCTCCAGAAGCTTGTTTCAAGCGCCTGCAATCTGCGTTCATCCAGCCTGTCCTCATGAAAGTGTTAACGCAAAGTGGCTGCAAGCAGCACAAATACTCGACTCTCAAAAAGCTACTCGGAACATTCCCGGCGGCAAGGCAATCACATTCCGAACTAAAGAGCACTTGTTACATGGGATGGTTCAGGCAGTGTAATTTTCAAAGAGCAGGTTATTGCAGCGCTTACACTCTACACTTGTACACGGTTAAAATCATAAAATCCGAACCACCTCCTTCTATCCTCAGAACTGCGCAATTCTGTTCCATTCCCCTGTCTATCCAGAACAATACCAAGACAGTAGCTTAAAATAAATTTCGACCGCGTGACATAAATCCCTGACAAATGTACCATTCATGACTGCAATTTAATTTGAGGCTGGATAATATTTTAAGTTGAATCAGCGCGTCTGGGTTTTAAGCGTACGCCACAGAGCATTTTTCTTTTATTCGACAGGTTCAGACCTATTACCCGAGCCTGGGCACCAAATCTTCAACAACACATAACCTACACATTCTCTAATTTCTTACGACTCCCACAGTGCCGTTTAACAGAATTGAATCCCCGTAAGAAAACTTGACCTTGAGTGCGCAGAAACTGAAAATGCCCTGTCTCACACATTGCAGCTGTGTAGGCGAATTCCGAACGTCATGCCCAAAGTAACTGGCGGTTTACCTATAACTACAATGCGATATATAAGCTTGTTGCATATAAAGAAATAAATTGTATTATGTCTTTGTTGTATGTCAGCACCTTGCTGCTACACAACACGTCATTTGTCTTGTTCTCTGCGCAGGTCACAGCATTTAAAGTAAACACCAGTAATGAGTTTATATCATAACATCTTGATTAGACAGTGAGCGGCGTTTCTATATAATTCAGCTGCATGTGACGATGCATCTAAGCAAACGTTCTCTTTAATACGCGGTATGCATTAAAATAACCATTAACACGGCGAGACTCGAAACTCGGTCAAGGAAGCCTGCCGGTTGAAAAGTAGGCTAGAACAAAATCATCATTTGTGCAGCGTCATTCATGAACACCGCGCGGACGCTTAGACCTAACATTGTTGTTTAATAACCACTGAACAAAGGTAACAGGTCGCAACAAACATTCGGCACGTGGCCAGATATTGAGTCTGGCCACGTTATCACTTTCCAATAAAAATATCGTATAAGTAACATTAAGAGCCCCTTAGTCATTATACATCCAACTTCTTTGAGACAGTCATTTAGTATGTAAGACCTAAAGATGAAGGTAATATGCTCGTTCGAAACTTTGGTATACAACCAAAATAGTATACTACACTGCATAATAGCTAGAAGACCATAATAGTAGTCCAGGTTGCTCGTACCAGTCACTCTTTTAGTTTGAAATGTATCTTATTAATATTCCTAACAAGTTCAGGTTCAGATATCTGGGAGATTCGACATCAAAATACAGGACTGTCGAAAAATCAGTTAGATTGGATATAATAAACACACAAAATCGCTGTGACTAAGCCCATGCAGATCACGTCATGTTATAACCGGATTGCGCCATTCCGTCAGTCGTCTTTCAACAGTCGAAGTGCAAGGGTGTCTTTTTCATAGGCGTAATAAGTGTTCATTGTCCAAAGCTACCTGGCATGTCGTTCTTAGTTAATTTGCCAGAATAAGTACAATGACATATTTCCCAATACTTTTGTGCCAAACAAATGGACATTTTCTCGTCTGGCGAACCGTTTCTGTCACACAGGGACTCTTCACCGGGTTGCATCAAACTAGAGGAAGAAAGTGAATGCATGCATCACTGAACGCGGTGGACACTTCCAGCACTCAATATAATTTTTTTCTTTTTTTCTGGATTCAGTTTAATCTACTTTCTGACAAAACGCGTCAAGAAAGGGTTTTGTAACTTTGCGATCACGACGCTGTATCAACTGAAGTTTATACAAGTAGTCTATAACGTGGAGTGAGACGGGTAGTCAAGAATCATGAATAGAAAATTATTTCGAAGGTGGTGGTCGTTGCATGTTTGAAAACAGTGTCCTGGAATTCGCCCTGAGAGACTGAGCGATGCAGAGGAAACGGGAGAACAACGAATGATAATATTCTTTAACTAAGCCATCGCCATCACAGCTATTAATCAGAAATGCAACACCACAACCCTCAAAGCGGCGACCTGAAAACAATTTAAAATTACAAACTACAAATTACAGTACACTTTGTAAAATGAAAACAAAAGCGAAAAGTTACATCAGACATGCGCACGAGTTCACTCCACTTGTGCCCAAGATATGCAAACGCGTCACGATCACAGAGCAGCATATATCCATATGTTTAACGGTAACCAGTCTCTCATTCTGGTCGAATATGAACCAGGCTACTGCAAACTAAAATATAAGACAATATTCTTCTTCTTTCCTCATTTGACGCTAAACATCTCCAGTTGATACATCACCATTAAATAAACAAAAACACATACAAGCAATCAGATCATAACGATATACCGCACTGGTAACAACACCCAAAGGTGCAACATCGCTAATATAAAAGCCCGCGCCAATGGACACCATCCTGGGCAAATACCAACCACCTCCACATCTCCACAACCCATGTCCTCTCTCTGGTCTTCTAAGTGGCTTGTTTTCGAGGAAACCTAACAAACATTTGCATATTCTGGCCATCGTGACATAAATTTCACTATCCGAACAATTCCTCGTTATGCAACCTGCTACATTGTTCACTTGTTAACATCTCATTTAAATATTTATCCTACTTCTTTTTCACGTCAATTTAGGCCCCTTCCTTAAATTACGACAACACAAAAACGACTTATCTCGTAACCATAGTCTTTCGACCATGCTCGTAACCAGCATATCTTGCTGTTTGTGCCTACTGACTCGAACTACGTACGTAAGACCAACGAACAACGAGCGATCAATGATACGCATGCGCGATACTACAGGTTCCGCTGGACCACGTCCAGGGAAGTTCAACAACCGGAACTCATACTATACGAACAAGGTCAAACGTACGACAAACAATCGACGTCTTTCCGTCAATGCACCTACGGTTAAACCGGCATTGAAACACGTTGCTCGCGGAATTGAAGCGTGACGGGCAAGAGACAGAAAATTTCCACGGGTTTGTACATCCGTTTGCTTCACACCCATAATCACTAAACAACTTCGTATTAATTTTAGCATAGGACAATTTAAACTAAAATACATTTAACGGGTAGATTTAATTTAGGTATGAAACCGTCAAATGTAATCCCTTGCTTTTCATGTGGATGCAAACCTCTTCTTATCGACTCGCAGGCAGCGAGGTCATAACGCCAGTTTTGTCAAAAATGCTACAAAATCAGGCCCACTACCGCGAACAGGTTCATGTATTGCTCCTTTCTTATAAAATCGGTTATTACTGAGGCAATTGGCATGGATTTCTCTTCAGCAATCTATTAGTGTTGAGGTCTGATTTTTTGCTAGTGTCATGAGCTTGCACGGGCCACAAGACACATCGACGGGACGTAAGCCGAGAACTTCTATTTTACATACGTTAGGTAATCAGTTAATCAGCAACAGAAAATCAACAACCAACAACCTCAATTCTCGGTACTTGATTATTTAGCTACTAAATTATGAACTGGAATAGCCCAATCAATTTTAACTACTTTACGAGGTTACGATGCCCGGTAGGGACACAGATTCTCCTCGCCATCGGTTACGTGACTCCTTGTCCTAAGATAAATGGATCATTAGTGGCGAGGTCTAGTACGCCTCCATGTCGCCCATACGCCTTCACGGTGTGGTTCTTATCGCAAGGTATCTCCGAGCTCCGTTGACCGTCACAAATACAGAAGCTGACATACAAGGCATGGGTGTGTGCTCAAGATTCTTTTCTGTACTGTGCTGTCCCGTACAGGTACAGGCCCTGCGATGGGCCAAACCCTGTTCAAGGAGTATTGCCAAATTTGTACATTCTGACACTAATTACTTGCATGGAGTAGATTCCTCCTTGAAAAATGCCTTTTATGGAATCAGAAGTTCCATAATATTCCGTCACTGTACCTAAAACTCAGCAAGTTGAATACAGTCCATACTTTCTTAAGATTATTTTATTATAATTCTCCCACCTACTCCTAGGTCTTCAGAGTTGTCTTTCAGTGCAATTTTCGACTAAAACGTCTGAATTCTCATCTCTCCCCTCCGAGCTACTTAAAAAACATTCCAGAATCAATAATGAATCAAAGCATGCTGCAGTATTGCTGAAGAACAAGCAGCTGCTAGTTAGTTACTGAGTCGCACTCTTCGCTCTCTGGTCAGTCGGTCAGTTGGCTTGTCTAGAGAGTTACTCAAGGACATTGCAGATTAATTACAAGACGCAAGTGGTGGTAACTAATGGGGTCAGATTTCTACAAAAACGTGCTGACAAAGACTTGGCCTACCCTAATGACTACGAGTGGACCATAGGTATTATTAAGCTAAACTGTGTTGACGCAGTCATCAGATAAGAAAAGGGGAAGAGGACACAAAGAAAAGTCATCTATTGGGTGCCCGGTTGAGCTAGCCTAAGACGAGGTCTCTTCCACCCAACCCCCCACAGTTAACCTGAAAACGGAAACAAAATGCTGCTTTCGAAACGTTGTCATTTTATCGTTTTATAATTCAGACGACGGACGAGGCCGAAAAAATTGTTTTACGTATTAGGAACATATTTCCTCCACCCTCAGGGCTAAAGTTCAGGATCTGAGATCATCACGATATGAAGGCAGAAACATTCTACATTGTTGAACCTGGTAGCTTTTTCACTGGACGCGAGCGAACATTTCGGAGGAACATGATGATGACTCCATGTTTAGGACTGAAGTAACTTCGGCCGCTGCTCGTACACAATCCAAATAATCCACGGCTCAAGAACACAGAGAACCACCATGTCTCAATGTTCCAGTTTGTGGGCGTCCTTGGTTGTATCCCCACCCTTCTTGATTAACTTCAAACTGCGTCAATGATCGCACGCCAATTCAACTTACAATAATACATGGGCCTTAAGCATTATATTAACTAATATCCATTATAAATAAATTCCCAAAGTATTGTTTAATTCGTACATAATCATCGACTTAATTAACATTTTCAAAATGATGTAAATATTACAGAGATCTGCTGAAAACACGCAAGTTACAGCAGCATAATCAGACATGAACGGCGCATTCCAACTTAACACATCATCCTCACCTCCGTGAAAACGTATAATGGCACATATTAGATTTTATCCTGATATTTCTTACATACAGTATGGAATCCAACTTCACAGTTTTAGTTTAACGTTTCCGATTACAAGTTTAATATCTCTTTATGCACATGCTTATGACAGCTGATCTTTAGTTGAAGTGTGCAGTCAGGCAGTAATTCACAAATGGACCCCGTTCAAAGCCGGGCATTTTCTCATTTTACTGTCCTATCTAACATGAGTCTCCCAAATAATATTTATTAACTACTTTGTCTCTAATGTTCAAATTTCCTTGTCAGCACTGCTCTCAAAAACCCTCAAAAATACCTTTGGGGATCTTGCAAGTTCTCTTCCAGGAGTTAATTTAATTTCCTGACGTGCTCCTAAGCCATGGATCGGTTGCCGGACAAAGGCCATGAAAGAACTTGTAACGTGGAGAATTACCGACATACGACCTAACTAGAAATAAGCGAGTTGTCCTCGTCGCTGACAAACTGCTTCTGTGTGGAGCAAATGATAAAGGACACGCGTTATCAACGCTTAATTACAGACAGTGATCTAGAGAGTGCTGTCGTCCGTCGAGAAATAGGCCAACACAAGCAAAAACACGAAACAGACTTGCGTGATTTGTTCTACTGCTCCATTCTGAAAAGCCGGTTATTAGTGCACGGGATCAACAAAAATATTACGTAACCACAGGGTCCGTAAAACGAAACTACGTTCTTGGCCTTCGCTTTAAGATCTAGAAAGCTCCTGATACTTGTTATTGAACATCTTATTTTCGTTTCTATCGCCGGCAACCAACTGCTGTTATTTATTGGAAAGTCAAAATATAATAAACCGGATTCTATTCTCTGGTTCGTGGAAATATGACGGCTGACACAACCTACAGGTTGGTCGAAAAGTCACGCAACCCTTATTAAAATATTCATTGAATGTTGAAGTTCAATACACTTCGACTGAATTAATAAATACACAATATCTCTGTGACTATACAACAGCCCACTCAGATCACGTCATGGTGCAACCTTCTTGCGCCATTCCGTCAGTCGTCTTTCAACAGTCAAAGTGCAAGGATGTCTTTTTCACAAGTGCAACGAGTGTTCATTGCCGAACACTACGTGGCATCTTCTTCCTACTCGACCTGCCAAAATGAGTTTAATAATACGATTCCCGATTATCCTGTCCTAAGCAACTCGACAATATCTCGTCTGGTGAACAGTTTCCGTGACAATGAAACTTCACCAGGTTTCATCAACACGAGAAAAAGAGTAAATTCATGCATCGCTGAACGTGTAGGACATTTACAACACTTCATATAACATTGTTTCTTGTTCTGTTCTATTTGTAACTTACTTCTGACAAACAGAACGTGTGATGAACGGGGTTCGCAAATTTTCAATCAGCCCGATAAAAAATTATCTTACTCCGCGATCAGGAAAGTTCCGGAAAAGAGCGATAAGTCTTTAACAACAACAACAAATCGACAAAACCGACATTACAGTTCGATGTTTACGCAGTATTATAAATAATCCAGCGTCGAGCCACAGGGAGATGGCAGTTCTGTGAACAGTAAGCCTGCAAGTTTCGAGGAAGACATGAACATAAGACTCAATTTCAAAAGTATTTTCCGTAAGATGGGTAATGAGCCTCATTATTATTTGCCCTCGTTTTTTTTCCAAACAACTTTTCGGGAACTGGATCTGTTAGTCTAGTCATGAGGCTACGTAGATCGTTCAAAGGGGTCCAACTAAGGGCAAACCTTCCATCTTCCCATATGTTATACATGAAGACGAAAACAGATTTAGTTTCCGAGACGTTTTCATAAAAAAAACAGTACGATGGACAATGTACAGAATAAGTCATGTTTATTTACTGTAACAAAACATCGTGATGGTGTATCGTCAGAAACCTCTACATTTAAGACAGCTCAATATTTATGGTTGCAAACAGGAGCGGAAATTATTAAGATTTTGGAAATATTCCTGATCTATTTTTCCTAGTTCACCGGACTACATGAAGGGGTGATTAGAGAGATAATAAATCTATCCAAGTGGATTAATTTTATAGTAAGGTTAACTTAACCTATCTTCCGCACCAAATGGCAATGGTTATACCTTCAAGGCTCGGTTTTTTAACGAGGTAATGTTCGTTACTCAGAAGACAGGCTTTGACATTGCCAGTACAAACTCATACGGAAGTCCGACAGCAGCCAAATCTTTGGCTAAAAATCGATGTATTCCAGCTGAGAAAACATTGCGCCTTAATCCGGTCGAGTTGTGTGCAAGTTAAATTCAACTTAATTTTCTGTTTTATACTTGTTTGTGGAAAAACTGAACACTTTACAGATTATTAGCAATATAAAAAAGCCAATGGCATGGCATTCGTATGGAGTTTCACTGAAACTTTACCATTACTTTCTAGAATACTAATTCCACTGTATAATCCTCTCGCAACGAAACGCAGATAACAGGACAACGAAGAAGGAATTCCGTTCGTTCTAGACCCTAAATATTAGTCGTTCAGTTCTTTCAAGTACATACAAAGAAAATCTGGTACAAACATCAGACACATTCATCTGGGGCACAAATCAGTGCCACGAGGTGTATTCAAGCCGTCGAAGATGTCGCTTTTCTTCACACATAATGACACCACCACGACATGAAAGAATATACAAGGCGTACAAGTGTTACGTATGAAGGCCTCGGTGCTAGATGGAGATTGAATATAATCATAATTGATAATTATCAACTGCGCGCCCCGGCAGCCTTACTCCGTGAGACAGCCCCAGATAAAAACTGAACAGAAAACTTTCTGGACTCTAGAACCGTCCAGCACTTAAGTCTCTGCCGGAAACGAAAACCCAGCCGTCCATCTTCTAGTTGTCACCGAGCTAATCGCCAATCTACCCAAGAGTGTATTCCCTTCTTTACAAAAGCCCCAACTGGGCTCTATCGTGAGTTATGTTCATCCAGTCTACACTACATTTCAATTAAGACATAAGGATAATGCGGTGTAACTCTCCCTTCGCTTAGGATTCTCAAGTGGACTCTTTCCTTATGAGTGTCCTACTAACTATGTACGCATTTCTCATCACCTGTCATTAAGTGTTTGTTACATAAAAGCCAACAATGGCATACGAGATGTAAGATCTCGCGTGACTGATCAGGGAACGTCATCTTGTTTACTACCCTGGCGGGGAAACAGGAAGTAGTCTCAACTTTCACTATCATGACTTCAGAGTGGTGCACGATGGATGGATGGATGGATGGTACAATCCGAACATCCCTAGTCACACCGTATCACACTAATATGCATATTTAACATTCTCTTCAACGCGGTTTCATGACTTGAGGTTTTCCGACTAAAACTGAGTTTTCATTTTCCATCTTCCCTATACGCTATATTCCCCATTCACGTTATCCTCCTCGATTTAAACACTTAATATTCAAATGAATGTTCACACTGATTATGCTTTGTTATTTCGACAGGTATAACACTGCTATTCAATTAGCAGCGAAAAACTAATTACTTAATTCGATTTATGGTATCCACGAAGCGTAAAATGTAGCGCATTTTCGTGTGTAATTTACAAGTCAGCAATTCATTGACCCTAGCTTCAGATGCCACGGAGAAAGGATAGGGTTTTAATCCCCCCTCCTCAAAAAACAAAGGAATTTCAGCCAAGTTGGAAACTACTGTGCGAAGAACAAACAAACAAACAGACATAACAAAGCACAGACTTTCTCTTTGGCTTCACCAACAGTCCATTTCATTATAGCACAGAGGTAACTATTCGTTCATCTGCTTTAACGTACATTAATTTCATTTCATGTGTTCCATTCAGATTCCACAATAAACAGCAACTGTTTCCTCAACCGTCCGACCTTTGTAACGGAGACGCGGTGCTATTATTGGAGCTAGAAACAGAATGATTAAATATTGTAGGCCCATAAATGGGCTTCACACTTTAAAGGTCATCCCGGCAAAGGTTTCCTTGATTTTTCTGTCTTCAAGCAAATTGTGCGATAACACCCAAGTTACAAGTTGCTGCTGAATCATATTCATACTGCCCTGCTGATTACAAACGCCAATAAAATAATCTCCCTGTAGGATTTGAGGTTTTCACGGCGGTGAGTCTGAAGATGGCTGTCTTCTGGGCCCCTGCTGCCGAAGCCACCAAATTACCTACACAGTAGATTCCGGTTATTTGGCCATCGGTTAATAGGGGCAGCCGTTTATTTGGGACAAATCTTAAAGAACAAACCTTTTTAACTCTTTACGTGGAACTTCGCATAATTGGGGGCAGCCACTTAATAGGGCCAAAGTGTTCTAGTCCACTGTATTTTCACCCCACCATCGAAGAATTAAAATTCCACGGTCTCTGTCTCAAGCTAATACTTCTTACTACCCTAAGTCCTTGCATTCTTATTATCCTCAAGGAAAGGACAAGCGGGCGAAGTATGGGGACCCATTCCAATAAAGTTATTCTCTTCATGATTTTCTCTTTGTGCCTTATCTTATAATATTTCTCTGGACTATTTTTCTCGCTTAAAAAGATGGCTTTTGAAGCCACTTATTCGTCTGTAATAATGACAGTGGAGACGTTACTTGGTAATCACGTTCCAGGAGTGTCAGAAAATGTCATTGAATTTTGTCAAATATTCATAATTTAAAAGTCCCGAATAAAACTTGTGAGTCTCACAAAGTCTATATTTTGTCTTCTACAAATTTCTTACATTACGAACCGATTTTAGGAAAACCAATGGTGGTCGACTAGAAGATTGCAATAAGTAGGGTTTATGTTGGACCCATGTAAACGATAACTAATATTTTTCTATATATTGTACGGTATAATCAAATAAGAAATTTAATAAAACCCACCCATAAATTTTGGTGATGAAACAAGAGAACACGTGCTCAAAGAACACATCCACACGCCCTTTTAACCATGAAGTGCCTCGACACGAAGATGTTGCCCACAATACCACTTCCATAAAATCTTGCTGGACAATAAAACATCGGACACAACAAAGGAAACTTAATTTTAAATGGGAGAATAATATTAAAAATGAATGTTGAAGAAACATATTGTGGTTGTGAACTGGACTGAACTGGCTCAGGACAGAGTCCAGCAGTAATACTCTGTAATGAACTTCAGAAATGCTAATTGATTTACATGCTACTGTGACTTTTATTACAGACGCTCCTCATGGGCGATCATCATTTGCACACTGCTTACTGCACATTGTTCCGCCCAACAATACACGCCCCTTGTCGCCAGCTCGGACAGCGAGTGCGCCCTGCTTCTGGAAGGACCCGGCAGGACGAGCGCTTTCGATTATAACCTCAACGCACTCAGAGGAACTTTGTAAGTATACCACCCCTTCCCATATGCCTCGTGTTCTTCCTTATCGCCGCCATTATCTTTATCGTTTCATCCACATCTTCTGCTTGGCGATATATCCCGATTAGAGCTTTGGCCTTTAGACAACTTGGAGGATCCAGCTAATGGGACATTAATTTTCATTCCCACCATTTCCTCTTACACAGTCAAAACTTTGATAATGTTAAGAAGACCAGGCCCTCACCGTGGTTCGCTTCTCACGCTACAATATAGGTCCCTTCCGAAACGTTTCACTGCCTGCCTGCAATTTTAAATATGTTACTGAATTTCCTTCTTCGGGAGAAGTTATTACTTATGTGAAGATTTTGTAAATGTTAAATTTCTCGGGTATAACATTAAATATCCGACAGTCGCCATGTTTTAAACTGTTGAATTTTTTTACACTTCTTACCAAACGCACAACTTTATGCACATGCTTATGACAGCTGATCTTTAGTTGAAGTGTGCAGTCAGGCAGTAATTCACAAATGGACCCCGTTCAAAGCCGGGCATTTTCTCATTTTACTGTCCTATCTAACATGAGTCTCCCAAATAATATTTATTAACTACTTTGTCTCTAATGTCCAAATTTCCTTGTCAGCACTGCTCTCAAAAACCCTCAAAAATACCTTTGGGCATCTTGCAAGTTCAGCCGATGTTTGTCACCTGGCGATAATGACTTTTTTATCTTAAATTCTTACACCTCCTATATCCATAAGTTATGACGAAAGATAAATACAAAAAACTGAAAGTGGTTTGATCATCATATAATCTATTTATAAACTCCGTTAATTGGTTGTATAGTTGCTAGTGGAAGAAAAATATGGAGATTCTGTTACTTTGGAACGATGAATGGTAGACAATCTCTTCTGCAATGACAGCGATTATGTAACTACTACATTTCGAGCGCATACTAATTAAAACAAATGAACGTGCTATTTAGAAGAAACCTGATCAGTATCTCTTGTACACGTAAGAAATTAACGTGGCAAAGGTGCTTACCTAAATTCGAGTCGTGTTACTGTATACGGAACAAAACCCCGCCCATTATTAAGTCGTTTACAATGCGGAGCGTGCATTTTAATCTCACCACTCATATTGCGTCATCACATTTCGTGGACTCATGGAATGCTGTCACTTTGGTTCATAGCCCTGGTTATCGAGTATCTATTTCACAACAGAGGTTTCTTTCTTAAAATAAATTATACCAAAAGCCTTTTCGAGTAAAGGACCATGAAAGGGAATGAGTAATGTGAAGAAATTAAGCAGAAAAACAGAGATAGATGGGATAATCTCATTTATAAAATGGGAAATAATACACGTCATACGATTTCGCGCATGGAAGTATTGGAGATATCATCATAAAATCAAAACAATGTTTAGAATTTTATAAAAGATTATAAAGGGCACTTTTTGCCTGAATTGCAGGATATTTATGAAATAACAATAACAAAGAAAAACATTTTTTTCAGATTTTTGTCTTGCGTCTTGTCACATCGTGCTATAGGAGGTTGCCGACTTTTCGGAGTAATATGCTGCTTTCATCTTCAGGATAGAAGTCTACTATAAAGTAGGCGGCATGTTCCAGAAACCAAAATTTGAACTCTGAGCGCAGTGAAAATCTAAAACCTCACATAATATTATCTGTTTCTTTCGAGCATAAGACGAAAACCATTATACGTAAGGAGTAGAAACCAAAGGACGTCTACATGAATGTCAGCCACAAAAAACAAGAAAGGTCCAAGGGGTTAATGGATAAGGCTGAGGTTCTAAAACATTTTAGCAGTGAAGTTCTTTAACATCCGCCGTCGTAGCATCTTGAAATATATCAGAACTCCTACATATTCTCACAACTCATTCGAAGACCATTCAGTTTTCTCTGAAATTTAATTTCTCGGAATGTTTCGGAAGCATGAGATTCTAGATTGGTGGGAAACGATGGCAAAACAAAAGGCCAGGAAATTATTTTCCTGTAACAGGAAGAAATCTACGTAATTTCCTGCTTAATTATATACTAGGCCTGATATTTTTAAATGATCTCGTAACAATGAAATAAAAGCAACATTTCGTTACTGGAGCTGCTGACTATATATAACGCCGTTTCACTGTTAATTTATTCTCCCGTGAATCTGACGTGGACGGTGAGGTCTTCTGCATTCAACACTTCGACTGTGACGTTCTGACTTTGAACATCACTCTTCGGATAATGACCGTCGTCATGGTTCGTATGTACACTACGTTCAAGCATCCGGCATTCACCAGTCAACTCTCTTTATGCCCACATGCAGTTGCAGTTGAGTACCATTGTCAGCAATGTACTTGACCAATGACTGCAAAATCCCAAAGAATATCCACAATAAAAAATAGGAATAAAGGAACGAGAATTCAATCGATAAAGACAGAAGAGCGGAAGAGTGAAATAAACAAGAGAAATAGAACGAGAAAGCTAAGGATAGAACACCAAAGAAAAAAACAGGGCAAAGTTGAAATACAGAGAAAAATAATTTAAAAACAGAAAACAAAGAGGAACACAAGGAGGAAGTATATAATGAGATATGTAAAATAAAAAGAAACATAACAAAGAAATTGTTACAGAATGGACGAAATAACAAAGAAAAAATTAAGAAAAGGCAGACAAGTTAGCCTGAAAGCAAGAATAGCAGAAGGCATCAAAGAAAACGGGAGACGCCTTTCTTGCGCTCGTGGTCTAATCCGCAACTCACGCTGTCTACCACTGTTCTCAAAAGGCTATCTTTCCTATGATCACTGTTCTCTGAGAGGAGTGTTCTGAACTCAGAAAGTAGTGTTATTTGTTTAAGGACTTAATAACACAACTTTGACATCCGGAAACATGTAACTCAACATGGCTTTATAACAAACGACGACGTTTGCAGCCAGTCCGAACGTTTGAATTCCATGTGCCTCCGTACAGCGGGATCGTCAGTCTACAAAAAACAATCTAGAACCACGTACATGCTCAATAACGAGATTGTTTTAGACTTGGCTCGGATTTTCACAATATAAAAAAAAAGTTTCAAACCGAAGATGCAGATCACAGTAAATAAATGTGTACATATCTGTACATGGATACATACGTATTCACATTGCAAAAGAAAAAATACCAAAGATGTTTTCTTACAGTCAATTTATCAAAAAGACCTTAATTCTTGTCTGGCTTTTTTTGTTGGCCTGCTTTGTTTTAAATTCTGCTTTGGCGATTAGTCGAGTTATCCTGAATATAATACAGCATTGAGAGTAGTTACAAATATTTTAATTACATATCAGAGACAATCTGAGACCACGGATAATTGGGTCTCAGATGATAGGCGCTATACTCCTTCAAGGTTTTCAAACTAACATGCCGTTAGTGTCCCAAGGCTGAGGGGAGTGTGTACCCGAGGGCTCTTCGTGATGTGAATATATGGCCCTTGACCTATGGTACCCAATTCACGCAAAAACTGTAGCAGGGATCTGCCACGAACCACACACAGGATTCACAATATGTGCGCTGTGCTGCAGGAAAGAGGCTCAGCCCCTCATTGGCGTTTTACGATTAGACTCGCCACCCAACTGCTTGCTACGTAAATAACAAACTCACTAACAAACACGCCAAGCAATTAACTAATTACGGCAGTAGCTATAAATCCAACCAACCACGTAACTGCCGACTGAAACAGTGTTTCTTCTCAATCATTCCCACACAGCTGCACAGAAGAATATGACACACAAAATCGCTCATTAGGCCTAATGTAACGTTATGTGTATTAGCCTAATTAAATAATACAAAATATAAAGAATTTAACAAAGAGATATCAGGGCAGGCAGATCGGGCATATCGATTGCCACGACATTCCAGTTGAAGGACACTGGATTAACCCACTGACTACTTGACTTACGTAACGGACTAAGTAAGTCTAGCGTAGACTTGCTCCCTTAAGACAACGTTTACTGTAATTATTCGACAATCAAGAAATCTGCTGTCTTTATGTACTCAAAAATTCACATTTGTTACCTCAAAAGCCCAAAAGCAACCGGAACCTTAATGAGCCAACGTTCATTTACTTCCCATCTTCAAAACCTATCTCTGCAAAATCAATTTTTATTTTCTTATTTAATTTATGAGTCTGAGACTTGTAGGTGCGGTTATTCAACCACGGGTTTCATATATCATACGGTTTTCCCAATTTTTTTCTAACAATATGAGCATATGTTAATCAGGGAATGGGCGTTCGGTCGAAAAACCCACTGTGGTTCTTTAAAAAAACTGCTAAGAAAAAAATTCCTTCATGATAAAACAAAATATTTAAGTTTGTGTTTTCACGTGTTACACCAAATGAAACGTTACCCTTCGAACCTACGAAGTAAACAGTTTTCAAAGACGGCACTCATATTCACGTGACACGAAACATAGATCTTGGTAGTCTGTAAAGTTTATTTGGTACGGCCAGACTAACATATCTGTCCTATAAAACTGTTGATTTATTTTGTAAGCAATATAATTGCATCCGATAAACATAAAATGTAAGCTTTAAACCCCTTTATTTCCGTGTTGCAGTGGCTATGGAGGCCAGCACACCTGCGTCACATACGACGCCATCAATCAGGCGTACATCCAGGCGAGGAAACGAATCAGTAAGTATAATTTCGTATGGACATTTTAGATTATTCTACGATACAAAGTTATCGGATGCCAAGTCTGCAATGTGTTATCTACAACTATTTTTTTTTGAGAGGGTAGCTACAAAACTCCTCAATAAAATGAAGTAGGTGGAATTTGCTTCCGGAACGCCATGACAACAACTACAAATAACCTTTTCTTTATAAAAAAAAAAAGGTCCAAATAAAGCCCGAAATATTCTATGTAACGTTTGACTTATATAATCTGAACCAGGCCCGAACCAAGACATTATCTGTGTTACGAGGACCATTCCCGGGCCTCGGGTCGAAGCCAGAATGCCAGGCCGGGGCCAGTGCAGACCTCTACTACAGAGACGGTCAGTTACAGCATTGAACTTGCAGAAACCTGAGCAAACTTTCATTCAGGCACGTGCTGTCCAAATGACAATGTTGGTTGGATGAACGAAGAAACAATCTCAAGAATAATCAGTTGTAGAAGTTAATTTCGTGTTCTTCTAAGAGTAACAAGCGCGAAAACGCAAGGCGTGTGAACCCAAGTGAGGATGAGAGAAAGTTTGCTTTTAGTATCCGGTATGAAAGATCATCAGTCTGCAGTTTCTTAGTAGTTCTGAAGGAGATTGGTTTTGAAAGGCGGGAAGATGACGGCCAATTCTCATACCGGAGTCAATGAATCAAGTAAAATGCACCGAGAAGAAAGTAAGAGAAAGCAACCACGATTAATACAGTTCTAGTTCTACTTGGGGATAAGCCAGTCAGCGCGCTCATTTCCAACAAAACTGCTGTGACTATCGGCATAGTAAACGCGATGCGGTATAGCGGGTTCCTCTCGTGGTCTTTGAGACGGTCAAACACTCCGCGTCCAACAAACAACGCATGGGACGTCAATCGGAAAAATGCCTTGTGTGTTCTTTGTACAAAATGTATGTAGGATAGGGTGACCTTGGAGACCCAAATGCCACGAGGGATATTGGGAAAGTCTATTACACGGGGATGGACCTGCTTCTGATTTCTTTTTTGTAACGCAATACATTGTTGCTGGGTTGCATTTTTAATGGAACATTCTCTAGTTCTCAATATAATCTACAACTTTTATACAATTTTTTAAAAAATACCAGGATACCAATTTCTGCCTCTAGCTATAACAGATTGTATCTGTAACAATTGAATATCAGGCCAAATTACTGTTTTATCACGTAACGAGTAGTTTTCGCATTGTCATCTGCCTGTCCTCATATAACTCGAGTTTTACTAAACTTTGACAAAAATCGTAGCGAAACAATTTCAAACAGACGCGTTATGCCCAAATCATGTTTTTCGTAAGTCTTGCAGCTTTCGAGATAATTGAACAAAAGCGGAATTACGGTGTCTCGTTCTACAATGGTCTCATTTTAATCAGATGTTATGGTGAGGGTCCTAGCTCATTTGTCACCCCTGTTTTATGCTAGTTGTAAGACAGCATCAAAAGTTAGCACCCACAAATTAAATATCCAGAGGCGATAACAAGATATAAAACTTGCCAGTATTTTTACACTATGCGTACTTGTTCATAATAATGAAGGCCTAAGTAATTTTCAGAAATATTAGGACTACATCTTACATACACATACGTCTAACACCAGAGATAATCAAAGTAACTACCATATGAGATGTAACATGCAGCCAGGGGCAATCCCTATAATGCTTTTCTTTCGCATACACTTTTTGCAAACCCGTGCACTGATAAAGTCTTTTACTTGTTCCAGATGTGGCCCAGCCAAAGACGCCAATATGGAAGACAGAAGAAATAGCAACGGTGGGGGAACTTCTGCATGACATTTCCATCAACCTTGCAAAAAACGTAAGCAACTTCACGGAGGAATTATCTACGAGCTGCTGCGATTTCTCCCTTATGTGAAACTGCGTGTATGGAGTACAATCTTTCTTCAAATGCCGATAATCGCTCAGAGGATTCAGAAATTGAACATCTTTATGCAAACCGAAGCTTCACTTTCGCGTTCATAACACAACACGGCACTGGACACTATTTGATTCAGATAAATGTAACCACGTCATCGCCCTTTTTATTTAGTTCTATTACAATATTATATTTCCATACATGCCTACACGAAGAGTTATTCCTTCAGGTTTCCTACTACAGTTTTGCAATCTCTTGTCCTCCAAGAACACTAAATTATCTGCCCACTTTATCATTCTTTATTTTATAATCGTAAAATAACGTTAGAGTTAACCTACCACAGAGTAGATAAAATGAGCGGTAAAGTATGGCAAGTAGCGAAACTAGAAATGCATATGGAAATTATGGAAAAAAATAGTCCAAACTAAACAAATATCACAGCCTAATCACACACAAAAATTTAACAACTGCACGCCCGTAAAGTAAAATGCCTTTCTTTGCGAGACTGGCGAAATGCTGGATCAGAGATGAAGCCCTAAACTTACGAACGATTATACGTTCTGCTTGGTCAGGGTTATCGCACACAGAACGGCGGTAGATGAATAGAAGCAATGGCTGAATGATGATTAGTAGGGATTCAGAATAAATCGAAGAAAAACCTGTTCCATCTTCAACCGCCGTGCTCTAGCGGTACCTGTCGCAATCATTTCAAACTTCAAAATGCCGCAACCGATAGTAATCGTGCAGACGTTCGGTTCTAATAGCGTAAAATTGAGTTTAGTTCCGTTTCAGCATTCAAAGCGTGTCGTTCATTCGTTTTCAGGAAGCACAAAACTATTTTGATACGGATGGCATAACACAGAAATAAGCTACTAGCATAGGTCCTTCCCTTTTAATTCATCCCCCCCCTTTGTGCCGTCACCCACCGGCACAGCTGGGTAGAACGCAGAGAATCAAGAATTTTCAGAAATCTATTAACAAAAATTGCCATTAATTTCTAGCAAGAGCGACATAACAAACATAGACATTTATTATTCCATGGGGCGGGGGGAGAAACACACAAAGAATTAATAATTTATACAAATGTGTGATCCACATGTGGTACATATAGTACGAATGGAAAAAATATAAGTGTGTACAAAAAATTGGTCCGAAAACCTCAATGGAAGTGACTAGTCGGCAGATAATGATAAACGGGAAGATTAGAAAATAATAAGATACTTATCTTGAAGAAAATATTGTGAACTGGAGGCTCAGAACATGGTAAAGTGGCGAGTCCTTATTGACATGGTAACCAAAAATCTGGTTCCATAAAAGACGGGGAACTTCATTACCAACTGAGCGCTCGTCTACTTTCCAAAAAACATTCTATGTGATTAGTCAACTAGTTTCTTAGTTATTCAGTGAGTTATTAACTTGTGAGCTAGTGAGTTAATCACATAGTGACTAAATTAATAAGAAAGATAAACGGTTATTCACATAGTTCGTTAATCACTGGGCATAAACTTCATACATAATGAGCACATCAGAACAAGAGTGGTTTGCATCATCTGTCTGTTGGCACAGCCATTACAGACGAATTCCATGTCGCGGAGGGGAAAGTACATTTGTTACTCGATAAAACTGCAATGGTGAAAGTTATCTTCAAGAACACAGGCGGCAGCAGCGCCTTCTCATATTGAGTGTCACATTTTAGAGCAGCATCGTGTTGCGTCTTGATTCAGCGTCACGCGGAAATAAACCAAAATGACTGACCTACCAAACTGCAGACTTGTAAAACTGACTGGTTAACTAAATAATTAATTCAATGCACTTAATCTAACTGGCACCCTGACTTGACTACAGTAACCAACTAACCAAACAGCTGGCTAACTCCACATCAGAGTCTTCGTATTCACCGGCGTGAAAACCTCAAATCCAACATTCTTTGTTCATGTCTCCGCGCTTGCTACATCTCATTCTGTATCTATTCAGCGACAATTTACAACGGATTTTGACAGTGTAACAATAAATGGGTTGTTATGACATGAGTAATAATGATAAGGCTGTAAAAGTATAATCCATACAGGAGCACACATGTATAAATAAGAGTTCTTTGCGAATTCTGAATTCTAAACATATAGCCTGACTTGCCTCAGCCTTATCTACCCTAACCTAACCTGAGGTTGTTATGTTTACCTCTGCCGTTTTACTCTCGAGGAATCAGGTCGCCAGTTTCAACTGGATTATTCCAGCTCAGGATATAACGATATATTTTTGTGATGACTGTGATAAATTTTCGGGTTCAATAGAATTCGAATATTTCTTGATCACCTAAATACCCACAACTTGCTCGGTAGGAACTCTGTCCCATGCACGGTGTTAGTAGTCTCACTGTTTCGTCTTTGTTTCCCTTCTTTTAATATGCTCCGTTCACGCTTTCGGTAGAGCAGACATCAGGGCGTTAAACAGAAAACCTACATCACAATGAGGAGACGATTGCAAGAAGTGAGGAAATTTTTAACGCCACGTAGCTCAAGTAACCACCAATGATACTAATAACCCTTTAATGCGCTGTACATCTGGGTATTTTATTTGTTCCTGGCCGTTCTGGTTAACAGGCAGACGTTGTGTGAGTCGCGGACACGATTTGTTATCTGTGACAGTAATTCCCTCAGTTCCTCATCCGTCGGCCATTAAGAAGTCACAATTTTATTCCTACCTGTCAGGCAGGTTTTCACGTTTCCTGTCACCCGCAGGTACGGCCTGAGCTATGAAGACATCGAAAAGGGGCTTCCCCTCATCGACACGTCCAAGACACTTATAAGGGAAGTGTGTCCGCCGTTCCTGGCCAACGTGGAGTGCCGCCCTGGGAAGTACCGGCGGTACGATGGTCTGTGCTCTAACCTGCAGCACCCGACATGGGGTGCCACCATGACGCCGTTCACAAGGTAGGTCTGCTCTCATTCCTGGAGGGAAAACAGAGTGGGATACATTGCACATCAACAAACTGCTGACAATATTTGTGCAAAAGTGAAACAGTTCAAAGATGAGATTTGAAATGTCGACGGCTCTGAAAATCTGGATTGTGATCTTCTGGATCATGACGCCGTGTATATTTGTAACTGGTTACCAAAGTTTCGAAGGAACTTATCGTCTTAGTCTTACAGGCGTAAGATGCGATGGAGGTGATATGTGTGATATGTCCTTCCGAAGCCATGGTAACGACAGACAGACGTTATAACACAGAAGATCCAACCAGGCACCAGAAGTGTTCAACTTTCGTATCTTACTAACGCATTATGTACGTTTAACGGTGATTTCCGTGCCCGGTGTCTCAGGCTGGTGGGGTCACCTGTACGCCGATGGTATGACGGCGCCCAGGATTAGTGTGACCGGTACCCAGTTGCCCCTACCCCGGATCGTGTCCAGAACGGTGCATCCCGACGAGGGCTTTCACGACCACGCGGGCACCGTCATGGTTGTGGCCTGGGGACAGTTCATGGATCATGACTACACGCTGACAGCCACGCCTCTTGGTCAGTAAGCGTATTTTTATACATCGCTGATTCTTCTTCGTTTTGTGTTCCCCTCCTCTTCACTTAAAATATGTGTGTATTAGAGTTTTAAATGGTTTTATAAAAATAACTGCTATTTTATATTTAAATAATCTCAAGCTCTTTTTTAAATTAAATATATTTGACATGCGAAAGGAGAAAAAATTAAAAATCCCTCACATATGTGACATAAAAACTGGTATCATTAAATGAACAAACGTTGCAGATCTGATCGAGAAATTCCCCGAATATTATGGAATCCGAAGGTTCATTGTCGTATTCAAAACAGCTCGCCAATGGACCCTACCTACGCCAGATTAATCAAGTCCACATCTCCCACTTTCGAACTTTAAGGTCCATTTTAGTATTATCCTCTTATCTATATCTGCAACAATGAAAAATAATCAAACTATACGAGTAATAACGAATGACATTTTTATGTGCAGTCGTCAATACGGTTTCAACGTAAAGTAACGTGTAGATTTTAGGCTAAACCGATTTTGGTCCAATATACTTTGGGCTTCCATTAGTAATCCAAGGTCGGCTCTTGAATCACCATTCATGATGATGGAGACAGTAAGCACCTCTGAAGCATCGGACAGTTCTACGGGACTACACGGCACAACATCCCAGATGACAGTCATCTTCAGATAAAATTAAGACATCTTCGGAAGATACGTTGTGACGGAGGAAGATGCATGGAACTGGCTCAGGATTGTCTGATAGCGGACTCTCATTATCGATGTCGTGTTCTACTATTAAACTTTTATTAAGTTAGGTTGTTGGATATGGTATTCTGTTCCAGTCACCATGCATACCACTCCGCATAAATCCGCTTGTCTGCAAGCGAAAAGGCTGGCTACATATTGCTTTAGTTTCTGTAAAATATTTCCTGCGGGTGTTATTTCAAAATTCTCCGCTTGTACTTTCACTTTCTGCTTTGTTCTTCCCTTCACTAAGCTCTTTCATGAGAAAACTTTGAGCAGATCTGCTAATCTTACCGCGAACTGACAAAACGTTCTTCCCACTGCCTGTCAAATGCGGGAATATGTAAAAGCCTACGTTCAAATTATGAGGTAGATTTTTGCACGCATGGGAAAATGACAAATGCATACACAATTTTCTAAGGAGAACCTGAAAGGAAGAGGCCGCTTATAAGACATAGGCGCACAATGTAGGATAATATTAAAATGGATCTGAAAGCAATAGGATGTGATTCATTTAATAAAGTTACCATTAAAATGAACACCTCCAAATCAAAGTAGTTGCATGAAGTAATATTGACAATAGTCGTAGCGGTACTGCCATTACTTCCACTGCTTTGACGAAATTTGGTGCAAGTCTGTTGTAAGTTAACAAGTTTCATCCCAGTTGGTGTCGTTTTCGTTTGCGTGTAATAGTGACGAAACTGGAACCTTTCAAATTCTTCCTACGAAATGCACATAAAAACGTACAAGTTTACTTAAGATTTCTTTCACATTTGCTACGGTATGAAGAAAGTGGGTTCTCCGTGTATCTGGATGGTTGAAGATCGTGTCTTCAGTGCACCAGGTTATAATCAGTCGTAACTGCCGCTTTAGAACACGAAAAGAGAGAGACGAATGAAAATTTGGAGGCCACAACACAGCACGCTTGCAATGTCGGAGGTGCGACAGAGTAGCTCAGGGCTGTACAAACTATTCGGAACTAAGTGTGAAATAAGATACACTAGCCCTACGTGAAGTCAAATACTTGCGTTATTTTATGGAGCTTTATCAACTGCTGAGTATACTGATATCTTATAACAGTCTTCTGCGCTAGGCAGAGCGCACAAAATACTTACCGGCTTAAAACTTTCTTCAAAACAACAAAATAATAACAACGTAAGTTTGTAACTATGCCTGAACACCCATTTGGGTTTATTGGAGCCTTGGATATGGAGCTTTATGTATTCTAGACCTCAGAACAGACGAAAGTGAATGGTGAGCTTCACGCCAAGGATGATTTTTATCCCAGAAAAAGAGGCCCCCGGAAGCCATTGGGTAGGGCTCTGGATGGATTTCAGATCATCAGTAGTGACGAAGAGAAATATCCCTTTCCGGGGAACAGAACCTAGTTACGAGTGGGCTATAAAGGGCTATTATTATTTAAGATCTGCATCTTCTTTGTACACGACATACATAAAATGAGCGCATGTAAAGGTCTGTCTGTTCGTTTCTTTCTAATCGAGAACGTTTTACGAATTTTCACGAATCATGGTATGGACATTATTCCATTGAAGGTCAACTCAATCTCATTCTTTTCTTAATTTCCTACAAACGAACGTTGCGGCCGAGTAATTAGCTCTCCTACTTCATATTAAGAGGCTCCGGCTTCAAATATCGGCGCCGAGAACAGCCACCATAATTTACGTATTGATGGTTCTCCTCAGTTCCTCCAGCAACTGACTTTAAATTAGACCACGCCCGATTCCTTTCAATTCAATACTCATTATTTTGCTCTATCATTCAACGCTATACACAGTCTGTCATTACGAATTAATTTAAATTAAGTCGCTTAACAACGAATTTTATCTCGACATAGACAATTCATAAAAGCAGGAGTATTCGAAAAGAATGTATGATGAAACTCCAATCTTGTCAATATTATTTTCGGTAGGCGTGTTAAGTGTGATTACTTAATTTCAGACCCGCTGAACAGGAACGAACCTGAGGAATGCTGTAACAGGCCTGCCCATCTTAAGAATCCATACTGCCTAGAGATTCATATCCCAGCTGACGACTACTTCTACAGCCTGTTTGGATTGCGGTGCCAGGATTTCGTACGGGGATTCCCCGCTGTGAGGCCTGGCTGCAGATTAGGTAAGGAACTTGGTACATTTTAATTTGTTGGACTCATTGTATCCAATTCAAATAAATATGTATTCTGATAGTTCAGTTTCTCACCAACAGCGAGTATGAATATGGCCGTACAGCGTGGTATAAGTGTACTGACGTTTTAGAGGTGCCTACTGCCCCAATCATCAGGATTTATAGCGCCTCTGAAACGTCGGTAAACTTCCAACAGATCATACGGCGCAACAACCCAGAAGACAACCATCTTCTAAACCTTCTGGGTATTCTGTTTGAGTTCTAAATTTCGTTGACTCAATCATAAAATTAAGTCATTACTCTTGCCTTTACCAACTCACAGTCAAATTAAAATTCAGAAAAATAGTCACTCCCTCCTGCTAGTCTGTAACAACAGGAATGACTTGGTCCCGAGGAATTTCTTTCATGTCACAATAAAACTCCAGTTCAGTGTACTGAAGAAGAGTTAGAAATTCAATATGAAATAAGAAGATAAACACGAATCTATTATATTTGAATTTCAGGTTCAAGAGCTCCATTCAACACTTTGACGGGCGTTTTAGATGGCAACACCGTTTATGGAGTTTCCGAAAAGTTTGCCAGGTAGGTGTACATAGGACGGAGGCAAGTGTCTCATTTTAAACATTTGAATTTAATTTACAATCCCTATTCATCATATCATTGCAACAATTATCTAATTAAGTAACTATTAGATAACACTAACAACACTAATCCCAAACTCCTTCTTAGTCTTTCGAGTCACTGTTTCGCCTTGTTTGCATTTGTTCTCTTCCCATATAAACTATGCAGTATGCGCTACACATCATTATCCCTTTTATTTCAGTGCCCTGATAATACTAAATAACTATCTACATAACTAAGTACTCTGTTGTCATGTCCTTAATCTGCCACTTCATACATCTCAGGCCCAAATATTTTCCTGGGTGCTTTCTTTTCAAATACCTATAATTTATATTTTTTGCCTAAGCAATTACTATTAAACAACACGGAAACAATTATTAGTTTCCACTGACAGCAGAGAGTAAGTATTGTTTTTAAATACGCTTTTCACATAAATGCATGTTTGACTCCTCTGTGCTCATATTTGTTTGCTTAACTATACAGCAGTCTCCCTATTATCCGATGGCAGGTTAACCTGGGTCAATCTGGTTTAAACGGAAATTAAAAATTTATATAAGTCTGTTATAAAATTTAGAACGTTTAAAAATAAGAAAATAAATGCTACAATGACATTATTTAACGTATTAACATAAATTAACTGTTGCTAAAATCTGACGTAATAATCCTTTTACTGTCTGTAAAGACAATTATAATTCAGGACTTTACACATAATTAATGTTTGTAACAATCTCTGTATCAGACATCTGAGAGCAGGATATGGTGGCCTGATGCGAATGAATCCCGTATTTACCGAATATGGTTTAAAGGACCTACTGCCGCTTAAACTGGACATCCCTGATGAGGGCTGTACGCGACCCAACAGATCTATGTACTGTTTTGAAGGAGGTAAGTACTGTAATTATAAAAAAATATATATATGCGGTGTTTAACCCATTAGTATGTTTTTAAGGATGCAGAATGTCTGTCAGTTTGAACGATGTTGGCTAATGAGGGATGCAGAATATCTGTCAGTTTGAACGATGTTGGCTAATTTGACAGCTGTGTAATGTCACAGAATGAAAGTTAAAATAGGTTTCGTGATAATTTTGTGGTTGGTAGATTAATTGGTTTAAGACTGACTAAACTGCATTGGTCTGGCACAACTGTCAACACATGAAGGTAAGGTTAACACTGAGTTAGGAAAGTCCTTATGTTATGAATCCTGTCCTTTAAATTCCTTACTTTACAAATGTACTTACAGTAGATAAGATAGTATGACATTAGTATAAGTTAAAAGACATACATTCACTGACAATTTGTTTAAATGTTTCAGGTGAGATCAGAGTGAATGAGCAACTGGTGCTGACATGCATGCACACCCTGATGGCAAGAGAACACAATCGTATTGCCCATGCACTGTCTCAAATCAATTCTCATTGGGATGATGAAACACTGTACCAGGTAATTCCTGACACAGTCAAAGCTATTATAAGACAATATTAGCATGTTTATGTTTTGCATAACTTTCTTTATTCTTATACTTTGGGGCTGTTTCGTGTATGTTGTAGGAAACCCGGCGCATTGTTATTGCAGAGATTCAACATATAACCTTCAACGAATTCCTTCCAATCATCCTTGGCAAAGAGGTCATGGAAAAGTTTGGACTCCTTACGCAGAAAGAGGTCGAGTAACAACTCTGATAATAATTTTAGATGAAATCTGTCGACACGTGAAACAGAATTTTTGCACAAATTAATATCCACCTAAATAGAAATACAAGTATTAATTACATTTAGTATACAAAATCAATTTGCTCATAAAACCATCAAATTTACAACAAAGCAGTTCAACTGTCTGTCACAAACATCATGGAATCATACGATCTGAGGTTCTCACAGCAGTGAGAATGAATCATTAACCCATGATCAAGATGGCTGCCTTCTGGGTTACAGTGTCATGTAGTCAGGTAAAACTTTATCAGCGTTTCAGAGGTATGCTGCCTCCATCATCAGGGCAATCAACACCCTGATGACGGAGGCAGCAAGCACCTCTGAAATGTTGGTAAACTTCTATCAGACTACATGGCGCTAAAACCCAGAAGGCAGCCATCTTCATTATGGGTTAATGATTAGATATCTTGCTAAATGTTTGATTGATCTTGGGACCGAATCTTAGCTATGGATTGTTGGCCATCCTGACTTCGGTTGTCAAATGTTCGCCTCATTCTTGCCTTGTTAAAATATGACACAATTGTTTCTGGGGAAAAGTTCAAAAGAAAATAATCTTATACAGCTTTCACAATGTAGATGCTGCTATCTTTGTTGCTTGGTGTTATCTTCAGGGATACTGGGATGGATACGATCCTAATGTCAACCCCAATGTAATTGACGCATTTGCTGCTGCTGCTTTCCGATTTGGGCACTCTCTCCTGCCTACAGCCATCGAGCGATGGAGCAAAGCACACAAGTTTATCGGTACGTCAAATGTTACTTAAAGTGAACAGTTTGAAAGCAGTGGTCAATTTCAGAATCCACAATTTTTAGTATAATTTCATTATCGCTAATGATTTTTAAAAGTGACTCATTTTAACGAAACTCGGTGTGAATGACACACCATTTGGGAACACATGTCATTAAGACCTAAAACTTGTATCCGAAACATTTCTTGATGAAATATATATTTAATTAAATACGAATAAAATAATTTATGCTTTGATGTAATGTCATATATTGACTTTAACTATTTCAACATCAGATCTGTATCTGCAGTAACTAAACGTCAGAACCATTAAGAGATATAAAATTACAAGAATGTATTTGAAAAATGTGTAGTGTTTAAATTGTGTGAGAAGAACATTTAATTTTCTATCTGCAGTAACTTTTATTCTGCTATTATACAAAAATATATTTGTTATTGTTCAGCATCTCGCAGACTTTCTGACTTGATCAGACAACCTTACGACCTGTACCGTGCTGGTGTTCTTGACGAGTATTTCATGGGGCTCATGAACCAGGTTGCACAAGCAATGGACGATTCTGTCACTCAGGAAGTAAGTGAACCTAACCTATGTGTTCAGACTACTGAACCACTGGATTAAATACTCTACAGTTCTCCAATTATTTGGTTCAATTAGGGCACGAAATTTCAAACGGAACCATTAATTTAAGTAATTTTATAAATTACTAACATGATATTGAAGCCAAAATGATGTATATACTTTATAATTACTGTGACCTTATGATGATTCATTTATCAATTAAAATTATGTATCCTCAATAAGCTAATTATTCAGAGATAATCATGATATCAACTTCGAGTTTATTAAACTGTAAAAAGCAGACAAAAAAGTCCTGAACCTGCAGCCTTTGATGTATCATAATGATCTTACTTGAATAAACAATTGCATTCCTGACTTATAATAGATCTGTTACATTTTATGGCCTTATTTTGCCACAATTTTGGGGAAGGGGTGTCTGTAAGGGTATCTCAATACTAAAAGGGTTCAACGGTCAAAACGTTTATGAGACACACAATATGATATACCGAGTGATTAGTTTGTTAAATTATTAATAACATGATTTCAGGTAACAAATCACTTATTCAAGAAACCAGGAGCACGCTTTGGTATGGACTTGGCGTCCTTTAACATGCAGAGGGGTCGTGAATTTGGCCTGCCAGGATACATGGAATTCAGGTGAGAATTAAACATACCAACGTGTTCTTAACACTGATATCTGAAGAGCATTTTGTCAAATATAATACTCCAACTGGATTAATTATTAACCCTTGGCGTGGTTCACTTCAAGTGCTTACGTAAACAACTAAAATAAAAGATACTGGAGCACATAAAATCCTCATGTTGTTCATGAAGTGCTATTGCATGATTTAAAAGTTGGGGTTTGTGTGCAATTGGAGCGCGGAGGGTAATTCGGCACGTGTTTTTGTACGAAACAATCAATTCCGAACATTATCACCCGATTTAAATCGTTGTGACATTTGTCGATCACGGTGAAAGAAAAAGTGTATGTGAACAATACGCATTCTTTGGAACAACTTCAAGACAATATTAGGCATGAAATTTCCGCTTTTCCCGTACTGCAACTTCAACGTGAGTCTAGGAATTATTCTTCATGATATGAGGCATGCTTAGAAGCAGAGGGTAGTCACTTCGGGACTCCTCTATAAAACAAGGTACGTTAAGTACAGCGGAAAAGCGGGCCGTGAATTACCAGTTACCGTGGCGGGTCTAAGTGAGCAGCGTGCCGTTTCAGATGCCGGATCCAGTCTAACGATTAATGGTGTAACGTATATATAAAATAGTCAAAAACACTTTTTCCTTTGTTATTTCAGAAAATTCTGTGGACTTCCTGATGCCCACTCTTTTGATGAGCTTTTTGGATCAATGTCAAATGAAACCATCAGGAGATACGCTTCAATTTACGAGTAAGTAATGTGATAAAATGCTAAGAGAAATAACATTGACGTATTTCATGCAACCGGCACAGCACAAGCATTTATCAGCCTATTTTTAAGACACACGTTCTTTCATCTACAGGCACCCCTCTGATGTTGACCTTTGGTCTGGTGGAGTCTCTGAAAGACCACTGCCAGGCAGCATGGTTGGACCAACATTTGCCTGCATTATTGCCACACAGTTCAGCTACTCCAGACGTGGGGACAGGTTCTGGTATGAGCTAGGCAACCAGCCTTCGTCATTTACACCAGGTAAGCTACATGTCCAGCCCATATTACTCCTCTTTATTTCAGTACCTTTCATTACTGAGAGACCTGTTTAAATCACAAATTTCCTCATATGTAATATTCTAAATTCACTTATTTCATCTTTGTTAGGTCCAAATATTTTACCTAGCACCTTGTTTTATAACAATTGTAAATTATGTTCTTCTTCAACATAACAGATCATGCCTAAAACCAAACTAAACAAACGGCAAGTTTATGTTTCATCTTCATCTTTAGTGTTATGCGATGCTAACAGATACTGAACTGCATAACAACAAGCACTTGCAGGTTTTATTCTTCCCCTAACCTTATTTCTATTAAGGCACTGTATACAATATTAAACTTTCTCATTTTTCAGAGCAACTCCAAGAGATCAGGAAAGCAAAGCTATCACGAGTTATCTGTGATAACACTGACCTAATCGATACCATTCAAGTGTATCCAATGGTATTGCCAGACCATGAGATGTAAGTACCATAACAATCTGTCAGCCTTTAGAACTTCCGGCAAGACATTCTGTTCATTTTGTTTTCAACATTTCTCCATATGTGGTTAAATTCCACAAAGCTAGACACTGCTGGCTATATTTTGTCATCTTTATCTCCAGTCTATGCTTAAGTTTCCCAAGTGCCCTCTTCACTCCAAACATTCCAACTAAAAATTTGTGTTCATTGTCAGTCGTGATCTTCTGGGTTGTGTGTGATACTGCGTGATCTTAGAGGTGGTTACCAGCGCTCAAAACACACACACAAGACAGAAGATTAGAATCAACATTTTCAACACATGCAAACCTCAAATCTTATACCTGTCTGCAGCAATTACTCCCCTATGCACACTACATGCCCCATCCACTGCACCCTTAATTTAATCACTGTGATATTATTTGATGAATAGTACAAATTATGAAATTCCCTGTTATGTAATTTTCTGTATCTTCCTATAGTTCCTCTCTCTTAACTAAAAATATTATCATCAGCATTTTGTCTCCCTTACAGTCAGAGATCCCGACTCCGACACCGACTCCTTTATGAAAGCTCAATACGTATTAATAATAGTAAACCTACTAAAATGGTAAATGGCACCATAAGATATTTCATCACCACCACGTGAATCATCAGCCTACTTTTTAGAATTATAACCTATATTTAAATATACGTCTAATGGCTATTGCAGAAATCGGTTGATTTGTAGACAGTTTGTATTACTAAATACCGGAGCCAAAGTTACAGAGCATTATTCCCACACCATGTGACTCAACGCGTCATTGAATCTCCATAGCGTGAGGCCGCCGGCGACTCACACGGTATAGAAATTGTTCTTAAGATATCGAGGTCGGAGTCGGTACATTTTTACCGACTCCGACTCCACCTAAAATTTCTTCCGACTCCATCTCCACAGCCCTGATATAAACAAATGGAAAAACTATGTTTTTATACAGATTTTAACAGGAAGCAGAAAGATTAAAGGCTGCCAGTGAACAGTAAAAATTCTTAAGCACTCTGTTCTCAGATAATTTTAATTTAAATTGTAATCACTTCAAAAATTGTAAATAAAATATTTTGTCCACCCACCACTAACGTCTGGTTGCACTACTGTACACTGTTACAAACATTAAGATTTCTTTTGCTACAGAAACCCAAGAGTTCCATGTCGAAGTGGGGTAATTCCAGGTATAGACCTCACTAAGTGGGCAGATTTTGGTGTACAGGCGACTGTTCCTGGAGCAACACCGTTTGTGAGTAATTTAGCTTCCGTCTTCGACCACATTGGCAAGAAGTAGATCACGCACACAACAGTGGACATGGCTCCTCTTCACAATGTACATTTCTACACTCAAGATGGTGTAATGGTGCAGAGTGCTTTTGTGTGTAACATTTGGTATTGGGTAACAGGATGTGTATGTGTATATAGCACAGTGCAGCAAGTTGTTTTTACAAGCGAAACAAAACTTAAAAGTGTATATACTAGTAATTACTTACAAAGACACCAAGAAGATTAAAACCCTCCTGTTTTGCAGTATAGCAGCAGACCCTCCTCTGACTTCCTGGTTAAAATATTAAGTGTTGAATCTCCAGTATTTCTTTGCAATACACAGTTTTATTTTCAACTTCACTCACTAGTTTCATAGAAGTATGCACCCTTCCATTCTTCACTACAGTTTAATTGGTGGTTAATTTGTCTCCAGTGTGGATGGCTGAGATTTGATTCCCAGTGAGGTGATTTGGAATTATTGTAACTGTCCGTTTTTTAAAATAATTCATCAGCTCTAAGTGTTTCTTCAAAAGTTGCGTTGTTCTTACTGCCAATATATTTTGTCATATGCTCCCATCAAATTTTACGTTTTTCTTGAAAAACTGAACCCATCCTGTAGATGTCTAGAAACGGAATTATTTCCTTTCAGTTCCTTGCATTGAGAAATAAACCTCTCTCTCTCTCTCTCTCATTCTTGAATGTGAATACGGGAAGAAACAAAATAAATGCGTGTTCTCCAAAACCATTACAGACATGTTGATTACAAAAAGTCATCTAACCAGGAATCAAACCCGAGCTGCCCACAACGTAGTTAAACACACCATAAAATAACGTGAAAAAAGTAGAAAATAAAGTCTTGTATTATACAGAAACAATTGAGTGACAACACCTGATATTTTGGTCAGGAAATTACAAGAGTCCACTGCCATACTACAAAATTAGAGACAAATCAGATGGTTTCAATCGAAGGCATTCCCTTGGTATCACATGTAAACATACACTGTGTCAGGTCAAGTCAAATAACAGTGAATCCTCTGGAAACTTTCTTAAATACAAAGATAAATTAAAGTATATCAAATTATAAATTGTTAAATACCAACCATTCTAAATAATTACAAACTTCTGGAGTAGCCTAAATCCAAACATGACACAGCAAAGGCTGTTACTCAGCTTTAGTATGACTAAAAACCCAATATCTTTATGTCACAAACAACACAGAATGAGAAAGAAAGTATCCATTAATTTAAACTTGTATTCAAAAACCATGATATATACCGTATGTCAGTTGTCGCTTTGTGTATATAAGTATGTATGAATAGACTCTCACCTGATCAATTAATTTGATTATTTGACTATAAAACAGCGATTAATCTAAATAGCACAAATCTATTTTTGCACCATTATAATTTAAACAGTACGTTGAAAAACATCTAACCAGATATGACTTCCAGTATATTCCTGTATTAAGTAAAGGAGTGGAACATCCCCCCCCCCGTAGCACCTCCCTTCATTTCCTTGCTTGTAAATACACATAACTGCATCATGCCATGCCTGCATTAGACCCATATACGTTTTGCATTAATCTCTTCCAGACACAGAACTTCTGTTTTCAACTAAACAAATTTCCCAAACTACTTTTGAAGCCTTTAATCACGTTTCCTACAAAGTAAAGTAAAGTTTGTCCCACTACGTGCCATACAGGCGTTTGGGGTGAGTGGAGGTATAGCTCCTCTCTTCCTTGACCTCGGCACTAGATGGGGGTGAGTGGTCAGCATCACGCCCCGGCCGACTTTACCCCCGGGAAAGGACCCCGGTACCCATTGTAGAGGAAGCTGGGTGGGCCCCAGAGCCGGTCTGGACGCAGAGGCTAGAGGAAAAATCCTCTCCCCCCGTCGGGGATCGAACCCCGGTCGTCCAGCCACTATACTGACTGAGCTATCCCGGCTCATTCACATTTCCTACAGTCAGCTAGTAATACTACATACAAACTGACGGAGTATACGCATAAAACTGTCCTGTCTTACCTATTTACTTTTCTCAACAGATTTTATTCTCAATAATTACCACTAGTATGGTTAAAAAAAAACTAATAATTGGGTTTTGGGGATCATATTTCAAAATATTTCTCATTCTTTCAATTAACTGAAGTTCAGGTTGTTTAATATTGATATAAAGTTCAGGATCTGGAATCCTTCCGCTATAAAGACTAAGCAGCTCTGCCACACGGAACAGTATGTTATATACTAAAGGTGCAAATGTTTTGTACAGTGCTGTAATATAATCTTTCAATAATCCTACACAAGAAAATAAAAATAAATTCATTTCCTTTATACACATTTAATTTTAATAGCTAAAAAAAGTATTTATATTTTTAAATGCAAAATATTTCGTTAATACCACAACCTCGTAAATACTGACTGATGACGAACAAATGATGTATTTCATACTTCCCAAACACTGTAAGTGTTACTTGAAATTCTTCAATGCTTCATCTCTTTTCAACCTGCTTGTAACTATCACTTCTTAACTTTTTGCACTCACAATTCACATGGTGGGTAGAAGTTAATTTATTATACTTATGTGTTACATATACCATTTATAAAGATGCCATGATTCTCAAATACAATGAAAATTCTTGTAAATAAAGCTCAAATTGATCACGTGCATCTTTGAGAGCACTCACATCTGCCATACTATATATCTACAAACGATTACAATCATACCTCCACTTCTATTGCCAATCAACAACAAAATTGCTCATCGCAAAATATATACTACAATAAGAGGACCTGCTGGTTTAACTTGTAATGATTATTTCATAAAATTATAATAATACCTTACTTATAAGTATTGACATTTTGACCTATTTTAAAGATCAGTGGGAGAAATGTGCCCTGCCACCTCTTCAGCAGTAAATTCTTAAGAATCTACAACTTTTTAACAACAAAAAATATGTTACAATGGAAAAATAAAACAATTTCTTTAAACACAAACCAGCACAAAAGGGGTTAAAAGGAACCTAAAATTATACGTCCACATAATATAATTGTAAAGATATGGTCCCATCTGCATACTATTCATTACATTCAAAAATACCCTAAAAAATTTCAATAGAATAATTTTCCATTTCACACACTAAAGAGATATTTTTTTTATGTCCTTAATCAATTAAGAACTTTACTGTTCCCCATAACGTATCACGCAAGTATTTGTAGAGGATATGTTCAACTAGTGTCCACAATTCAAACCATTATTCCTAAGACAAAATATATTACAAGCCATCGTGACGAGCACTACAGATTATTTTTATGTTAAAATCTAAGAGAATACATGCAACATAAAGCCCTATTCACTAGGTACAATTCCATAGCTTCCAGTTAGTTATATGGTGGTTTGGTGTCATTAATATTGTACCATGTGAATCAGGCTTTGTGAGATGTAAATTGTTGTAAAACTGTAGATGTAGAGAAATTAAAGTTATTTGTACAAACATAGTTGAGTATAATATTTATTATAAGACAAGTGTATATAAGCCTACAAAATTAAACAGATGACCTAAATATAAGATCTCATATATTCGTATTTTAATGATAATCAATAAGTGGGCCTAGTAAATACACTAATCATTCCACTTTGCCTGCACTCTGCTTGAAGTGTCGATTTTCCTACTACCCTCCTTCCACTCCCATTTCCTGAACACCATTTATTATAAGACTGCAGAATAATTAAAACAAAACAAATGGCAAATCTTTAAAATAGAGTGACCAGTTATTTATGCCAGTTTTGCTGACATGATAGTCTGAGATAATTACATTATTTTTAGACAAATATCTACAGTTATATTGATGAAATTAAATACGTCAAATATTTTTATGCTGAATGGGTCAAACATTTTGCAAATTTTAAGCCCTTTTCATTTATCCATTAACATAATTCCAATTTTTGCTGTAATTCTCAAGCACATTTATAAGAATAGTTGAAGCATCCCCAGTGTGGTGGAGAAAGCATTTTTATTGGGTGGGGGGAAGCTTGCAAGTGAACAGAATTACATATGAAAACCATAAACCAATTAAATCTTGTGTTTATGGCATAGGTATTTACGTATTTTGCATATTTAATACAACTTACATAAAACTATTTGTCGTTAAGAATGTTTTCTCTCCCACCAAACTTCTGCTTTTTTTCCAGAAACAATCTGAAAACATTGTTCAAGCTTATCCCACACTGCAGCAACCTGAACAACACAAGCGACTATCGCAGCAAACATTTAACATAAATACTGCAGACCAGAACTGCAACTTTCATCCTGCATCTCCTCCAAATCCAGATGTTGTTCAAAGTATTGAGGTCCACAGTTATGAAGAACAAGTGATAGCAGCACCAAGTCAGAAAACAGTGGAAGATAACAGTGTGGATGAAACAGTCATCATAACTAATGTCAAAGACAAAACTTTAAACACAAACAATGATGATGAAGGTAAAACACTGAAATGGGAAGTTTCCAATGAAGAAGAAACAGACATCAATAAACCACAAGATGAACAAAAGCAAAGAAAGACATCTGACAGTCACGCTCATGAATCAAGCAGCTTATCAAATGACTACGTGACCAAAATAATTCCCAGTTTCTCATTATTAGAAACAATGCGTGTGCCTCGCAGTGTTGATAATCACAAGAAATTAACTGAAGATAACTCTAAACAAATTCAGTCTGGTAGCAATGCTGAAAATATTGAGTTCCTTCAGTTGGATGACAGCCACGAAGGAATCCATACAACACTGAATCCAAAGAATCAAGAAGAAGAATCCATAAATCATGAAAAAACAGTGACACAGTCAATACCCACGGGCAGTGAAAGCACAGAAACATATCGAGTGCATCAGATGATAAATGAGGAACCAAGTCAAGAAAGTGAGGTTAGGAGGAAGGTTTCCACTTCCAGAAATGTCAGATATGACCATAACAGAACAAAACCCCAGCATAAAGCTAGTAAACAAACAGATCCCATCAGACGTGACAGGAAACTGGGAGAAAATACAATGTCTATGACATACAAAGCACCACATAATATATCTAAGGACAGTGGTAATGGGCTTTCAGAAGATGTGATAAAAAACCTTAAACTTACTTCAGCATTTGTTCAAGATAGGCAAAATTACAGTGATCTAGAAGTGAGAGATGGTCATGTGAGAAGTAGAGCTATAATGAGTACTGATCCCAGTCACAAACAAGGTCAAGACACCTCAAGGCATGGTCCTAGAAGAAAAAATGATAGTCATGGTACAAGAGCCAATCATCTTTTACTACAGAATAGCAGTAATCAAGAAGAATCCATTCAAGATAATAAACAAAGTGACCTGGCATCTAAAATAAATGCAAGTCACACACTAGGGAAACAAACTGAAAACAAAAGAGCATTACAGAACAGTGATTATGTTGATGAAACTCACAGACTAGGCCACAGACTGAATGACAATGATGAAATAGAACAAATTAAACCTCTAATTGTATCTAATGAAGAGAGAGGAATTCCCCCCAGTTCTATTCCCCACTCAGACACATCCAGTTCCTCTCCAAGAAGTGACCAATCACTCAGATACAGTATTACTGGAACCCCAGAAAGTACAGAATTGCATGATGAAGCAGAAACAGAAGGTGAGGAGAAGAATAAAGATGAAGAACAAGAGACCGATTATGAGGAATCAGTCTTAAGCAGCGAACAAAATGAGAATGAAAAAAAATCACATGAAACGTTGCAAACAAAGCCTGCAACACTAGATCATAACTCACAAAATATGGAACAACCTAAATACAATACAGAACACAAAGACAATATAGAAACTAAAAATGAAGAAGAAGATGGTGGTATATATGAAACAATCAGCAAAATTTTACAAAAAAAAGATGCAATATCTCGTTCAGAAGCGATAGTTGGAAAAAAAGATGGTAAAAGTAAAAATGAGAAGGAAGCAGAGAGTTATCGTAATTTCTGGGTACTTGAATATTCTCGTCCAAAATTCAGTAAATAGATACTTAAAAAATGTAGTAAGTGATGCAACATTAAATATGAGAATAGCAGTTTATTCAGGATATGTCAACCCCTATTACAGCTGGTTTTACACAAATATCCACATGGCATGGAAGGTTATAAGTTTGAACACATGTTACTGTACACTAAAGTACAAGGTCAGCATATTCTAACCAATCACACAACTGCAAACATGAGTGGATGTTTGTTAAATGGTTGTGATATGGCCTTTAGAAGAATTAAATTACACTACAAGCAGTAAGAATAACATCTGTGGAAATATTTTTTTGAGTTTTATAAGTAGTAGTAGAAGGTTCCATGGGATTATTCAAAATAAGTTCAATAAGGTATATTTGTTTATATCTGTCAAAATAGTAACATATATAGTTCCATATTAGCAACGGAACATTGTTTTCATAACGGGCTAGGAACTGCATTTAATACGTAGTCTACATACATTGTGAAACAAACATCAATACTTACCTAATGTTGAGCTCGGTCGCCAAGGTCAAACTTCCCATTACAGTATCTCGTATATTTGTTGGCTGCTATCCAAAAGCAAATCATAAAATATCACAAAACCTTTTTTTAACAACACAAATGTATTTTATTTTTGTTTACATTCTTTTGTTTGCATGATTTAAAAACGTGATATCATTAAACCCTTTTCACGAAACACGTGTTACATACAGTGATAATGACAACTAATGGTCGATATCATAACAATTCTCTACAGATGGCAGGGTAAGCCAGTGCCATCAACGGAAAACATTTGAACGCCAATATGAACATCACATACGTTCATGATATTTGAATTCGCTTAATTTCTGTCATTAAATATACAAATAGTAAGCTGCACTATATTAAAGAAAAATAATATATAAACAACTTAAAAACTGCTTTTCATCAATTGTCCATATTACAACATACGCGAATGATGGATGAAGGATTAATTCACTTATCAACTTTGGACATATATAAATATAAATTATATCCACAGCCATGACAGCTTAGTCAATGTTATGATTAGGCTAGGAGATGGACGACCAAAATTAAATTCTCAGCTAGGGGAGAATTTTTTCTCGCAGTCAGTATAGTGATTGGCTACGGACCGGACGACTGCGGCTCGATCCCAGACGGAGGCAGAGGATTTTTCCTCTAGCCTCTGCGTCCAGACCGGTTCTGGGGCCCACTCAGCCTCCTATCCAATGGGTACTGGGGTCCTTTCCCGGGGGTAAAGCGCGGCCGAGGCGACCCTGTCACTGACAGGAACGAACTTCGCCCTCTGGGTATTTCAACCAGTAGGGCGGATTTTAGACTTGCCTAGGATTGACAGAGACAAGGAAAGGTCATCATAGGACACCCACAGGGACCAACCCGAAACAACAGGGCGAATTAAATATTGCATTTAAATAAAAATTTTCATAATCGGCTAGCACGAAACTGTCTGGCATAGTTTTCCTAATTAACAATAAAGCGGTTACTTGTTTGGGAAGATAAAATCTGCTATTAATTTGATGGGCCTGACGTAATTTAGAATGAAACAAATATGAAGGCTTTGCATCCATGAAATCAGTCCTAGATAGAAGAAAAAGAAGAAGAAGAAGTAGAAGAAGAAGAAGAAAGGATAACGTGTACTATATTCGCTTATTTGTGGGATTTTTGTTGTTAATAAATAATTCTGCGTATACTATAAACCATTGTTATTTAGTGTATTGTTGCTTCATTGTCTGGTTCTTAATAAAGCTTTTTTGATGCTGATCTTTCTCCTTTTATTGTTAATAATGCTCTGAGAAATTCCGAAGTGCATTTCAGATTTTAAAATAATTCAAACCAGATAAAATGTAAACTTGGAAATATTCTATATTCTAACCTATATTCGTAGACAATAAATTAAATTCACACGAAATATTTAGGCCTATATACACTCTCACCGGTATGAGACATGTAATGGTATTTTTGGTTTTGTGTGTTGGAGTATATTTTGGCCACACATTTTTATTTTCGAGATAAATGGGTGGAAACACTGCTCTCTACAACGAATTTCCACACTTATCTGAGCAGCTAAATGTCCATAGCTGCCCTACCATTTGTGACGCAATCTAGAGACATTTGGTAAGCCTGTCAGATACGTATCATTGAAATTGCATTCGTCTTTCACGTACAGTGTATCAGAATAATGCAAGAGAATAAAACTGGATTAAGAACGATAATCGTGCCTTCAGCAACGTAAAGGTAAAATTGCCCCTGCTCTTGATCCACTAGGTGTAGGTAAAGCAGAAATACAGCTCAATGCACCCTATAGATTTCGATTATAAATATAAGTGAATGGTTGGCTTCACATTCCAAAAACCTACATGGGTCCAACATCCGCTAATGTTGTGACGAACAGTAAAATATTGCTTTTCCCGGGAATAAAACTCCAGTTATGTAGCACGTAAATGGCCACTTTCCTGCCTATAGGAACAGTCAGATTTGTGCCTCTGCTTAAACACCAGCCCACAAAGACGTGTGGGGATTTGGAGATAAAGATCCACGTATTCATAACCTTGGCATCAAATGAAGATGATGGTTAGATTAATGCAGCTAAAGAATTATTCAACGTCATATGTTATGGGGTGGTGGTTATGTTTGGTGAATTTAAATGGATGTGGAACTAATCGGTTGTGATCTGTTTCTGTCTCAGCAATCGCACACAGGGACTGAGGTAAATCACAAATACTTAAATTAAAATGGCTGATATTCGCCTCGAAGCGTTACCCTTGTGCAAACTTGCTCGCTACTGCCCCCAAAATTACTAAGCCCCTGAGGAATTCCGTCACACTGTATGTCTTACAGTGTCACATCAGTTGCCACTGCGCTATGAAACGTTAAATAAATAATAGCGCCAAGCAAATCACGAAACGTTTCTGCGAAGACTAAGGTGGGAAACTATTGTATTTCTTCACCGACATCAATTCCGTGAAACCAAACAAAGTCGCGGCGGGTGTTGGCATGGAGAAACTGCCTCCCCACCCCCATAACACAACAAAATTGTCGTTGTCGATGTGTCTTAGACGTCAGCGTCTATATAAAGGTGGAAGTTAAAATCTGGCGTCACATACATTACAGTAAACGTCAGCATAACCGGAGTTGAAGAGGAGACATCTCAACGAAGAGACATGGTGAGTCAAATCCGCTAAGTTTTTTAGTAAATGTAATCTCTTCTGGGCCGATCACATTTGCCGCGCGATCTGGAGCCTGGATCATTAGGACACTGGAATCGTGGGTTCGAATCCTACTCAAGTCATGATTGTCCGCGTCTGTGTGTGTCGTGCTGTCCTGTATAGGTAGAAGCCTTAAGGCGGACTGATCAATCGTCCAAGGAGTCTTACCAAATGTCTGAAAAGGTGAAGAAACCTCCCATGTGGGAGAAGGCCGAAGGTCCTTCAAGGACTGTAGAGCCGCTGATAATAATATCATCTGGAATTACCAGCAACAAATGATAGGATAATATTAAATTTAATTTTAAAGCTATAAGATTTAATGGCGTGGACTGAATTCAACTGGCTCAGAATAAGTACCAGAGAATGGTTATTATGAACACAGTAACGAAACTTCGGTTTTCATAAAATGTGAAGAATTTCTTCAATGGATGAGCGACTGTCAGTTTTTTTTAATTTTCAGACTGGACATGGTGCGGTTTTTTATTTAGCCGTTTTAATCATCGTTTCAACTGATGATTGCTGGGCTGGAAGCAACGTGGGAGTCTGTATCACGTAAGTTTTATATAATCGAAATATTTTATGGGGGGTCGTTGTGTGCGCGGTAAACTTGATGGTGTCCAGCGTCACTTACATTTCTGGGCGTGTGTGGGCCAGCCTATAGCTAGTACGTTCGATACCGATGGCCAACTGCAGTTTATTTATCAACAAACATTCGGCTATGTAACACACACATCCTCCAATCCAACCGGGATATAGTCGGCCGGAAAGTGAAGCTAACCAACCAGATCCATTTTATGTCGAGATCTTTACACTTCTGCTGTGCTTTGTAGGAACTGTGGGCAGTGCAAGCAGATGTACGGACACTATTTCGAAGGCCAGGTTTGCGTCGAGTCGTGCCTTTCCACCAACGGGAACCTACTGCCTGACTGCAACAATCCCAACACTCTCCGCGGACTCCTCAAGAGGCTATATTGATGAACATTCTGTATATTTTTAAGCAGAGGTGTGATAAAGCACTTCTCTCGAATAAAATCAAGTGATATATTCATATCACCTCTTTGGAAATAATTGTGTGGGAAACAAAACTGTATTTAAAATATATTTAATATGCTCAGGATGCGAACATTAAAAAATTACAAAGAGAAAAACAGCAATCATAAAAATAACCTGAATCAGGGATGTCAAACTTAAAAAAGAGGTTATGTTGCTGAAGATCATTACATGAGTGTGAAAAATGAATACCACCACTAATGCTAATGGAAAATTTTCCTCTGTTTTCAGACAAGCACACGCAAATGTAAATTGTATTCACATTTAAACACACTTGGAATTTATTAAATTTTAACATAAACAGCAGTACATAATTAGCTATTAGACGTGTGTTTAAAATTTAACCTTTTAAAGTCTGGTGGTAACTATATGCACCACTTGTAAGAAACATTCAGTAACTACATTTTGCTCATAGATTGAATTCATAGGTTTTGTATAATTTCCAGAATAAAGAGCGATTATTTCCTTAAACAGCGCTAATCAAATTAATACAGACGTAGTGTTTTCTTTGCGGTTAGAGCTAAATTTTAAATCATATTGTTTAGATCTTCTGCTTCAATAAAATGTATTATAATTAGAGAATTTGGGGCCGCTCATCTTTAGTAATTTGAGAACTTAGTAAGGCCGCTCAAAACATGAAAGAGGGCCGCTAGTATGGCATCCCTGAGCTAGAGAATATAAGTCCAGCCTCAACATTTGACAAGCACTGTATGTTCGACATTTGTCTATTCTAATTAATTCATTGTTAATTAAATTCCGTCGTTAGGATAATCCCTCTAGTCTACATAATAGTAAGTTGTTGAACTGAAATAACAATATTTAGGTTATGTACTTAACATTTTTATTAAAACAAATAATATATGTTTACTTAATACAAAAATTACTTGTAAAACTGTATCATAATTTGAAGTTAAAGGAACAACAATACAAATAAAACATAAAAAATCAGCGACACTCTTCAATAAATATATCTTGGCGTAATATATTGAGTTCATACATAAAACAGATACAAAAAGAGTTTAATATTATGTAAGGCAACCCTTGAATGCTTGGCACACGATACATACAATTATTATAAATTACAAGCTCGATTTATCACAGTCATGTTCATAAAAAGAGAACTATACAGAAGAGACTTAAAAATTAAGCTTCTTAACCTCTCTCAACAATTAAACAACTTGTTATAACAAGCATCACAGTCAACTTAATTTAATGAAAAACATAGGAATATAAATGAATTTGTGTTTGATATCTATACGAACTTACGATTGTAGTTCAGCGTCTAACGATGCAAGTCTTTAAATAAAAACTCTTCTAATTCATTTAAATATTTATAGTTTTGTTACATAGTTTGGGAAGTTTTTGTTGGAATGCTTATTTCTCCCTTTCCACAATTTGGAATTTTATTCCAATTTTATACTCATGAATTTATAACTTACAACTTTCAAAATAAAACATAGATACAGTTGATAATATGATATTCGAAACTGTAATAAGTAAAGCAATTAATTTATGATTCTTCGCGACATATAACGACATTCGTATGTTTCTATTATCCATAAGTCAAAACTTCGCGACATCACAGTAATAAATGTGGGTGACATTTAACATATTATAATTACTATTACGTCAATTGTACAATTATATTTCTGCTTACAAGGTACTTGCAATAATAAATTAATTAATATTTACATGAGAGTTTCAATATTCTAAAAATTGGAGCACAATTATTTGTCTTCTTTGGAAGTTTCCAATACATTGACATTAATGAAATCTTTTAATTGTAAAAATAAAGTTGCTGGTTTTCTATATTTTGTGTAACGACGAAAGTATTAAATCAATTCGATAAATGATAATCTATGTTTGAATAGGTTTTGAGAATGTGGATCATTTTGTTCAAGTAAAACTGGATTTGTTAGCAATCATGAGAATCTTATGAAAGGAGTTTACAGAATGGTCTTTCTGTACGAGAAAAACGAAATTTATAATCGCATTTGACTAAATCAGTGTTTAGATGCTAAATAAAATACAGCGCATGAACTAGTCAACCAGAACGTGTATAACTAGTACAGTCAGTTTCAAATCAGTCACGACGTCTTAGTGTTTGTAAACAGATCTCGGTGCTTTATGTTTACTACATAAAACAGGTCGAGATACAAATGGAATATTAAACCTATAAGAACATTAAAATCATAAAAATAATTACTCACCATATTACTTCCCAATCTCATTTCAAATTGTCGTCTGTGTTGATGTCTTGTGTATCTTTGGTATGAAACTGTCGGTGACATATTTGATACACAGAGGATCAGATCCAAACGTTGCAGTTGACTGACTGGTGCTGACTAATGCTTTACATTCGGTAGGCTTCGGGTTCAGATCTCGATCCGGAGGAGGTTATCATGACTGCAAATTTTCCTGTTTTCTTCAGTACATCTATACAAATGCCGAGAAAGGGCCATAAAGTAAACTATTACCGATTCCTTCATCATCATGCTATTCCACTCTACGTCACATGGATAGTTTAGTGGTTTCTAGCGTGTTCTTTTCCAAATTGTTGCGTCATTTACACTACCTGAGAAACAGTATAGGGCATGGAAGTAAAATAATGAATTAGTAATATCAAATTACGTTCTAGCGTAAAGACCAATGTACCAGCAAGTATAAATTTTGTTGCTACCTTTTTATACACACGCAAGAATTTCTGTTGCACAACCATATTTACAGGCCCTACACAAATTACACCTTGTTTTCATAATAATTTGCAGTGGAGTGTTCCTACAGTTCAGTGCAAAAGTATAATAGAGGTTCAGCCGTCTGAATAACACAGTGACAATGCCGTATTTAAGCTAGTCTTACACTGTGCCTTCACGAGAGAATATTAATAAACTTCGTACTGCTTCTTGTTAAGCACACCCTCTGAACAGTACGCAAGTGTTCAAACTCAAAGCGATAAATTTCGAAAGATGGCAATGAACAAATACGAAAATTCTACTGCATTTATACAGACCCAACAAGATTGCCAACACCAGTTTCTTTCTGAAATTTGTAAAATATGAATTTTCTTATAAAGACAGATGTACATGTTAAAAATTTACAATGTTCTATATTCAATTGTTTCAAGGTCTATTCTTCTAATATGTGTTTGTTTGTTTGTTTAGTGATCAGTATAATTTCGTCTTGAAATGTACATATAAAATTATTAATTTCGGTTAGCAATTTAATATTACTAAAAGACCAAAAAATAAATAATAGTGAAAATAAACGGGAAGGCTTAATTGTAGTTACATTTTTCAAAGTACGTTTTTATTCCAGTGACGTGCCCTGTACGTTGCTGTACTTCAGCTTTTTGCAATCTGTAGAGCTCTATTCAGGCCTGCGTATATAAACAGCAATGATAGTTAAAGTTAAACTGGTAATAATAATTTGTATTCGTAATACCAATGGAAATCCTGAAAACACCGGTCATGTTGGCAACCAGCCAGAGTAATAACAGTCCCGAAATATGGAAAGGAGGAGAATATCAGCGGGGAATTGTCTGAAACAGCACACAAAGTAACGAAATTAATATGGTTGATTTGTAAAGCAATTTAAAACTAACACAGGGAATATCAGTCGTTTGTTTAGGCCTTATGTTTGTACAAAATTAACTGTCATTTTGTTATACGCTAGGATTAGGCCTACTTTAGCGCTCTACAATTCCTGTTAAAATATAAGAATATCTCCTATAACATTTGACACTCAAGACATCGAAATACACTTTAAAATCTTCTCTTAAGAGCGTTTGCAGAAAATTAAGCTGGGTTTATTCAAATTTATTTAGAAATGGTGCTATGGACGCGAGGTCTTCACAGTCGGGTATAATTTTTCCTTTAAATTTTACGCAGGCGTCAGCGCAGAGTTGCCCCTCGAAGTAGGGCCCAAACATTTTCTTGCATTGGGCACAATTTCGAATGCAGACTCCAATGGAATAACTCGTAGCTCCCGATGGGACGACCACGGTGGCGGCCAGGAACGCCACAGACATCGCTAATACCACTGCTTCAGAGATCTTGCGTTGCTCCATCGCAGCAAGCAAGGAAATTACGGTACTAAACCAGAACATGAACAAACAAACAAGTGAATGCATTTGAGGTTTTCACATCCGTGAAAATGTGAATTTCTGTTTTCTGAGCTGTGACGATGAATTATTGAAGATGGTTAGCAACTTATCGCCTCTGTGTTTATGGTAAAACATGGAGGTGATATGTTCCTCCCAAACGTTAATAACCACCTACAAGTACATGGAAAATGGTATCACAAATTGAAAAACCTCATTTCACCAACAAAAAATTAAATAGACATAAACAAAACACAGGAAATGTATACGGTACGTTCTTAACTTAAGCCTAACAATTTACATGCTGGGTCAATTTTGAAAAAATTATTGTCTTCGGACTTCCCTGTTTTTATGCAATATATGCATAACAGTTTAGCGCAATGGTAGCTGCATGCGCTGCCTACTTTAACATTCAACAAACCCTACATTCTGTCCACATAATGTTTTTATGGGTTTCGTATGTTTCTTAGAATAAACGGGATTTATCTCTAAACAGCATTAACTGGCTGATTGTTGCAAGTGAGACACGTTGTTTTCTTTGGGATAGGAAGCGAACTTTTAAATATCATGTAGGTAAATTTCGTGTTTCAAAAAGTGAAACCGTTTTGACGTGTCAAGGGATAAAATAAGACTTTATTTTCACTGATAGAAATAGCCGATATATCTCAGAAAGAAATGTCGTTTGTAACATGGAAATAGTTAAACATTTTGTACACAGAAAAACTCCAAACAACTCAACATCACAGAACTGGTTTTCTAGCTTATATTAAAAAATAAACTCACCACTTCTTATATTTTGATGGTAGCTAATCAACTATCAGCGTCTCGACGTGGTATTTCATACATGTTAATTCCTGTTGGGCACATATTGATGATTGTATAAAATGCTAGCAGTAGATTATCTGTTCATTGATAATAATTTTTACGTCGATGATCTGGGATATGACGTCGCCATGTCGACTCGTGGGCCTAGGCAATGTCAGAAAAACACACTGTCTCCATTTTCATAATGATCTAATAGTTTAATTGTCGGAAATTACTCTTGTACTTTTTCCTCATCGCGTATGGCCATGTCCTTTTCATTTCGACCGCGAGAAACAAATAGCTGAATCGTGACAGCGAAAGTAGCAACCGGCTGGAAACTAACTCTGCAACTTGTTTCCTCCGATAAGGCGACACACAAACAAACGACTGGAGTCTCAGCAAGGAGATAGATTATTTGTTCTGACAGATCTACTTGGCATCTTCTTCGGACAAATACCTGGGTAAAACTATACTTCAAAGTAGGCCGTGGTAGCTTTTTACCACAATTTACCAGACACTGTGTTCATAAATTTGCCGTTTCTCATTCATGTATTCGTAATTTTATAGTCTTGATGCAATAAGAAACAAGTAGAACAAATTGCACGATATCCGCCCAGAGGTAATATGTAAACCTATTTTACTTAAAATTATTCATTGCGAGGACTTTTTCCATCGTCTGTTCTTTAAAACCACGACGTCTCGGAGACAGAACCAACCTCCGAAACGTCGTGGTTTTAAAAAACAGACGATGGGAAAAGTCCTGACAATGAATAATTTTAAGTGTAAACTACCGTAGTCAAAACCCTTTAGAAATGAAACCTATTTCAGTCAATTTGGTTTTTTGTTATAATACAAGTGTCATATAGACCAGAAATTTTAAATTGCCGCCAGGTATTTCCAACAATAACATAACAAATATTAGAACTATCGGTTTCAGTTTTAATTTAAAATTTGGCATTTTATATCTCAGTGAGTAATAAGCCGGAGATCCAGGATTTGATTCCTGGCTGGGATAGGAATTTTTGTATTAACCGTCATTGTATCCACACCGGTTCTGGAACAATTCAGTTTCGAATCTAGTGGGGCATTGGGGTTGTTTGCAGATGGATGAAATAGCTGAAACATGAGTCTGACCACTCACCATCATCTACACTAAAAACCGCTGAGCTTTAACACCACTGCCCCTATATGTTTTCATGACGTCATAACTGAGACACAGGGATACTTAACCTTTACCTTACCCTGAACAAAGTCGCCAGACCTAATAATTTTACACGTCAAATAATTGGAGACCCATACATGCCTTTATAAAAAAACATTTATCTGAATGTTATAGCAGAACCTACATATAAGTCACAATTTTTTCACTAAGCACAAATCTTTATTCTTACCTTTTGCTTGCAACTGAGAGTGTATTCGATGTATTTAACAAAGCGGTGCTGTTGTTATTTTAACACTGGAAGAGATATTACTATTAATATCGAGAGAACTATTCCAACACTACTGCCTCGGTGAACAACTTGACAGAAACTAACGGCAATCCGCCATTTTGTACAGCAATACACCCCTCCATTGAAATGTCAAGAGAAAGGTGTCGTAATGGAAAAAGAAACGTATCATAACACAAGATTAATGCAGCTCAAGCGAAGAGTTGTCCAGTGTTAGACAAAGTTACTTTGTAGATCTAACAAAACCTTTGTCGTCAGTGTTGAGCTCCTACATAGGACTAGTCCAAGGTTATAAACGTAAATAAATGTCTTCCGGATTTCTTAGGTTTCCGAGACTTCCGGGAGTAATTTTTTAACAATGAACTCAGACTTCTTTTCAAACCTCAGGTTTCTTAATTAGAACCTCTAACAATTGACGACTGTGATAGTAATATAAGAACTATAGTAATATGAGAACTATGTAATTTATTTACATCGATAATATATAAACAAATCCTCGATTGATGCGCACTTGACGAATGAACAATGACTTCTTTGTCCTGTCTCCAGATTGTTGTTTTTAATTAAAGATTATGGTTTAGAAGTGGTTCCTGAATCTTGCAGCCTTGGCGAACAATATACAGTTATCCAATGTGATCTCCCGCAGATTTCGAAGGCGAATACATGTAATGAGTCAGCATTCCATTGCTTGACGCGTGCGCCAAGGAAGATTGGGCCTACTTCTTTTGTTTATTCGGTTGTTGTACGACACCATATAAAGTGCCGAGGTTAGAGTCTGGCGATTGAAAGGGATGTGGGAGGAAGTGATGCTGGACTCTTAATGAAGGAAGAATGTGTCATTTGAATAGAGGGACTGGAGAAAACCAAGAACTGCTTCCCTGTCGTACATCAAATAAGGTACAATTCCAATGCGAGTAAGATGCGTTGCCAATTGTGAGATTGAAGTAATGTGGTTAAAAGGCCAGAAATTTAATATTTTTGCAGTCTCTACAGAAGCTGACAAATTTGTTAAATCAGGGCATTACAGAAAAGTGAAATTGACCGACCACCAACTTCGACAGGGTGAGACTATGTCTGTATGGGACTGCGTCTCAAATGGTTCCATTGTCCATCCCCAGGTGATCCACGACTGAATATAGCGCATCAGTGGTGTTATACTGACACGTGAAAACCAAAGGATTCGGAGAATAGTCTGTCCTAGTGCCACCACAAACTCCACATGGTCTGACCTGGACGCCAACCTGAGTTTCCGCGTAAAGAAACCTGAGATATGGGACGGCTGCAAAGAATGTTACATCCACGCCCATGCACCCTTTCATGGCGCTGCTCTTCGACACAGGGACGCTACTAGAAATATAACTTCGTACATCGTAACAAAGACATCTAGGGGCATGGAGGTAAAACTCCACGGTGTTACCTTTGTCAATGACTTAAATGTATCTGTACGTCACTGCAGCCTTCAACCTCATGTGGTATGGCAGTCTCTTGTGTGAAATCTTACACTTTACGGTACCTGTTTGTAGGTTCATAAGCTGTATACTCTCTACATGTAAAGTTTTTATGGGTCCGAAGCCTTGATTCCTACGACTAACCTTCTCAGTAGACAAACCAGTATATCTTCTGCCCAAACTCGAAGTAAGAATTTTGTAATTTTTCTACTTAGACTATGCAATATTCGTTTCCATGTCATAAAAAAATTTCACCTGTAAAATTAACGATCGACCAACCTAAAATATAAAGGAGTTGACAAGTATCAAGATGTAAATGTCTCATACGAACTTCCATAAAATTCCGTAAGTTGCTGTCCATAATATTAACATAGGTCAGAGAGATACGCTGAGGTTGCAAATATTGTCCCTGATTATGCTACCATACGAACTGTAACAGGTTAAAATTTAAGAGGAGGGAATTGTGGCTTATTTAAATCTATAACCCCAACATTCACTCGAAATAACTCAATTACTATAACCGGTGTTGTAATCCGAGATTTAAATCGATTACCTCCAGAATGGAAATTAAGAACTTCTTCATTGTGTACTTCTCCCTCATTCTTCATTACTTGGTGTTTTGTTTCAAATAACATCCTTTGCCCTCATCTCTTCCCTCAATGTGACAGACCGAGTTTCACACCCATACGAGGTAAGAAGAGTACAAATGTAATAAGTTCTTTGCTAATTGCATGGATGGATCACTTAGCGGTGCTCTTCAGAAACACAAGATTCGTTTCACTTGTTGACATGCTGTGATAGACTGATATCCTGGGGCAAGGACTACTTTTTTGTAGACACCGGCCATCACCTTTCAGTTTATCACTACGTCACTTCTATTTCAGAACACAAATATAAAGAAAGTAAAACCAGATTAATTGATATCAGTTAGCATAGAAAGTGAAAGAGAATCACGGGGTTGGGGCGTGGGGGAGAGTGGTGAAATTTAATTAACCAACTGATTCACACAACACTGATGTAGAAAGCCACTGTGTCCAATCAGAAATATGACAGGCGACTAACTTTTGTTTCAGTAACCCCTTGCAAGTAGTGGTCATTGACTTCCGGACCATTCGAACTTTTGAGGTGGAGAAAACAAAGGCGTCATTCAATGGAAGATAGTTGTGTGGATGGAGACAGATAATATGATATACCAAAGAGAGAAAGTACGAAAGAATAAATAAAAATAATATGCAACTTTCATCTTCCGTGTGAAGCGGAAAATACGTGTACAGAAAACTTTAACATTTTCACTGGGACATCAGTGTTCGCCTTATCGATATAGTGCATAAACCAGAGAATTTCGAGCGTTAATCCCAAACTCACTGTTCCAACAGTCTCTGTCTCTAAACGATTATTATTAAAATATTTAATGGACAAAACCCAAATCTAAACCACACTTCAGTACGTGACAAAACAGTGGCCGAGAAACATTTTTAAATGTTTACTGAACCGTAACTCATAATGTAGGTGCAAATAAGTTTCAAAATGTATGTAGATCTGCGATGTGAACAAAAGCAACAAACATAAATGAGATACTGTACACGATGAAATGAGGAGATGAATACATTCTGGAAAAGCTTGTTCTTATTCATCTCATAAATACTAATTTCCGATACGCTTAAGCTCAGGGTATATAACGAAATAATATTTCTGGTTGGACATATTTTAAGTGTTCGAAAACAAAGCGCCGAATAAAATATGTGGTCATTAAGAATGGCGAAGCAAGTGAGAATTTTTGGATATTACATGATAAGAACAGACAGTCAACCTAAGCAGACGTAGATACACCACACAACACGACTTATGAATAATCAAAACAAACATAAGATGCGTAAAACGGGAGGATCAGCGGAACACATGCTACAATAATGAACAAAACGGACGAATATATTGAAAGACATGCATTATAATATAAAGTAGTTTTAAAAGACAACACCTGAAGATGATGCTTTGCATCGAAACATGTAGTGAAGTGAATGCAGGCGCTCTATTGTAACATCGTTATAGTGATGAATGGCGCAAATTTAAATTTTAAATTTTAACATTTAAATTTTAAATTTTAACATCTAAATAAAGTTTGTGTATTGACCTGAATTTTATTATATACTTTTGTATTATACAAATCACCTAGTGATAGTGAACTCTAAGAGGTAAAGTTTCTACTCCCAATTATCAAGTCGTGAAGGCCCAAGTGGGTGCGCACTGCTAACCTCAGCATTAGAAGGAGATGAGTGGTTAGCTTCAAGCACGAATTGCTTTATGCCTGATGCCGACTTGATAGTATACGTGCGCCAAAGCCCGTCTGGGCACAATACTTACGAAGAGGAAAGTAAGTCCCCGCAAGTGCCAGGATTCGAACCCCGGTACCTCTACCCGTAGCCACAATACGAAAACCTGAAATCTACTCCCGTTCTTACCTGTCTTCTGTGTGGTTCAGGCACGCGACGAGCTGACTAGAGGTGCCTTTTGGAATGTTTGTGGGCCCCATCGAAGGTGCCCTGCCTTATATATCTCTGGCTGGCGGTAAACAAATTATCGACTTCCATTAACACGCATCTGTACCGATGGGGGGCCTTCCGCAGCTCAACGCAGCTGGTTGCCACCCCTAATCTCATCGTCATTCGCGTAAGATTCTTGTTACTTTACTACTTAACGGGAAACTTGCGGGTCTAGAGCCACAATTCCGTGTATATATTGATAACATAGGGAGCACAGACTAGCAAGATTAAAATAAAAAAGACATGCGTTTTAACAAAGTGCGTGCATTTGTGGAAAGTCAACTCTGCCTCTCTGTCAGTCCGCAGGCTGGATCTTCGGAAATATTCAATATTTTAATTACATTTTTTTACATTACACATAAGCGAGACTTACATCGTTTTCGCTCCAAGATTAGATAACGTAACGCCTTTTAAGTTTTCTCCAGCATGCATGGTTTCGAGCCCAGGACCTCCCAAGTTTGGATTTTTGTTCCACGTTAAAATACAGGCTTTCAAGATAATTGTTCTTTTACATTTTCATGTGGTTAGGAAGATCGTCTCGAGACGTGGCTTGAACCACAGGACACAGAAAAAACTGAAGCTAGTTTTTTTATTATTATTATTTGCTGCATTAAAATTCATTCAAGTTTCGCTCCAGAATTCCAGAAAGTACTAGTGTATTGAAAGTGTACTATAAGGTACAACAATTCGTTGCTGTGATCTGTTTTATTGAAATAATTCGCCATTCCTTGCTTTCAAGCACTTTTCCGCTTGTACATTTAGCACTGTTCTATGTCACAATTCACCACACACTTCGCATCGCAATGACAATACATAAATACTGCGAGTGTTCATAATTTTTAAACATGCTGGACTGATTACATGACAAGACACAGTAATAATGTGATGCCGTTACATACAGCGAGCAGGTCAGTGATAATCTGAAAGAAAGTGTTAAGGAATATAATATGACGCGTTTTGAATAACAGGTAGACCTATTAGACAGGAATTCAGGGAGTTGCTTTCCCTTTTTTGCAGCTTTATTTCTCTTCAAATTTCTGAGTTATTTAAAAGAGACAATTCTGTTTGTATTGTAATGATAAATTAATGATGTAAATAAGCACAGAACTGAATCTGAGGCAAAACATTAGCCTACTCCAAGAGTTTCAAAGAGATGTCTCTCGACAATCATAAAAAGCCTCTTACACGAATGATCCGAATACTGGGAACGATAATATTTTATTTTATTTGTAACTTATAAAACGTTCGTGTATCTATTTATTTGTGGTTTATTTGACGACGCTTTCTATAAACGAAATTCGAACGGTAGAATAATGAACGAATAATGAATTTGAAAGGATATCAAATGAAATAGTTGTGGCCAAATTTAAGGAACTATCTACTGCATGCCTGGAGGGACTGCACTATAGCAATTTGTTCATTGATCCTAATTTTCAACACTACGTTTTAAGAAGTAAGTCTCTTCTTGAATATTTCTTATGAGTTTTACAAGTATTAAAACTGTTAACAGTTCCAACATTATACATTTACACCTGTATGTAATCGATAATATAACTCTAAAGTGGATTTAGTTTCTCATAATAGAATGTGTAGTTTATGTTTGAAAAAGTTACAAAAGATTTCAAGGCAAATATAAAATAGTAATATAAAGCTGGAGTATGCACTTGTGACGAACCAAGTAACGAAATGTGACAATAGCCTACAGACGATTCCCGTTACGATTCAAATTACAGAGTGCGCACTAAAGCGCCTGCAGCACTTAATAATATTCTATAGTTTATCTGACGTCTGACAGTGTACACCAAACTGCTCACGACTGAAATGTGTCAGTAGTTAATGAAACCATCTTCAGAGTGCATTCCGAACTGACCATAATAATTGAAATGCATTAAGTGTTTGATGAAACTACCGCCAGAGTCGCATCTAGTTTCCCATAATTATTTTATGAAGAAAATAAAGTTAATGGAATGGCCATCAGAATGCAGCACTAAACAGTGTATACCAGGGGTCGTCAACCTGGTCCCTACTGCCCACTAGTGGGCTATTCAAGCTTTCATGGTGGGCGGTTGTGGGTTTTTGTCCGTTGTTACAAATTTGGTTCTTCCTCCATATATCGAATACATTGCTAACAACTTCGCGAGTTTGACTTTTTAAAATATGCTTTTGCAATTTACTTTTGAATTCCATTTCTAAACTTT
>NW_019060046.1:1530379-1550166 GCF_000696155.1 Zootermopsis nevadensis
CGGCACCGGTGGGCAGTAAGGACATCAGTAGACAAAAAAAACAATAGCAAACCAAAAAAATTAAAATAACCTAATAAAACCATCTCCAAAATAAGAACGAGCTGCAGTCACCACTTGCTTCTACCCCCTGTGGTAGGTGGTGGTTAAACAAGTGGCTAGTAGACTCCATGACAGAATACTTCACACTGAACTATTTGTGTAGTCTGAGGACCTCATTGCACATGAAATTAAAGCTTGGCCATCAGATATTTTCATTAACAAATGAAACAAGATCAAATTATAAATGTTATGCTTAAATATGTAGCCTCAGGGTAGGAGTGTTCGTGTTAACTCTGTTTGCCTGGTTAACACTTTAAAAAATAAAAACAAAGCTTTATTACTTTCATGTACTCCATATACAGGGATACACATACAGCAGGATCAATCAGTGTCTATAGCCAACTCCAGCCAGATTTTGTTGGCCAGCTAATTAATGCCTATATTCACCATTAATACAACACCTAGCTATCACTGTAACAGAACAAAATGTACAGGCATTACCAGCTAGCTAATATGGTTCCAGAGACAGAACCTAAAAATTATATCAACCTTCAAGATTGTTTCAATCATGGATGCTATCAGTAAGGATACTTCATGGCACTTCCTCAACTGCACATATTGCACAGCATCAGATAGCAGGTTAAAATGGAAAGGATATGGAAGTGGCCACAACCTGTTTTAAAGGGCATTAAGGGATTAAGGAGAATTTGTAAAACATGCCAGTAAAATTGGCCACTGGGCTGGGTTTTTAGAGCTGTGACCTCACAAATCTGTAGAAGAAGTGGCAACCATGTCTGGTTAAAAAACAGGGACATGAGTAACTGCATACAATATGCGATAAAACAGATTAGCAAACCCTCTTTTTATTTTCACTATCATTTTATAATGATGTGTGTATAAAATATTCTGCACTATAAAATAATAAATGTGAAAAAAAAAGTTCATAAAAATGTGTTCCTTATGGAACAGTACTGAGTCTGGCAAGAAACTTCTTAAGGTTAAGCTGTCCCTGTGCTTAAGCAGCACAAAGCCATGCACATAGGGGCATGGAGGTAAAACTCCACACTTTCTTAGCGACGGCAAAGAAAAATTCTGTCCCAGTGGGGAATTAAATCCTGGTATTACATCCACACACTTCACTGATTTAGGTATTACTTGTTATAATATGAAATCTCTGTTTGCACTGAACACACGTAATTACAGATCTGGAACAATGTTAGAAGCATCTGACACTGAGTCTTATTAAACTACAATCATTTGCCAACCTGGAGAACAATTTTTAACTCTTTCAATTAATATCAAAAACAATTTTTTGTAATACAAAACAAATATTTAACAGTAAATAATTAATGATAATCCTGTACAACATTAATATCAAAAACCTGACTACCCTTTCCCCAAAGCCGAAGATATTTTACCAATTCATCTACTTGCTTTTCTAATTGTGGAAGCAAAATACTACACAGTTCACCCAGTGTAACAGGAAAAAAGGTTCACATGGCGTCAATTATAAAATAAAAATATACTTATAAAAGTACATGAACACAATCCACTGATAAAATGTTCTCATGTATCACTCATAAAGAGTACAGTTATACAAATTAATCACACAGTGAAGAGTCCTTCAATGATGAAGAAATTGAACAAATAAATTCCAAGTTCTTCATTCTGTCTGACAGAAAATCAGCAATAAACAAGAAACATAACAAGTTCAACTATCAATATCAAAACCTTAGTTTTGAATATGCATCACAATATACTGTACTGTAGTAAAAGATGGAACTCATTACTCCACCAAACAATCAACACACTTTTACACATCCAACCACTCATCACGTTTCTCAAGTGACTCATAATCTGATGAAAACAATACACTTGAAATTAAATTTGCAGCAACAAATCCCCAAAGAGGAACTGAAAGTTCAGGACTAAACAATGGCACTGCCACAAGACAGGCAAGAAGTTTTGCTAAGGCTTGTGAACGTTGGAACCGCTGATTAGAGCGAAGTTTTGCTGACCACAATTGCAACAAAACTCCCAATACACCACTGAGAAGGCATCCCAAGTAGAAACGAATCTGACGCCGATGCTGGAAATGGAGTACAGAGAAAGCTTCCTCCAGGTAGAAGCTAGATGGCGCAAGAATTATCACACTAAAAAAGATTTGCACTATTAGGTTTCAACAGACACCACTAAATGAAGTGTCTTTAACAGAGAACACTGTAAAGTAAAAATATGAAAGCCATTCTTAATCTTCTGATTTATTTGGTCATGCACATATGTGGAAACAGAGTATACTCAGGAAATTATTCAAACCTAAGATTTTGATAAATTGTATTTCCAACTTCTGGAGAACCTTTGCCTGCCTGTACCTTTTGGATAAATCTCATGGCAAGAATGTTAAATGAACAACTTATGAAAATATGTAATGCACCATTTTGTCACCATCATCATCTTTTGGTCATGTACATTATTTCTTATGGCTTTTCTGTAAAACTTCTGAAGGAGATCTGCTTCAGCAGCTTCAGTAAATGTTCTGTACCCAGTACCTTACCATCTGCAAGTTTTTGTAAGGTATTCATTCCTGTTTTGCACACTTCTGAAGTATTTATTCCAATCCTTCAGCTTCCATTCTCCAACTCATTTCCTAAAAGTTTCCACATAGTTCTGTTTGTATTCTTCTTCACTGCTGTGTCCATGACAGTATTTTCTTAGACACTCAACATCAACAGTTTTAGTGGCAATTACACATGCAGCACGCAGACCTCTCTTCATGAATGATTCATGCAGGTTGAAAGGCAAGAAGAATAAAAAACAGATGTTGCCAATAAAAATTTGCAGTTACCAATAGGTAAAACATTAAATTCCCTACAAAATGAGGGTCTATTCACAAATGTAGCTCAAATACTTTCAGAGATATAAATGATTATAAATATTGGCACAATGGTCAGAAAAGGGTGTGATATGTCTGTCCCCCATTTTCAAAATAATCCTAAACAAAACTGAAATAATTTATTTCTATTCACAAAAATGCTAAATAACAAATTCTCTGCACTAGGACTAAAAATCACTATACAAACAACCTTTAAAATGTAAAATGTATCAACAATAAACAAACTTCATGGAAGATATCTTAAAATCTCAAAGGAAGCATATTATAAAGCATACTATGTCTACTTCTTTCCACTTTTGTTTTATCTCATCAGCAACCATCCAACTGCCTTTAAATTTATAGGAAATGAAGTTCTCATTAACCCACATCATCTGTGGTCTGCAGCTTACACATGATCCAGCTGGTCTACGTATTGCACCAGCATGCAGTATACTGCCAAACAATTAAGCCCAGAACTTAAAGTCTGACCAGCAGCCCCATAATAGGAGGATTTAAATCTCCTATTCCCATATAAGAAAGGTTAAAAAACAACTTTCAAGGAAAATAATAATTTTCTAAAATATGGAGTTATTGCACAAATTCTAACATCTACAAGTTCATCAAATTTTACTTGTAATAGTGACTACATAACAAAATTACCTGAAAATGTTACTGTAGTAAAGTTTGTCTACTTCAGTATATCGAGGATTTGTGATACGTGAATGCAGTATTTGTGCTGTTAGGAACAGTATGTGGGCCAGAAGCCATGAGTAACCAGAATCTGTAAACTAACACGAAATTGTATTTTTTTTAAATGTCACATTCATGGTTAACTCTTGGGCAACCACTGCCATGAATAAGGCTCATTATTATAGAAACACTATACTAGACACTGTCCATTGTCTGAACTATATTTCATATACATAATATTTCAGGAGTTGGCTGTCATACAGAAACTTGTTTTTCTTTCCATACTGTCAGTGAGAATGGTCAAGATCGAATGGTGGACTTCAAAAAAAGTAGGCTAGTGTGCTAACCACTAGGCCACAGGGGTGACCAAGAAATTGCTGTAGTTACAATTCTATTTATGTTACACATCCAGCTGGATAATAGACAATATCTAACATAGTGTTTACTTAATGAATCAAACACTATCACAAACCTTTAGAGAATCATAAGACTCATTAATATTATTTTAAGCACATTTGTTATTTAACTTACTGGTAAGCTGACGTCGAGTAAAATTACAGACACTGCTGCTCCTAGACTAACAAGACCCGCTGTCACTTGGACTAACCCTGGGTTAAGCAGACTTGCTGAACAGTCCAACAGGAAGATGCAGGCTGGTGGGATATTACAAACCGAGACAAACACAGGTATTGGCTACAAAGAAAACAAATATAAAGTGCAGTGAAGAGATGAAACATGACAGTTCACACACAAAAGTATAATTCAGATTAAGGTTACATTTCAAATTATGATGTGACCTCTCACCATGATACACAGCACATTTTTTAGTCCAACACAAGTGCTTCTTTCGGGTTAAATTAAATCAGGTTAGATAAGCACACCATAGTAGATATTTGAATTATACTCACATTAGATCATAACCATTCAATTTGCAACTTACTTACAAGAGTTGCTAATGCTTTGGATCCTGCAACAATTGCTCCAAGAAAATATAAACAGTGTGGCAGCAGATTTATCGCCGTGGTCTTATCCAGCACAGTTACATCTAACTGCTTTTTCATAGTCAGACACTTCAAAATTAAAACACCAACTAAAGTCTGCCAACCCTGGAAGACTGTAGGATAAGTAAACTTCAATACTGACAGCACATACTGCAAAAATGAATTAAGGCATACAAGAAAAAATTCATTTAACTGAACAAATGCCCTCTCTTCTCATAAACAACAAAAAAGTAAAAGATCCAGAAAAAGTTGATGATGAATTAAATACTTTCATTTTAACAATTGCTGAGAGTTTAAATTGTATAAAGTGGGGATAGAAGATGCAATTTCAGTTCTATGGGTTCTGGTGATGGTGTACTGAAATCTATATTACTGAGTTTTTTGGACTTTGTCCATTGTCTGGTATTCTTCAAAGAAACTACTCAAGAAGAGATTTTTGTCCACAGGTGTCAGGAGGGGGGGAGGGCACTTACTCTGTTGGGTCTATCAGAAAGAGTTAACCTCAATCACTAGTTAGCTCTGTGACTGAGGTTAGCTCTTTCTAATAGACCCAACAGAATAGGTGACCCTTTCCTTACACCAGATGACAAAGATAGATCCAGTTTTCAAAAAGTTGTGTTGTTTAGAATAAAAACGTGATAATCCAAGATGCAAATTTATTTTTAAAATTTAAAGAAGCATTCAAAAGGTGCTTAAATATACACTCCATTTACCCTATTAATGAATTTGTGATGTTTAAAAATGACTCATAATATTTCATCTATTTATTTTGTGTAACTTATCTGCTGTAAATGTGTGGACTTAGTTATACATTTTTTTGTATTAACACAGAAACTTACTTCATATATTCTTAAGTTATTTGGAAATGTTTCCTTAAAATCAATACCAAAACTGTTTTATACTGACTGCCATTGTAGAGAAGCAGATAGCCAAATCAAGCTGTAAGCTGAAATTAGGAGGAGAATCCAAGAGGTATAATTACATTAGATTATATCAGATTAGCTTTGGTATCAGGGTCAGAATTGATTTACATTCCATAGATCCTTCCTAGGACAAGTCAAGTATATGGAAGCATGTTATAGTATGAATATAAATAATACAATAAAATATCAAAACAGCATACTTATTACATCTGTTTACTTGTAGTATTTAAAAATTTTCAATTGAAGTACATTCTTCTTTCGAGTAGGAGTGAGATGAAACAATCTTTCAATGTCGACTTTCATATCATGAATTATATGTTCCATGGATGCCACCTTAAGCATCAAAACATATATTTTAAAGTGCAAATGCCCAAAATTTTAAAAGTAATGATGATTTCGGGCAGTACAATAATATAATATTGTGAAAGTCGTACAACCAATGTGTTATATAATTCTCATTCTTCTATGCACAAAGCAGTTACTATGTAAAGTACATTCATAGAAAATAATAAAAGCTTTTTAAAGCAAAACAGGAATTTTTACAAAAATAATTTTAGTGCCAGCAAATCATATGTTTCTGACCGATCTAAACGCGTAAATTACGGATCGCAAAACTCACGACTGTCATGATATGACAGCTCAGACCGTATAGTAATTCGCATGTAGGTTATGTTTACCTTATTAACAAATATCGCCGATACAAATAAAACTACATAAGTAATGAATTCAGAATACTCTGATTTTATTACAAATTTTATCGTATTTTTCCGTAATTGATAATATTCTTGTAGTTTTGAAATATACATTGCCTTGTATATTTTCTGACATTAACTGCAACGAAACAAAACACATTTGACAACACAGGTACAACACTCTGACCATTTATTACCAAGCTCAGACCGCTTTCCTTCGTTTGCAGAACTTAAATTTATCGTACTAATTTTAAGGAGTGTAGAAAGTATAATTTGTAAATAACTTTTGTGCATAATGTATCATTTTCTGCAATTGAATAAATTTAACTAACAAACCTTGATTACAATAGAGCAATTCAATTACATTAATACTTATATATAATTATGTCTCTAGAGAAGATACACAACCCTACACTATTGAACACGCCGTCGTAATGTAACCACCAGAGATGAATTAGAAGAAACCACAACGGACATAATGAAAGTATCAGAAAGCGCATCGGTTTCTAGTGTGGTTCGGTAAATTGAGTTGTTTGGTCTGTAGCAGATTTCATTTGGAATTCTGCTGTTGGACCGGTGGTGTCGTAAGAAGGATACGAATAAGCGATTTACTCAGAATGGTACGTCAGTTTACACATGTTACAGTCTTTATATTCTAAAGGAACTGTTACTGTAAGAACAGGTAATCTACCTTAAGGTCCCCATGCAAGGTTACAAAGGATGGACTTAATAGTCTGAGAAAGCAAGCTTTTGCCGTAAATTGCAGTGCGCAGTTATTCCTGTGTTTTAAAATAGAAGTAATTTTGATAAATTATTGTGATTACTGTAGTAACCTCAGCTGTCTGAAGTGTCGTGAAAGAATAATGGCGGCGTAATTTATTGAGAGGCATTAAATGTATGCACTCGGAGTAAGGCTGTTTACTGTCCGTGAATGTTTGACGTTTCGAAAGAAAATTATAATAATGTTCACTTGCACATCCTTTGCTCTAATTCGGGCCAGTAATTTTCATATGCATTCACATGATTGGTGGGATTTTGAAGCTTATGACTACGACTGAATGACAAGTTTTCTAAAATTGAATTTGAGAGGATTAAATGTTGGAAAATGATCAGAATCGTATTAAAATTGCATAAGTTTAGTTTTATTCTTACTATAGTCTGGAGTAGTGTAAGATTTCCCTTTATAGAATTTTCATATTTTTATTCCATGTTAATTGTTTGATTGTGCATATTTTTATCAAAGTTTCATGCATGATGTTCCACTCAGAATTAACGTTTGAAAAGTTCAATTTAACATTATAAAAGAGAAATGCAGAATGAAGTGGAAGAACATGAATGCTGGGGCCGTGTATGTGGTCTCTTTGTCCTCTGAATTTTGTATATATCCATCCTCAGATTGCCTAGCAGTGCTCTCTGACTGAATTTAAAGTTGTATTCTATAAAAAAGATTTTCTATATAAAAGCATGTACTTATGCAGATGTGCCATGAACAATGTTTGTTGCACTTAAAATTGATCACCTGAAAACCAGAAATCACCATCCTTGAAACACTTCGTGCTAATTATTCATTGATCAGTAAAATGTTTTGGAAGTAATGCAGCATGCCACAGTAGTAACATAATCCTTAAAGTAGATAAATCATTAGGTATTTCCATATAATTTAAATTTTGTTCTAAACCACTGTTAATGATAGTGGTATATGTAGGGTTTCATTAATTATAGTTTATTACTGAAATTGACAGGTGAACAATGCTGTTGACATAGTATTCTCTTACTGCAGACTTGTTTCTTTTTACAATAAAATTTTGCAATAAATAAAACCATTCGACATATTGCCCCTGACATTGAAAAGGAATGGAGGATTGTAGTATTTAAAAATTTTCAATTGAAGTACATTCTTCTTTCGAGTAGGAGTGAGATGAAACAATCTTTCAATGTCGACTTTCATATCATGAATTATATGTTCCATGGATGCCACCTTAAGCATCAAAACATATATTTTAAAGTGCAAATGCCCAAAATTTTAAAAGTAATGATGATTTCGGGCAGTACAATAATATAATATTGTGAAAGTCGTACAACCAATGTGTTATATAATTCTCATTCTTCTATGCACAAAGCAGTTACTATGTAAAGTACATTCATAGAAAATAATAAAAGCTTTTTAAAGCAAAACAGGAATTTTTACAAAAATAATTTTAGTGCCAGCAAATCATATGTTTCTGACCGATCTAAACGCGTAAATTACGGATCGCAAAACTCACGACTGTCATGATATGACAGCTCAGACCGTATAGTAATTCGCATGTAGGTTATGTTTACCTTATTAACAAATATCGCCGATACAAATAAAACTACATAAGTAATGAATTCAGAATACTCTGATTTTATTACAAATTTTATCGTATTTTTCCGTAATTGATAATATTCTTGTAGTTTTGAAATATACATTGCCTTGTATATTTTCTGACATTAACTGCAACGAAACAAAACACATTTGACAACACAGGTACAACACTCTGACCATTTATTACCAAGCTCAGACCGCTTTCCTTCGTTTGCAGAACTTAAATTTATCGTACTAATTTTAAGGAGTGTAGAAAGTATAATTTGTAAATAACTTTTGTGCATAATGTATCATTTTCTGCAATTGAATAAATTTAACTAACAAACCTTGATTACAATAGAGCAATTCAATTACATTAATACTTATATATAATTATGTCTCTAGAGAAGATACACAACCCTACACTATTGAACACGCCGTCGTAATGTAACCACCAGAGATGAATTAGAAGAAACCACAACGGACATAATGAAAGTATCAGAAAGCGCATCGGTTTCTAGTGTGGTTCGGTAAATTGAGTTGTTTGGTCTGTAGCAGATTTCATTTGGAATTCTGCTGTTGGACCGGTGGTGTCGTAAGAAGGATACGAATAAGCGATTTACTCAGAATGGTACGTCAGTTTACACATGTTACAGTCTTTATATTCTAAAGGAACTGTTACTGTAAGAACAGGTAATCTACCTTAAGGTCCCCATGCAAGGTTACAAAGGATGGACTTAATAGTCTGAGAAAGCAAGCTTTTGCCGTAAATTGCAGTGCGCAGTTATTCCTGTGTTTTAAAATAGAAGTAATTTTGATAAATTATTGTGATTACTGTAGTAACCTCAGCTGTCTGAAGTGTCGTGAAAGAATAATGGCGGCGTAATTTATTGAGAGGCATTAAATGTATGCACTCGGAGTAAGGCTGTTTACTGTCCGTGAATGTTTGACGTTTCGAAAGAAAATTATAATAATGTTCACTTGCACATCCTTTGCTCTAATTCGGGCCAGTAATTTTCATATGCATTCACATGATTGGTGGGATTTTGAAGCTTATGACTACGACTGAATGACAAGTTTTCTAAAATTGAATTTGAGAGGATTAAATGTTGGAAAATGATCAGAATCGTATTAAAATTGCATAAGTTTAGTTTTATTCTTACTATAGTCTGGAGTAGTGTAAGATTTCCCTTTATAGAATTTTCATATTTTTATTCCATGTTAATTGTTTGATTGTGCATATTTTTATCAAAGTTTCATGCATGATGTTCCACTCAGAATTAACGTTTGAAAAGTTCAATTTAACATTATAAAAGAGAAATGCAGAATGAAGTGGAAGAACATGAATGCTGGGGCCGTGTATGTGGTCTCTTTGTCCTCTGAATTTTGTATATATCCATCCTCAGATTGCCTAGCAGTGCTCTCTGACTGAATTTAAAGTTGTATTCTATAAAAAAGATTTTCTATATAAAAGCATGTACTTATGCAGATGTGCCATGAACAATGTTTGTTGCACTTAAAATTGATCACCTGAAAACCAGAAATCACCATCCTTGAAACACTTCGTGCTAATTATTCATTGATCAGTAAAATGTTTTGGAAGTAATGCAGCATGCCACAGTAGTAACATAATCCTTAAAGTAGATAAATCATTAGGTATTTCCATATAATTTAAATTTTGTTCTAAACCACTGTTAATGATAGTGGTATATGTAGGGTTTCATTAATTATAGTTTATTACTGAAATTGACAGGTGAACAATGCTGTTGACATAGTATTCTCTTACTGCAGACTTGTTTCTTTTTACAATAAAATTTTGCAATAAATAAAACCATTCGACATATTGCCCCTGACATTGAAAAGGAATGGAGGAGATTTTAACCTGTAAACTTCTCTTGTGTTCCTTAAGGTATTTAACTACTTTATGTCCACTATTTTGTATTTATTTTCAAATCCTGACACATCCATGCATTTTTATCACTGTCAAACTTTCATGATGGAATGCAGCTGGACACAAAACTAGTGTTACATTGGGACTGTAATTGTAAAGGCTGAGTGCAGATGAGTTATACTGTTTTCACTGCAGACATAACTCATTGCTTTCCTTCAGGAACTTGGGAAGTCCTAGCAAGGACCAACTGAAAAAAAATTCTTTGGAGCAGAAATGTTATTCCATTACATTGAAATATCTTACCAGAACCTGTCCCTTTGTGTTATCAAGTGGTTCTTTAACCTTAGATGTATTTAAATTTGGCAAGTCAGGGGAGTTTGTCACTTGTTCTTGCAAGTGTAGATACATGTTTTAGTATTCATTCCTTCTGTACTGACTAAACCTACATTGAATATAAAGTGCTTCTTGGAGCAGACATTTCCTGTGTAATTTAACATAAATGTGGTCAACACTGATAAACTTTGCCATGATCATGTCATCTATCTAGTGGTGGGGAGAGAGGATATTTATACCTAAGTCTTCCTAACATTATCAGGAAATACACAAGGAGCTTCACAATTTGTACTGTACATGTAACATTGTTTGAATGATGGATGGGATGGCAGTATGTTGGAACACTTTCTGTGTCTGTTTTATGTATGTACTATTTTATCTACAGTAGTTTCATCTACACTTCAGCTAAATTTGTTTTGCCTACAAGCAAAGCACATAGTATGCAAGATGTTTCTTGGAAAATCTTTGAGAAAGAGACCACTTCAAGACCTATGCATAAATTGTGGGATAACAGTGAAACATGTAATTTAAACTGTCTTGGCCTGGAGTGAATAATGTGCAGTATTCGGGTAATGAGAATGCAGTGATGAACTTTAAGGTTCTGTAATATGTAGTTTCTTAAACTGAATAATTACCAACTGTTAAAGGCCCACCCAGCAACATCTGAGTTAGTATTTACCATTTGGAACATCAATTATATTTCCTCAATTTTAGGATGCATGTTTTTCACATTTTAACATTTCTGAAATCAGTGTCTTACATTTTATAATGCCTAAAAATCAGTATAGCATCTTCCTGAAAATCTTTCACAGAAACTAAAGATGCATCTTGCAGTTGATGGTGTTTTAAAATTGAGGATATACAGTATATTATATTCTTTGATATCTGAATGGTTTTGTGGTAGTGAAAATGAACATTAACCTGTCATGGAGATGTCACATTGCAGGATGTTTTCCTAATGATCAGGAGAAAAAAGCTCACTATTTTCACAGATGCAAAAGAGACAACAACGATACTTGAACTGAAGAAAATTATAGAAGGTAAGTGGTAATGCTCACTAACACTGTTTCCATTAAAATGCCAACCTTCTTTCTTAGTTTGATTGCTGTTGAGAAGGATGTAAGAAAACTGTAACTGCTGTGTTACAGCCATTTACCATTCAAGTAGTATGGCTCCAGATTTTCCATATATTCTAAATGGAATGTTTCCTGATCATCTTTCCTAGAGTACAATGGTATGTTTATACAACAGTAAATTTCCCTCATTCCCTTGGTTGAAATCCCCCAAGCTTTTCCACGTAGCATGGTGATGGGTGTCTTAGAAAAATTAAGTGATCTTTTCCAGTTTTGTTCTTGTCTGTTGAAGCTGAGCAATACAGGTACATGAAAACTTATTCATATGCATCCATATGTAAGGCATTAACACCACCTGAAGAGAGCTTATAAACGTTCCCAGGAGACTACTTTATAAATGTACAGATTCTGACTATTATAAGTTTCACACTGCTGCTATCTTTTAAATTGTCACAACATTAAAAATATGTTGTTTTCAGAGTGTGTAGGTACAGTTATGATATTCATAAAAGCATTTAACTTGTGTTTATTAATTTGGTCTTGATTTACTTGTGCATTCTTCAGAAAAGTTAGATTTTCCAAATATCTGTTGCTGTGGGTAACTGCAATATCATAGCCTGTTTTTCATGAAAATTGATCAGTTGGTTTGAAAGTCGTTAGGATAGATACCTGTGTGACTAAAGATACCACACACCTTGCTGTAGAAAGGAAAGTGGCCTACAGTGGATTAACATTTATTTCTATTCACAGGTATTCTTAAAGTTTCTCCTAAGAACCAGCAATTGTTCAAGGATCACCTACCCATGGAAGATGAAAAAACTTTACTACACTATGGATTGACGTCAAGTATTGCCAAAGCTCAGTGTCCTGGATCTATAGGCTTAACATTTAGGTGGGTACTTTATCCCTTTTCTACTATAGAGGTCTGTTAGAGATGCTTAGAGGTCAGTTATCTTTTGTATTACATTCATTGCTATGAGGTACCCATTCTCTGTGCTTAGTACTTTTAATACAGAGGAAGGTGTTGGCATTAAAAGGCTTCTTACACCATTTCTGTATGGCCAGCTACATTTTTATTGGCAATTATAAGACTTCACTAAGGCCAGTATGATAAATTGTCAGCATGGAGATTTAAATAACATGCATGAGTGGGTAAGTTTTTGCTGATATCATTTTGACACATGTGTAAGGCATGCAGCTCAAAATGTATTATGCACAATTAGACAGTTGTTTGATACATTTCAGAAATGATAATTTGGCTTTCTGCAGTGTGGCAAAATGTTTGTATGATATTGGTGAAAATTGAAGTTGGTTTTTAATAATGGTTCTAAAAAACTTCCACAGAATGAATTTGTTTCTGAATGAACAACATGACATAATAATATACTGATGTGTCCAGAAAATGAAGTATAACACAACAAGAAGCCAAGACAGGGCTACAGCACAATACAGTGTCAATAGCCGAGTTTTTCAGTACCAATTCATGATTTGTTATTCTCATGTAAAAACAATTGCAGCTTTTCAGTCTTGTCACAAGCACCATATATGCATCTTACCTCATTTGGAATGAGTTTGAATTCAAGCATTGGGATCAGTCCTTCTCAGTGTAGAGGTTGATAAAAGTTATAGCACTGTTTGTGTGCATGTTTGTATGAAGAAATTGTTTGTGCACACAATTCCAGTAATGTTGGTAATCCATGCGCCAAACCAACTCTAAGAGAAACAAATTTGCCATCAATGGCCAGCCTGATAATTTTGTAAAGTGAACAGTAGTGATTATCTTGTGGCAATGTTGCAAGTTTGATGTACCATACTTTTAGTGATACTTGTTTGATTGCTGTTGTTACAGGCTAGAAAATGGAGAGTTTGAACCTGTAGAATTAACACCCTTTTCATCTCCCCCTGATTTGCCTGAAGTTATGAAGTCTGACACCAATGGCCAAGAACAGTCATCTTGAATGCAGAACAGCACCATTACACATCAACAACTCACACCTACAGGCCTGTTTCCTTGACACTAATACACACCAAAGACAGGGATTTGTAAACTTTTAAGGTAGACTGAGAGATTCTGAATTAGGTTAATTTATTACACGATCATAAATGGGAGTGGAATCTGTGTTCTAAGTGCAGTTTGTTGATTCTGTTATACAAAATATGTGAATAATGTAAAATCAGTTTTCATATTTTAATTAATTTTGTTTTCCTTGCAAAACAATGTGTTCTTTACTTCTGTGATGAGTATTCTACTTGTAAATCTCAAATTGTATATCTCAGTTTTATGACCATATTAAATTTAGGAGTTTTATTAATTGCTCCAGTCACTTTAACTGAAAACAGCATGTAATTAACATTAGCTTAATTGGGTTTGTTCATATTAAAAATGCCTTGCTGTTATGTCTTGTGTATTTGGTAAGTTTTTATAAAATTGAATTCAGATAATTGTATCATGTAGTAAATATAATGAAAGTAATAAAATGTTGCATAAATTAAAAACATGACACAATAGTTCATTCTGACTTTCTGTTGTATCTGGTAATTAGAAAGTATTAAGTGAGATGAAGTTCAAAGTCCTCATTTTTCTTATCTGTAAGTTTACAGTTAATTAGCTGAAAGTTATGTAAGACAACTGCAAATTGGGTCTGTGTGGGCACTGCTATATTGCTCTGTATTTGCAAGCTTGAAATTTGAACGCTTTCTGCTGTTGGCAGATTTACAGCAGCAGAGTGCATTCATATGTTCTCATTGAAAGATTCCCTCTATAGAATGAAATGTGTGATTCACAGAATTATATCAAAAGGGCTGTTTTGAGGTTTGTAATGTGAGGGTATGGAAAAATGTTAATTATAGCTGCTGCATAAAGGATTGAGAAATTTTGTTATAAAAATTATGATCCTGGTGGTATAGGGCACTGAATTTGTGCCAAAGATCCTGCTGCCTGGCCTCTGATGAAGTCAAAATACTGTGCATGTTAGGTATATCAATCCCTCGGCCACTATATGGATCTTGTGTTTAGCTGTGGAATTCCTGTAATAGTACTGGAATCTTATAGGTGCCCTCCACCTCAGAAATCAGTTTTCATAATTTACAGGACAGGCATATGAAGGTCAAATAACATGAACTTGAGGTATTAGTAACACTATAAAATGCCATTTCCAAAAGCATAAGTTGGCATGTTAGTAAACATTCTTTATCTTGGATTTATGTCCTCATGTAGGAGACTGACCTTATGGATGTATCATACAGTGCCAATATCCTACATCTTGTGTATACATAACAGCATGTGGAGATGTGACCCTTGTACCCACACAAGAACGTTCTTGTTGATAAAATACATGGGGGGTTTTCAGGTATTATGTTGTGTGCACTGCTAGATTATTCTGCTTTGCCACTTCACACATTTAGTTTACTTGCTTTTGTGCCCTAACAGTGTTATTACTTAACCATTCTTGGAACTTGGGCCAACAAATTTGTTTTCAAAACAAATTTTAATGCTTGCAGTTGTATTAACTATAAGCCAAGATATATTGTATTAAACGTGTATGCTGTATTTTGAATCACACTTGCTATGTCAACTCAGGAAAGATGAACATTTCTGAAAAGTCAATTCTTGTAGCTCCTATTATAAATCTGAGCAGTACTGTTCTGATTATCACAAACCTACAACTATTGCTAATGTTTTAAATAAGCAGTGAGAATTTTTTGCAAGAGGAGTACTTTGGGAAGCTCAAAATGCTGAAAGTCAAATAATATTTCTTGTGTATTTACAACTAAAAATTGTTACTATAAATACAAAGAAGAAATTTAATATGAATACCCATGACTTACACTTATGGATGGATACTGCTTCATTTCCAGTAAACCTCCTAATATTGTGAAAGTTACCTACAAGTCACTGTGAAGTCCAGCAGTCCATATGCGGTATGCAGGTTATCACAAAAAACTCTCCTTTGGACAGCTTGGCATCAGAAATGTAACCTGACCAATTAGAGGTCTCACCTCTGTGCTGTGAAAACATAAAGGTTTAGAATTTTATTGTTTTGCACTGTAACACTACCACCTCATCCCAGAACCTGTTTATGAATTGGTTCTCAGATAAAAATAAATTACAAACATATCAGTGATTGTTTATAAAAATATTCATATAGAGCACCCACCCTGGAAAAGGGAAATAACAGCAGAATGAATGAAAACAGATTCAAGCAAATATGACATGAAATTTCAGTTGTCATCTTGCAGATGTCTCACTCCCATTTTATGTACAAAAATGCTATCTTATGGAAGCAAGATGTATCTATTGAATTACATTGACTTGAAATGTGTAAAAGCAGTGAAGTAGTGTACTGAATTCAAAGGGAACTATCTTTCAGATTTCAGGAAGTGGTCAATTGATAAAATAATCCACTTTTTTACACACTTTATAAAGCTGTCTCTCTTTTGTATAGCATGCAGCACCTTGAGACAGTATTCACTTTTTCTGTCCATGTCTGCAGCCACAATGTTGATGATTTTGTGTTATTAGTGTGTGTAAAATGGTAATATCCAGTACACACAATATCATAAATAGGGCACAACTATAATGGTGTAAATTCTTGTGAATGTGGTTTCCAATTGGCACAACATCCTACCCACTCCACTATCTCAGTTACTTGTGGGATGGACAATGTATGACATGCAGAAAAACTGCCGCACCTTTAGGATTATGCTGGAAAGGTACTAAGGGTAACTCTCACCATGCCATGCAGGTTGACTTTCACACTTATGGAAAGACAATTATGTGGGTTTTAAGCTTTGAAGGGTTGCAGTTTTGGCAGCTGCATGGTAGAGTATGGAATAACAGTTGTCAGTGGAACCACGGTTCCGGAGAATTTGACGTAAATACGTCTATATGGAAAGGAAGTTTATATATTGGCTTATTTCTAAATATTTCCTTTATACATGCTTTACAATTGAGTAAAGTTTGATTAAGACATTGCTTATTTAACTTGAATTAGTAAGGCTTCAGATGGGTCTGAGGTAGAATGTAATGTAAGGTAACTATGTAGGTAACCATTGTTGTTTATTTTTTGATAAACAGATGATGTTTCCAAGGTAACATAACAATGAAGTTACACTTTTTCGTAACACTTTTGCCGAATGACACTGACCCTAAAATATAGACGTATTTACGTCAAAAAAGATGATTTACAAATGCTCTGTATATAGTTTCAATCTATGATAAAGCAATGTGCTACACCTGGAGGTATGTGTTCACCTTGCACCACGTATCTGAACACATCCAGCTAAAGTCAGTTTCTTGCTGCTCAGATGTAAGCAAATGGCTTAACAATGTACACATTTGAGGTCAAGACAATGAGATGTGGAAACATAGTAACTTTAGAAGGCATGTGAGGATAATTAATAACCTTAATATTCAGTTTAAAATAATTTCCCACAAAACAAACTATCCTTCCAACACCTTATACCTGAAGATGGCTGTTTTCTGGGTTGTAGCGCTGTGTAGTCTCGTCAAAATTTACCAACGTTTCAGAGGTCCCTGCTGCCTCCATCATCGAGGTGATGAGTAAGCTGCGTGTATGGAAATGGTCTGAGTTACTGGAGACTTGACAGCCAAAGCAGATCCTTGGCCTGACCAGTGGGGAATGGAGTCAGAATCAGGCAAGGGCCTGGGAACCAACAGGAGGAGGGGGGGCGCCATGGCAGTTCCCAGGGCCTTGCCTGATTCTGACTCAAGTCCCCACAGGTCAGGCCAAGGCTCTGCCTTGACTGTCAGTCTCCTGTAATTCAGACTATTTCCACAAGCATGGCTTACTCATTGCCCTGATGGAATGGTGGTAAATTTCTACCAGACTAATGGTGCTACACTAGAAGACAGCCATCTTTGGATGCACCACTGTGAAAATCTCAAATCCTCTTCTTTTCCAGAAATGTCTGGATAACTGATACTCTGTACTTCAACATGCTTTATCTGATGTGAATCACTGAAAAGTAACAAGAATATATATAGTTTATTTGCAAATTACAGATCTCTTTGAATTCTGGGGTCTAAAGAGGCCCAAGAGCTGAAACTAGCATTTCAAGGTGCTAAAATATAAGCAGTAGTTATAAGCTTAGTATGCTGCTCAATGTTTTCACTGATATTTGTGCATAGAAAATATTAATATTAAATTGTTTCTCATTGTGTAAAATGGTAACTCATATATTAAGAAAGAAGCACTATGTAACAGTACATTCAGTCCAACTTCAGGTAGGAAAATGTATTTTAATGAGACTATATACATATAACATGTCATTTTATGTGGCACAATTGTCAGTAATATGATAAAAATTCAAAAAGCAAAGTTACAACTTTTTGATTTAAGAATATCATAATGTAATGTCTAAACCAGTACTTAGAATTCCCATAAATACAGAGTTTTGTAAAGATTATGGTCACATTGTGATTAAAGTATCATTTTCTGTTTCATGATACTGTACTAGGTTGTATGTATAACCAAGCTGAGATAATCTGAACAAATCCCTGTTTGTCATATGCAACACTTTATATTGTATTTGTTGCTGTAATTGTAATTTAATTTGTAGCAATTTTACAAAAGATTATTATTTGGCTTTGTAATATACCAATAAAACAACTTTATAACTTATACTGAAATAATAAATATCCTTTTCTATTCTTATTAAATGCTTTGGATGAGTGAGTTCTGTGTTAATATTAAATGTGCTACTGAAAACAAAACTGCTTGTCACTTTTCAACAGCCTCTTCCTCAGTTTCCATATTTGTTACACGTGTACTCAAAGTTGGCCATTATTTTTCTTGTACCATAATCCCAATATTATATGTAAATAACAGCACTAACATACAAGTGTAAATTCTAGGAAAGATCAGGGGCAATACAAAATGAATAAGGTGTGAATTAAATATGAATGTTTGTGATGATGGTGTATCATTAAAATAGCCAACTTCTTGGGCATTATCCACTGTCCAAATTTAATTAATAACACAACATTTCAGAGACTGGATTCTGTCTCTTACAGTAAAACCTACTTTGTTGGGCTGCTGATACAACTAGTTCAGAGATAGGGACAGAATCCAGTCTCTGAAATGTTGTTTTTAATTAAATTATGACAAATAGATGATGTCCAAGAAGTTGGTTATTTTATATGAGATGCAGTTAAAAACAATATAAATGACCTTGTTTCTAAGCCTAATACAGCAGAATGTACTAGAATTTAATGTCTTCTGCAACATATGATGAGCTAAAATGTAATTTATAAAGGTCTGATGGTATCAGGTTAAAGGTGGAGGTAAAGTTGCCTGTGCCTAAACACTCATCATGAATACACGTAGTGACATTCCTAACCTTGGCAGTGCATGGGCATGAATGGTGAACTTCACATTCCAGGCATTTGAGCACATAGTATCTACTGGATATGCACCATAGCTGCACTAAAAACAGTGCAAGTTATCAGAATCCACTGAACAGTGGACAGCGAAACTAGATGTGGCAGAAGGAGAAACCGCCACTGCCTGTGCTGTGAATGAAATGATGTCCATAGTGCTCACAGCCAGTCACATTACCGAGCAAGTTATGATTGTCAGGAAACTGAATCATGATTATAACAGTGAGTGCAGTTAATCCACATTTTATAAAACATAAGACAGGAGAGAAACATACTGTAGATTATCATGCATGTCCAAATTTGAACAAGACCTAAAAATATTGCTATTATAAAAATGTTATTACAGTCATGTATTTTTAGTTTCCAGTATGCTATGAACTTTATCATCCTGACATGAACCACTTTGCATCATTTTTTTCCTAGTTTGTTTAGAAATACCTCCTTTATTTGCATTTGTTTTCCCTTTCTCTTCCCACAAACTGTCACAACAAACGTCAAGCTGCAAGAATCTGTGTCTGTCATCTTCTGAATTTTTCAAACTTGAA
>NW_019060046.1:1554628-1567517 GCF_000696155.1 Zootermopsis nevadensis
ACAGTTCACCAAAATAAGGAAGACGGTTGATTCAGGTAAAAAATTCAGATATGTAATTCTAACAGGTAAAAGTCCCCCATCTGTTTAGCGATATAATGAAACTAATGTTTAATGTACCGAATAATTTCAGAAGAACAACTGGACAACAATCCCTACTGGCTGCGATTTATTACAGTGGAAAACAATAAGTCACGTTTGGATGATGAGAATGGCAGTGTGGATAGTGACAACATAGTCAAATTATCTAATGATGAATTTTGTACCAGTAAGTTGAATTAAATACTGTTTATTTTTGTTACTGCATGTATGCATATCTTTTAACGAGGTATAAGTACAACGAGATTTGTTACAGATGTACAATGTGAAATTTAGCAGAGACAGTTCAGTTATGTAACAATTCTGAAAGTGTGTAGTTTGCTTCAGACACAGATCGGTTTTAAATTACGATGGCTCGGAAGTAAAGTAGGAAATAATGATCTTCTAGGGTTATGATCTGTAGGATCTAAACTGAGGCCGAAAGGAGTGAATGACACCATGGTTTTGTCTATTAATAAAACCAACTTTTGTGTGAAGTGGTAGATTCTGTTGAACAAAGAAGTGTTGGAAAGCATGACTGTAGTTTGTGTACCTATTTGTTTAATATTTCTATAAAGGATGTCATTGATAATACTGGTGGATGCAGTGAATATGCACTAATGGTGGGAGGGATCATTTCCAGGATTGTGGTTTATAGACAGGTTGGCTGTCGTTTCATTTATGATTAATGGCATATACTAGAAAGCAGTTGACAAAGTGGCAAAATATGGTGGCAAAGGAACTGAGGAAATAATTAAATAAATGAGGACTGGGATATATTCGGCAAAATCTAAAGAAAATTAGTCCAACATGAGATCAGACATTAGAATTCTGGGTAAAAATGTGGAAGCAGTGTCGGGTCATAAATTTCACCTCTGTAGTGTAATAACTAATGCATGATGCAGGAAATTTTTTGAAATGTTGGTACTTACTGATTCACCTTTTGTCAGATCTGAAGGTTCAGTGCCGTGTTTGTGAGAGTCCTCTGTTGAACTTTATTCTGAGTCAGATGAATCCAGTTCAACCCACAGACCCTATTTCTTTAAGATTAGTTTTAGTATTATTCTTATGAATGTTGTATTGAATTATGTTCATTGTCTTATTAAAAAATCTATAACACACACCTTTTCAGAAGTTAGATCTACTGCTGATTGGTTTTCATTATATGACCCTGTTGTTCAATTATCCTGATTTTGTTAGCAACTGTTGCTGCTAATATAAAAATAAATTATGTCAGTGTAATGGCATCCCATGAGCTGAAGATGGGAATAATAATAACTCATGAAATGTTGTGTATTTAAATATACCTCAGGCAATGGACTATGTTCAACATCATATTTGTGTAATGGATTAAACATTATATGATGTCGCTAGAGAATTTTTAATATTATCCTCTCATCTATGTCTGGTTCTTCAAGTGGTCTCTTTCCTACATGTTTTCTGAATAAAATTTTGTACGCATTTCTCACAATATGTGCTACATGGTTTTTCCTTCAAAAACTTGATTTGATCACTCTAACTTTACTAGGTGAAGAGAAATTATGAGGCTCTTCATGTATTTTTTCTTATACTTCCTTATTCTAGGTTTTAATGTTTGTTTATGTTTAAAAATATTCTGTTTATATTTATGTACACCTTTAGCCGAACTCACTGACACCAAGGTAGAACATGAGCAAGGAATGACCTCAGCAACGCCAATACCATTTGAAGTGTTCAAGCAGTCATCTATGTCGTCCTCTCCCAGTGCAAGTTTTGATAAGGGCACTAGTCAAAGCAGGTATCTACAGGCACATCACACATTTAGAGCGACAGGTCTACAGCTTTGAATACCAAAGTTTTACAAGGGAGCATTCGCACATGTGCCATTTAATTTACCCATAGTTATAACTACACCTGTCCTCATTTATTGTGTAATATTTACAAGCATATATCTAGTGATGTGGAAATTTACACTTATACTTAAACCCAAAAATAGGTTTAGTTTTCTTCTTAAGTTATGTAGTAGCAACTTGTCATTTGCTTGGTTTATGTAATGTTGAATGGTAGGATGATTGTATGAATAATTGACATGGCATGAATCTGGAAGGAAGTGACTGTTGCCAGTTTAAAACACTATCACAGCATTTGCCTGGAGAGACTGAGGAAAATTATGAGAAGAACTTTGTCTGTATAGTTGGTCTCTGGATTGAGATCTGAACCTGGTACTTCCTGAATACAAGACAGAAATGCTAACCACTTGACCACAATGGTCAGTGAATTTGGTTTCATGTAATTTGTAATTTTATTATGTTTCTCTGCTGTTACAGGACAAATTTCAACAAGAGACAGTCTGTAGAAGATGATTATATTAAACACATATTAGAAAATGACAAACTAATGCTCCATAATCAGTGCAAAAGACTTAAACAAGATGAAGAATTATTGAAATCTGCCACAATGTTTTTTAATGCAATGACTACATATGTAAAAAACTGTCTGAACAATTTTGAAAGTAATTCAGATTTTTCAGTGTTAAACAGTTTTCCAACATATGTCACCAATAACAGTATGAAATTTACTGATGTGCAGCACTCGTCATCTACTGATAATGCGAACATAACAGAGAACCACAATGGAGCCTTCCAGATTGGCAAACATTCATCACATTGTAATGAATTACAATGTGACAGCATGCCATCAGATTTGATCAAGTCGAGAATTGAATCAAACCCTCGTGAAGATAAAGAGAAAGAACAGAAATAGAAAGATTTAAAATATGTGCAAGCAACAGCTTTAGGTAAGTTCACTATACATTGTCTGAAGTATACCAGAAATATTCACACTATTTTAGTGACAACTGTGTCTATGTTACAGTATAAATTTTATTAGGTTGATTCCTTTCAAGAGACATATCGATGTTCGGTACCCCTTTCCACGTTCATGTCCACTGTCAGAATCTCAACGTGTTGTTATCAGAGACTACCAAGATAAAAATATGATTTTTAATAAAGGAAGTCATGTTATATCTATTTATGAAGGTGGGCTGAAAAGTAATATCTCCAGGTGAATAAGGTTTGTGTCATGTGGGTGCCTCACTTGCTTGTTGTTGAGATGAAATCTGTAAGGCTATGCATTTGTCAGGAATGTCTGCAGCACTTTGAAATGGAAATGAATTTCTGCACATAACACAGCCTTTACAGTAAACAGCAGTCAGTATAATATCAGCATTACAATTACCTGCATTCAGTAGAATTCATAGATCAAGTAGCCTTGAATATTAAAGAGATGTTCACTGCTTATTGGGGTTGTAATGATGTTGTTATTGCAGATGTTTTTAAAAAGCATTAATAATAAATTCTGCTCTTCATGTTCAGACTCTGAAAGCATTGAATGGGATCAAAAGGGTTTGGAATCTAAAAAACATATGAACTATATTTTGTGGGTTTGTGTGATATGAGACCAAAAGTGTAGATGACAAAGACAGTTATAGCTTGGCAGTTACTGATGATGAAGCAAGGAGTGCCAGTTGCAGTTTTAGAACAGGATGTTATGTTTATTTTAAATATAAAAGTAAACCAGTCCTGCTACATGCCATGTAGGTCGCTTGGGAGAAGAAGAGGTATAGCTCATACTCATTTTTGACCTTGGCACCAGATGGGGGTGAGTGGTCAGCATCATGCCCCCACTGTGCTTTACCCCTGCGAAAGGACTGCAGTATCCATTGGATAGGAAGATGGGTGGGCCCCAGAGGCGGTCTGCATGCAGAGACTAGAGGAAAAATCCTCTGTCTCTGCTGGAGATTGAACCCCAGTTGTCTAGCCCATAGCCAGTCACTATACTGACTGAGCTATCCCAGCTCCTTTTATTTTAAAAAGAATAATTTGTCAAGGAATGTAGTAGAATGAATGGGAAAATGTGATGACACCTAAATAATTTAATCCTTGATGAATGCTCTGGATATTCAATTACATGTTTTAGAAGGAGAGGTAGGTATATTTGCCTTGACCATGAGAGCATGTTTTGTCCATCAAACCAGCTGTAAGTGGTGGTGGTCTGCATGTTCAGTATCTTTGTTGCTGCACCAGTCACTCATAATTTCCAGAAGGACCCAGTATGGACTTGAACAACTTCAGCCCTGCTCACGCAGACTTGATGGCTGTCTTGAATAGCTACATAAGGCAACTCTACTGCAAATCCAACTGTGTGAGCAAGCTAACCAAATGATTATATCCAGCGAGTTGCATACAAGCAGGAATTACACAGTATGAGAGACAAAAATGGAGTTGGATCCAGTGTTGGAGAGCTTGTGGAGTGTGACAGAGGCAGAAGAAGCACTAGACTTGAACACAAGTGAAGAAGAGGACCATGTTTACAAGTGTGACATGTAGAAAGACAAAACATTGATTTAATAAGAATAGTTAATCTGAAAGCAAGTTATTAAGAAATCTAATTTCTACACAAACTCACATGTAATTACTAATCCTGTTACATTGTCTTTGTCCTTGATAACTTCGGAACTGACATGGAATTTCATGAATCTTGCTTTGAATGCTGTACCACAGGATGTCACCCTTGCCTTCATACTTTTAATTCCTTTTTATCAATAATGTGAGCATAACAAGAACTTCTGAGGCAGGAGTGGAGTGGCACTAGGGTATATTTTTTTGTAGTGAGATTAATGAGCTTCCCATCAGATGGAAGTATGATGTGTGCAATTTGATACTGAGGTGTTAATAGATAGTCTTATAAACTTTTTACCGACTGGGCTACTGTTACGTCGCCGTTGTTTACTTGTTCGCTGACGCGGCACAGTACAATACGCCTTGTGTTGCCTGACAATAGCATTGGAGTTACGCTCTGTGCCATTCCCATCTCCAATCGAAACGTGGTTGTAGTCGGTTTCGTATACCACATTAACAACAATAAAACCACAGATTGAACTTGTGTTTATCTAAAGGCGCATTTGGAATGTGTTAGGAACGAAGACGAAATGGAGCGAAACTTATGCACCAACTGCTCCTGTTGTATGTTTTCCTTGTGGGATTCTACGTAATAGGCTGTTTGTTGGAATTATCTGTGGTATCAAATTATGTATTCATCATTAGACACGCAAAACAGTTCAGGGATCACAGATTCTACTGCTTCAAGTAGGAGCTTTCGTCTGTAATATTTTGACGTTGAAGGTGTGCAATGTCACGTCGGGATTTGTACGCAAAAGGCTCAGTTGGCTGAATGTGCTAAGACGATTAATATGCACATTGTTCGCAACTGCTCCCATTATGATATATCGAGTTGAGGCTGAAACAGTGTAACTCCTTGACCAGAAAAAGAAGATATTTCTAATTGCTTGAAAGCGAGTTTGAACTTTTGTCATTGCATGACAAGAATTTTGGTTATTGCTTCAATGTTGTCAGCAGTTGTGACTAATATTCGCCGACTAGTTTTCATTTGTTACGCAGTTAAATGTGTAACTTTGAATTTTGATTAGTAATGTTTTGCAGGAAATTGGGAAAGTGTATGACGTTGGACAGTGACAGTCAGTTTTGTGTTATCTCAAGGTTACCGGGATTCGAGCGAGCAAGTTTCAGAATTAAAAAATGAGTACAAGTCCTAGTTATCAAACATGGTGGTTTTCAGCAAATTCGTAACTATACCAACGTCTTGTATAGAATATGTACATCCATGGACGGAATCATGTTCCATTGCAACAACTGGGCTAGGATTGCATGCCGTACAAGCATCTTTCAGAATATACGTTACAGTTTATGTGGTACGCATACGTTTGTAAACATTTATGTGTCATTGGATGTGGTGAAGTATGGCCTTTTTTTGTAGGTTGGTTCAATAAGGTTATGATGATTTTGTAACTCGTATTCATTACCTGAATTCATTATTTGCGTATATACTTATTTGAAATTAGGTAACATGTGCCTGTGATTCATTTTAAAATTGACTAAACACTCTGAAGTTAACCGGGAATGATGTCTTTGCTAGCTTGAACATATGGATTGAAGCCAATGAACTTACATTAAATTTTGACAGAATGGTGACAAAAATTGTGGTAGTCCATGTATAGAGTATGAGGTTAAAAAGATTGAAGAAGTAGAAACAAATTTCTTGGCCTACAAATAGACAGTAACTTACATTGGAAAACATATTCAATACATTGTGCATAAACTTTGGCTCAGCATGCTGTGTTCTGAGGACTGTCACATCATTCATGAAAACAAAATTTTAAAATTAGTCTGCTGTGCTTGCTTCCATTTGATCATATCTTATGGAATTGTTTTCTAGGGAAACTCAACAGATAGCAAAAAAGTATTTTACATTCAAACGAAAATTATTATAATAATGGCAGGTACTAAAGGGAAAGCCCATATAGGGAGTTGTTTAAGAAATTTAATATTCTTCCACTAGCCAGGAAATTCTTATTCATTATTATTATTTGTAGTGGACAACATAGAAATATAAAATGCAGACATTGTGAGTGGTTCAGTTTTCCATAAACCACATTTTTATATTAGTGAGTCCTATGTGATATAGCTTTTACTTGAAAGCATATTCTTAATATTCTGTAACTTACTTTTCCAGTTGGCACTAATAATGCGAGGTAGAGTTCCGTCACAGAAAGAAATCAAACAGACTCTTGTGGGAATACTTATATCCTCCATATTTTTAGGAACCAATGCTTTTGCATTCCCAATATTTACATGCTGGCTCAGGTAAGAACTAAATAAGTTTCGTAATAATGCTTATACATCTGTAAAAACAAAGGAAAACTTCACCATACAGTGACATATCTGTGTGATGTCATCTGCTGCAAGCAGGTAACTTGCAAAATTTGTGTTATGTTTACAGGATCAAAACACAAGCATAATATAAATTAAATTAAATATAACCGAGAAACTGGTCATAAAATAAGAACATGTTGGGTCAATATAAAAATAAGAGGTTTGTTTTCATAAGACAATTATTCGTTTCTTCATGATGTAACTAATTAACTAACTTAATGGAGCAGATTCTTCTTAAGTGTTTGATAGTTGCTCAGCTGGTCAAGGAATTCTCTTCTACTTATGGCACCAATAGGTTTACTACCAAGGTTACAAGAATCTGTCATTGGATCCTTTTGTGAACCAGTTGAATCTCATATGTATACCAACTCCATTCTTCTAAGATCCATTTTAATATTACTCTTCTGTCTATGCCTAGGTCTCCCAAGTAGTCTCTTCCCTTGAAAATTTCAACTAAAATGTTGTATGCATTCCTTATCTCTTCATGCGTGCTGTGTGCCCCACCCATCTCTTCCTTCTTAATGTTATCACCCTAATAACATGTGGTGAAGACTAAAACTTAAGATGCTCTTACTGTGTAATTTTCTCCATTACCATCTTACACCTTCTTTCTTAAGTTAAAATATTCTTCATGTTCTCAAACATGGTCAATCTGTGTTTTTCTTGTAGGGTGAGACAAAGTTTCTCAGCCGTGCAAGATAACAGGTACAACTGCAGTGTTATATCTTTAAATATTAATTTTTTTAGATAGGAGATGGAAAGACAAGACTAAACTGAATGGATGCAGGCATCCCCTAAATTTAAGAGTGTACCACAATGCAGCTGCCTGCATTGTGATAGTAGTTTTACAAATAAGATAATAAACACTCATATATGAAGCACTTTATTCATATATAGATGCATGTGTAACACATATGAAGATTTCGGTACACATCACTTTTCATTGTAGTCGCCAGAGATGTTAAGCATTGTCCCACTGTGACACCAACATGTAAGAAATTGGTGTCAAGCAGTTTTAGCCAGGAAATGACAGCATGCTGCACATCATTCTTGCAAATTGCCTACTAGCCAGGTGCTCCTTCAGGGGTCTGGATTGATAGAAGTCACTTAGTGTGAGGTTGAAATTGTGTGGTGGATGGTTCAGAACCTCACACTTGTACAAAATGCTCTTACCTTGCTTTTTTAAATACCTTTAAATTATTTTGCATTGCACTTTGGCAGTGAAATATGAATGTATACTTAGCTTTCTTTGCATTTATGTTTAGGCCAGTCTCTTTAATTGTATGTAGTGTAATTTCTGTATTTTTCATTAGGGACTTTCATCTAGCAAGGACATGAATTTGACATGTTCCATTCAGTTCCATAAACAGTGTAACTATGTAAAAACACTGTGTGAGCTAAATAGTGTTAAGTGACGGGTCACCGTATTGGAAAGGTATGTTGTTATTGTTTCTTGGCACTACAACCCTATTGTGGGTTTTCGCCGCTTTCTTTCCGGAGGTGTCTTGGTTGTGCGTGAAGTAGTGAGTGACCAGCCCACTGACTGCACAATTTCTACTCAATCCTGATGTGACTGCCAGAGCCATCTAGTAGTTAATCAGGAGACTTTTTGGCTGAGAAATTTCCACAGAATTTTGCTTGTGAAACATCTCATATCATGCTTGTAAGGTTCCTTTACATGCCATAAATCTACAACATGGGACCGCTGGCTTTACTTCCCCCTAAAAATCCATCGAACTCGGCCGGGATTGACCCACACACCTTGGGTCCAGTGGTGAGTATGCTAACCACTAGCCACCGAGGGCGACATTGGAAAGGTATACCAAAACAAATTATAGTGTGTTTTAATATTTTATTTTGACATTAATTTTCTTTTCAGAAAACTGCTTGGGCATTTTAATGTGCTTACAGTTGGTTTCTTGCCAGCTTTTTTTGCATCTTATGTAGCCATTTTGTTGGAGAGACCCTCACGAAGAAGCATGCTGGCACTATATGTTACAAATGTGGTAAGATGTGAAATAATAGTGCACTGTTAGAAATGTGGGTGGTGCTCACAGGACTAAGAAGTAATTTCTTTATTTTTCCTTGGACAGGCTACAGAGACTTTATTTCATATGGCAGCGTGGAGAGGTCTTGTTCGGCCAGTTCCTTATGGTCAGGTCTTAATTTTTTCAACTTTCATGACAGCTTTAATCTACTTCTATAAAGGGCATCAAACCAAACGGGATGCTATGTATAATCTCCTGAGGTGAGATAATTATAACATTCAGTGCTGAATTTGATGTTTAACTTAATTACATCAAGTTATAAAAATACCTTCTTTATCTTTTGTTCAGGTTTGTGGTTGGCCCTTATGAAGAGTCTGGCTATGCAGAAAATCATGAAAATTCACCATCCCTAGTTGATCCTCCTGAGCTCCAAAGCTCTGGGTCTGCCGAGAGAGTCAGAAGACACTTACGAGGAAGAAAGCCAAGGAGTTTAATAAATGTCATACCATCTGCCTGTTGCAAAATTTACCTCAGTCTTTTAAGGAAAATACAAGGCCTCAGTAGGCATACTGCATGCTCTCATCCATTCAGTTGTACATACTACACTCTTGAGGTAAGTTGTAGTAGTATGATGGTGCTTCTACTCGATTGACTCTAGGATGTGAGAGGTTGTATGCACAGTATAAAGCCCCTTCAACCTAACTGTCTATTTTACCTTCACACGGTATATCCCATTCACAGATGCAGTTGAGATAATTGACTCGTGGAGGTATAACTATCAGATTGATAGTGAAGGAAATGCAGCTATGTAACAAGGGTATCCTCCTATTTGACTCTGGTTTTGGAGCGTGGCAGTGGATCCTCCTATGACTTAATGGCTAAAATATATGTAGTTTCCTCAGACAGAACACTTTTATTTTCTACTTTCTTGACTGTTACTTCATAATTCATGTAAAGTGTAGTATTTCTACAACGTCAGTGATAGCTCAGGTGGTAGCATGCTTTCTTATGATGTGGCCAATCTGTGTTTCCCAAGTAGGTTTTATTTTTAAAATTACCTTGTATGTCTTGTCTATGGAGGTCATCAAATTTAATTTACTTTTAACTCTTTGCTTTTGTTTATTTTCTTTCTTCTTTTATTTACATTTGAAAACAACAGAAGTGCAGCTGGTTTTTCATTGTGTTGTGACTATGTACCCAACTACCCATTGTATAGGAGGCTGGGTGGGCCCCAGAGCTTGTCTGGACATGGAGGCTAGAGGAAAAATCCTCTGTCCCGGTCCCCAGTCTGTAGTCAGTCATTATACTGACTCAGCTACTCCAACTCTTAGTGTATACTGTTTTCTTTATTAAAGTTAAAACTTGATTAAAATTACCATATTTACTCATGTATCCCATGCACCCCATTTTACAGGTAAATTAATGGAGGCTAGAGGAAAAATCCTCTGTCCCGGTCCCCAGTCTGTAGTCAGTCATTATACTGACTCAGCTACTCCAACTCTTAGTGTATACTGTTTTCTTTATTAAAGTTAAAACTTGATTAAAATTACCATATTTACTCATGTATCCCATGCACCCCATTTTACAGGTAAATTATTTTCAAAAACGTGTGTGTGGGGTACACAAGTAAATACGGTGTGTCACTAGCAGGTGTGACAGTACATATTGTTCATCTTTAGTTTTGTATGCCACCCTCGTAGTGCACACTTGTGTACTATTACCGACTAATTTTTTGTCACTGTTTCTGTGATTCAGTTAACATTGTTCAGTATATGGTAATTTAGCACTTATAAATTATAGTTAACAGTTAAAATAAAATAAATAGGTAGTAACTAGGTATTAAGAACCTGGAGTCTCCCCAAAACAAAGCAGGAGTGCAAATCATTTGGCTATGACTGTCACTATCACAGGTGATAAACACTGAGTGAAAGTTATATTTGTTTTTGCATTGCAGGGTGCAGTAAAATTGTTTGCTCTAGGATACAGTCTCCAAGTGTGTCTCCGTATCTTGATGCAGATGAAAAGGCTAATCCGGAAACCAAGTTTGTTTCCAAAGTTACTGATACACAGGAATGCTTTTAAACTTGGAGCTTTCCTTGGAGGATTCTCTGGAATTTTTAAGGTAATTATTTTTATTAATTTTGACTTTAGTTATGCACTGATATATTTCTGGTTGTTGTAATGGTAGCATGGGGTGATAAAGGACAAACATCTGCAATCATTGTCACAGACATCACTCTTAAGTGGTATACATCATTTTCAGCAATTGATAATGCTCCACAAAGGGAAGGGATCTGCTACATCTTCCTGCCCAGCATAATGCCATTCACATTCCAGTTTTATACTGCAGGGCATGCTGATTGACGATCATAATGGAGAGAAATCAGTACTTTGTTGGTTTCTCTTCAGTGGTTATGTGTACCACTCCCTTGTATTTTCTGTATTTTATATTGAGCTCAGTCTGTAATATAGTGGTCCACTTATGTTCTATGGTTCTTGTGAAACACATGTTTGTTGAATTTGGTGCTTATACTAACCTTTGTTTTAAAATTATTTTTCTTCTTTCCTTTTACCTCCCGTGGTCTTATAGTTTTTCCTATGTAACAGTTCCTACATTCACATCAGATAATGTAGATACAGCGTTTTGTGGAAAAGATTGGTGTTGTGGCTCTGAAGTATGATGTCAGATTTGAGGATGGTTCTAATATAACTATTCCTAATCATCTGAACCTTTCAGAAATGCCTTTGATATATGGAATAACAATTTCAGTGAACTCTTTTTCAGACTTTGTGTTTTATGGTAGGATTTTTACAATTAGCCAAATCTATACGGCTTGATGTGGATATTTGTTTCCCAAAAATGTGTTTCTGTTGTATGTACACGGGCTGGTTTTTGTCACCTAGCATAGCAGCTTTCTGATAGAATGTCTGGAGCTGATTGGGATGGTTAGATTTCTTGTAATGTTTATGATTGTTATAATTTACTTAACAGACAGTGGTTAGTAGTCAGATAAAATATAGTGTGGTTGAATGTGTTACAATTGTGTTTCAGCTTATGTCTTGCTTGCTTCGTCGAATCTTCAACAGAGATTCAAAGTTGCATGCAATTCCATCTGGTTTGCTGGCGGGCTTGACTTTTGGGTTCTTCCCTGACAACACAATTGCATTGTATGTTATGTGGAAAAGTTTGCAGGTATGCATTCCAGTTATTTTGTTTCTGATGAATGGCATTTTTTTATCCTCCATTCTACCTTACTTTCCTTGTTTTATAAGGGAATACAGCCACCCCCCCTGAATAATTTTTAAACTGATAGATTTTCATTGATGTTGACTTCATGTCTTAGGGGTCACTCCAACATAGTAATAATTTTCCACTGGCAGTCATACCAACATGACATTTTTGCTTACGTTGAGGTGAGAGTGGGATTAGTACTATTAATTAAGAGTACTGAAATGTTGCATGTTAAGAGAACTATAAAAAAATATGCAGCTTTTATTATTCGACCATATTTGTTGTGCTGCGAGTGTAGAATGGTTGTGCAATGCTGATACATATGGCATATAAACACCTGTATCAGTTCTGAAAAAAACAGTTATTTTATAATAATAATAATATGTAACTGAGAGTATGCACTACAAATTTGAGTTATTGATAATGTAACCACTCCATGGAGAAGAGACCATAAGAAATGGTTCCTACAGTTTATGTAATTTTAAAGTTTATTACAGTGTTTACAACAGCCTGTCACTGGTCCCTGCCCTGTGCCAAATGACTCCAGTCCCTATTTCTGTAAGATACAATTTAGCTTCTCTTCTTTGCTTGGGTCTATTTCTTACAGATGTTCCATCTGAAACTTTGTATGCATTTCTAATCTTCCCTGTCTATTGTATTTGTCCTGCCCATCTTAGCCGTTATTTTGAAAGTTCAAGTTATGAAGCTCCTTCATTCTCACATACTTCCTTGTTAACAGAATTCATGCACAAAAATTTGTTAATTATTATTTATGATTTTCACAGCCTTTCCATGCAGGTGAAAGCGTTAAAAAATAGTTCCTG
>NW_019060046.1:1572470-1614013 GCF_000696155.1 Zootermopsis nevadensis
TTATTCACTGGAGTTAGTCTGGCCAGTAGCTCCATAGTACAGGGGTTTAACTATTCATTTCCATACAGTAAAGATTAAGACCTTCAGATGGGAGATCAGGTCCTCACAAGGTGTCTACCTTCACAGGACAACAATGCAAACGTCCACATTCCAAGCAGAATTCAGAACCATGATCTGAGCATTTAGGCACTAAAGACCTTGTAACCACCAGGATGAACTTACTGGTATGTTATGCAAGTTTAAAACTTTCATGTAATGTAATTGAGTAGTACAAAGAACTTATACTAGCATTGGAGAGTTAATTTCATTAGGAAAAATAATGTTCACATGATTTTGTAAAATTTGATACTTAACCTGGTTTAAAATTACATAAATTATTCAGAAATTAGTTAATGAGACTTATACTGTTCAACTTAAAATTGAATGTTTCTCAACTTTTAAGAGGGAAACAAGATTCTAAAGAAGTGGTTTGTAAATATAATATTAAGTATTTGATTGGTGTTTGTAATTTTTATTTATATATCTATATAATAACCTGACCCTCATAATGTCAGATTTTTACCTTGAAATGACATTCTTTTAGCAAAGAAGTGAAAAAATTGTGTAGCATAGGGATTAAGCAAATTACAAAACTGTATTTCATGAAACAAAACAGCTTTCTCAATTGTTATGATGTGGCAGTTAACTTTTTTCAACCATCTGCAAGAGGCAGACATTAATTTTTCAAGGCATATATGTTTTAAGTATTCTTCATATGAACAGTGTCACTGTATGATATGTGAACTATTTTTCTAGAGTGCTACTTAGAGACAGACATCATACCATAGGTTGAGTTTTTCTTATCCCTGAACATAAATGTCAGTGTTCTGTTCTCCCAGCCATAGATTCACTGATGTTTCTATACTATCATAAGTTTTGGCCTCCCAAGTGTTTCTTTAGTGCTGGAAACAGATGGAACTAAATTTGGGAAGCCAATAGACTTAAAACCAGTATTGACATGGAAACCATAGAAAAATGGTGGTTGAATGAAAAACACGTCGACTCCAGTAGGCAGAGGATAGGAAAACTTGATCACATGGTATAAGTATCTGTCTCAATGGGAACTGCACAAAAAAATAATTTACACATTATACAATAACTCTGAAAGTAAAATGCTTCAGGATATATGTCTTATAAATTTATTTTCTGACTGCTCCTTGTATATTCATACATGCTAAATTATAATATAAGGAAACAAACCAAGAAACTCAAGAATACCAATCTGCTGTCTTGGATATTATTTTCAGACTTGCAACCATCTATTATGATCAACTGTAGCAAGATACCTTGCTAGTTTACATTTGATACCATAGAGAAAGCCTTTTCAACTACATCTGTATATCGATATTCTCGATGCATCTGTTTGTTTCTTCTTGGTCGTTTTGAGAGCACTTCATCCCAGTTGATATTCTTATGGAAGAACCCAGGTAGATTCTTTTCTGCAATTCTATAGTTATCTAGCTGTTTGCATGGTTGCCAGATACAGTCACAGGGAAGTTGAAACTGCAATGCAGACCCTTCAGTTTGCCATGGTAGTTTTCCGAGAGGACATTTACTCCAAGCCTCGAGATCTGAAAATAATAAATACTAGCTTAATACAACCAGTCTAAGTGTGCCAAGGACTGAATGCATTTCTTAAAACCTCTCCTACTTAAGCACAAAGCTCATTTTCACATTTGATCTGGCAACCAAGTCATGGTGTAGAGGAAATGCAACTATGAAATTTAAATAATAACAATAAATGACCATCCAAGGCCAATGACAATGCATTTGGAAAAAAATGTGTACTTCATATTGAAATAATTAGTTGGCATCAACCAACTACATGCAGCAGAGTCCTTGAGAAGCTGGAAGTAGCTCATCTAGTCAAATTCCCTACCTCTTATTAGTATTCACAGAAGGTTGTTATCTGACCCTAACCTAAGCCAACTCAGTCCAATTCACATCTTCACAATGTATTTCTGTTACATAAATGTTAATAATATGCTGCCATCTGTCACTGTCTAATTTACCAAATAAAAATTGTACAGTACCTTCATAACGAGTCCAGTGGGACTGTATTGCGGGAGATGAACAGGTTGCTTGGCTTTTCATTACGTTGTCTATCACATCCATTTCTTCAACACAATCACTCTGAATTACCCCATGTTTCCCCTTGATGTTACTGACTGTGTAGACTTGTGAATCCATTAAAATGCTTTCTTCATTTGACAAATGCTGTTCTTGGGTATAAATGTCAACCAAAGTTATTAGCTTCTCTTTAGTATCTTTAGGTAGTGGAGGGTCCAAAAGTTCCATCACACTAAAAAATTAAATTTTCATATTTCATCACAAAAAGCTACAAAAATTTACATGTTTCATTCAAATTAACATATTTTTATATAATTCTGGAATTAATATAGTAATGGTCAATAATCTATATTAATTTATTCTGATCTACTTACACTCCAATCGAAATATATATGGAAGTTGCAATATTGTAACGTCAACATGTGACAGTTTTAATGTTATCACTCAAATATGACCCTCTTACAATACAAAGAGCATCCCACACTGCATATACAGGATGAGTCAGAAGTATGTTTACAAACTTCATGTGCGTGTTCCAGGACCAAAAATAAGAAAAAATGTATTCTATTTTCTGCAGCATAACATTTTTCTTGCTGTATTATGCACTTTATGAATTGAAGCATACATATGTTGTATATATGCTTTCGTTTTTGGTAAGGTATAAAATTTCAGATGAATTCACATAAAAATCAAGAGTTAGCTGTTCCTTTATACCCTCTGAGAAGTTTATTGCATTGTAATCATCTGATGATAAAACTTAAAATAAATAAGCAAACGTGCATAAAAGCACTGATGATAAAGCACAAACCCACATTCTACAATTTGTTTGACAACAAATATGTTTTTTCTTTCTTTTAACATTTCTCAATGTATAGTTTCATCAAACTCAGTTCAGCAAGACAACATGTAACAGGAATGCAAACATTCTCCTCTACACCATGTTTTTATACAATTTGCTGAAATGAAAGCAGAATAACATGCAACATACCTTGGAAGGAAGATCTTTGTCCATGTGCTGGGTTTCACAATGGTTTCCTGTATAAGTTGTAATTTAGTCAATTTGTTTGGCAACTTCTGGATTTTTAATGGCATTACCTTCTTCAGATGTGGATTACATTTCTCAACTTTCTTTACCATTTCTTTGTGAATGTGTGAAGTAGTAAGTTTCATTTTCAGCTTTCTTTTTGATTTTGATTTCTGAGTTTTGTACACTTTTCGTGATTCTCTGCTACCAAACCCTTTCTGATCCCAGTTCTGAACCAATTCTACAGTTTTCTTAACTTTACTGAGACCCTGGGCCAATTCTTTAAGCCATATAGCAGCCATTTTACGACGATGACGACTCTCGTTCCCAGAATTAGATATGTCAATTAGCTTTTCCATGAGTAAAGGAATTACTTTGCTCTGATATAGGAAGTTTAACATGGCTTTCCATAAACTTCGGAAATTAACTGGAAGGCTATCATTTGTCAGTCCCAAAGCATCTGGAAGAAAGAACTGTTCATTACATTTACTGTCCTATTCTATATTAAACTATACTATACCAAATAAATGTTAAACTTCACAAATTTTCCTAACTTAAATTAACTGAAACGTTGCCTTGAATAAGGTGTTGAACTTTGAATTTTTGTTGATTACAGTATTTTAGATTATAAAAATGGTTTGGAGAAATGTATCAGCTATTTTTATCCAACTACCCTAAGAAATGACATTGTCACTATTATGTCCTAAATCAAGTGTGTTTAGTTCTGACATCTGTTGAGGTATTTAAGAAATAATTTATCAGAAGACATTAAAAGTTTACTAATGCCATCTTCTAAAATCTGTTTATATCTATAGAAGCTGTAACAACTTTATAATACAACCTACAACTTGAAAAACAAAGTTATATCATGAGTATCTTGCATTTAATTTCAGCAAAAGCTTATACATACAGTCAACAGATGTCTAACTGCCCTTTCAGGAAAAAGAATGTTGCATAAATGTAAGAGCCATAATGCTGTGATGTTTGAATTTGAAATAATGTTTTATGGATGCAGGTTGCTAGTATTATGATTAGCAGCAAAAGGGAAATATAACCACATACCAGTTTTCACCAAAACTCAAAGTCACAAAATCCCAGAATCTATAAAAACTTAGAACTCTAATTTGTCCTAAATAAGATGCATGGTGGTAGCATAGTTTGCTTTGCAACTGTTTAAGTATCCATTCATAATGACCACTGACTTACTACCATCACAGTTGAATACCGATAAAAAGTCTGGTGATGCTAAAAAGCCATCTCCTTCCAGCAAGACATTAACCAGGATCTCATGTCTGTCTCCAAACATGCCACTTGTTTCCATGCAGGCTTTCAGTTGATTGATTATGAGAATCTGTGCTTCAGACATCTTGAAATAAAATATGATACATTCATTACATTATTATAAATGTGTTATCAAAATATTTTCTCTGAATGTCTTCTGCTTTTGGCTAGCTTACAGACAGAAGGAAAACAAACTCATATACTACATAAATACATTGTTGACAAAGGAACTAAGACTGTTATCTACATAGTAATACTACTGGGAAATGTTTGTTTGGGTAATATAAGCTTACTGTTACCACTTTCACCCTTCCCATCCCCTTGCCTTTTACTTGTAAGGACTGTGGAATGCAGTTTCAACCTAGCCACTGTACTATCTCATTTTATGCTGAAGACAGAGACAGCCAGTTTAAAAAAATCTTACAGCTCTTTTTGATTCAGACAAGTTCCAAAGAAAGTACCACTGTCACAAACCTTTAGAATCATATTATAGACATGAAAACTAAAAAGTTCACGGACTCATATTTATTCCAAACATACCTCAGTGTTTTGTAATGTATGTCCTCGATGTCTCAATTTCCTTATCATTTTATCCATATTCCTTACACCGTATTTCTCTTTCTCATCACGGAGATGTTTCCTACAAGAACATCAAGAGACACTGTAATTTTCTTGTAAATCTTACATTTCTGCTCAGTAAGATTCTAATATCAATTCAAATATAATATTATAGTAACTGACTGCAATTTTAAATCTGGTATTTCAGCAAAAGTTGTAAGACCAGCTGATGAATACAACATGATTGCCTGCCATGTTTCAACAATCTCTTTCAATTTATGGACCACTTCAATGTAGACGTTTGACTCATCACCCGCAATCCAGTCTGTTGTCATCTCTGCCTCGTTCTTCCAATAATGTTCCTAGAAAAGAATCGTGAAGTCCAATGGGTCAGGCTGATATGGACACTTATAAAATAACAAATATGAATAATCAATAGGCAGCACCTTGCATGCCTGTGAAGTTGTCAAGTTGAGGACAACTACAAATTTCATCATTTTGGATTATAGCGAGACAAAGTGTTTCTTGGTGTATTTACCTAAGAAACATGAATGAAAGAGTAAAAAACATTTATATAATGAGAAATCTTAAAATTCTTACTTGTCAACTAATAATCTTAGGGTGATTTAATCAAGGATGAAATGGGTGAGACATGCAGGAATCACAGGAAGTAAGAAATAATTTATCAAAATTCTGAGCAAGAAACATCAATGGAAGTGATGACTTAGAAGACTTACACAGGATAATATTAAAATGGATATTAAAGAAAAAGTATAAGAATGCACTGTGTCAAGCTAGTCCAGGAAAGGGTACAGTGATGAGTTTTGTAAACACAGCAATGAACCTTCAGCTTGCATGAAAGTAGCAAATACTTGACTAGCTCAGTACATTGTGCTAAATGTAGATGGCTTCTCATGTGCAGACCTGTGTTTAATTCTAAGACAGTCCTAGTAACAGGTGTGATAATCAAATGGCACAGGGACAGGTTTCACTTCAAGTACTTTGGTCTCCCCTCCCCACCTGTCACTATTCCATCAAAAGCTTTACTCATTTATCATGAGAGAGAAAATGGCCCACCTCATGCTGCAATTCACTGAATTCAGTCTCACCCATTTTTTGGTTTATTCAATGGTATGTGTGGTGTGGTATGTGCACACTTAATGTACAATAAAAAAGAAACTACAACTATGAATTGCAATTTGAAAATAATGTTGAAGGACTACACCAGTAACTGATTTAGAGGTAAAATCCTAGCATTTGTCTGGAGGGACTAAGAAAAACCATGAAAATCCTTATTCAGAATAGCTGGTCTTTCAGCTTTAATTTAAACTGACTTCCTCCCAGTGCAATGTTAGTTCACTATTCTTACCCCTATGCCTCACTGGGTACATATCTACTGTAATAATTACATGTATCCAATCTAGACAAAAATGAGCTGCTTCTCTCAAGATGGTAAGTGATGGCAGATTGTGGTTGTGTGAAGTGTCATGACGTATATTAACGATCCAGTCAGGTATGTGTAGCCTAGCTGCCATATTATACAGACTCTGAATCTTATTTTTTGCCAGTGTTGCAAGATGGTTCAGGTATCTCAGAACAGCCATGGCATACATTAGTTGCAACTCATGTTCATGGTAGGGAGGCATCAAGCCATTTGCAATCTGAGGCCACACTTCCCTGTCTTTCAGGCATATCTGGATTAGGTCTAATGTGCACTGTGCTCCAGTTGGGATGCCCTGCGGACACCTGAAATATTTCATGGAGACAGATATAAAGTTAGCTGCTTTCAATGGCATAGATTATTATTCAATCAGATGAAAGGATATGTACAGTAAAATGGAAAAATGTACGGCACAATAATAGAGTACATATTGGAGAAATAAGGTGTAAAGACATGGATTAAAATCAACAGGATAATTAGTCTAATAGCATTGCAAACATGTTGGTAAATATTCCTACTCCACAAACACTGAGTAACTAGCAACTTTTCAACAGAGATTATAATTATGATATTTGGTAAATCAAAGTTTAGTGCCACTAGCTAATTTCTCATTCACATTAACAAAGCAACACACCTTGCTTTCCAAACAAGTAAACGTTCAAAACCTTTCACTTGTGCCACTGTGTCATCTGAATAAATCTGCTTGTAAGCTTCGTCCCATTCAGACCTGGAATAAAGTCCAAAAAAGTTTAAAATATGCCCTGGTGTGATTTGCCAAATTTAACTAGCCACTTTATTTGCAAATAAAAACATTTAGGCAAGATGGGGACGAACAGAAACAAATTCTAAGAAACCAACGGATGTCTCCAGACGTTTTAACATTACTCGCAAACAAACATAACCTACACAGAAACATGGTAAGAGCAACTTTCCTTACATATTAAACCAAGGTACAAATCTTGTATTTAATGTTGTATCTCTATGAAGTTCCATTCTTCGAAAGTATCAAAAATATTGAACTACACCATAAATAAAATACACGTCAGCCCTGCATTCCGATTCTAAACCCGCAATTTTACCGTGCACCCTTTCACAGGCGATACAAGTAAACCGAAATCAAGTAAAAGACAAATCACACTCTTTGAACATTTATATATTCTTTGATCGTACCAAACTTCACATCCACCATTACCGAAAGGGGGCGGAAATACACATTAATTATATCAATTAAATCTCCAATTTCTGTTTAATTTCATGATTCTGGGTTTTATTAATGTAGCAATTTTAGTGCCTACAATTCTTCCAAATTTGAATTACTAAGAACTGAAGTATAACATACAGCGGTATGAGACAAATTAGTGGTTCTGTTAGCCATAAGGATTGCTATTACCCCCACAAAGTTCAATACTGGTGCGAGGGCTTACGTCAAAGTGTATATTGGCGTAACCCCTTCTTACTGATCACCAATTATTGTATGGCTTGGTTGTGGATTAAAGTGTACAATTTAAAACTCTGAAATGTTCAACTCCTGCTGCCATCAGACGATCGATTGTATAAATAAATGCGAGAAATGGATTGCATATACCAAGTGAAGCAATGAAGTCAAATAAAATAAACAGAAACAATTTTTATTTACAATAACTGAATTTAGAATGTTAAATTGAGGTAACTTTTTTCCTACGTGAAAGACTATGAATAAACAAGTGAAGCTACTGTCTTTGAGTTTTGGTTATTTGTAATTCACATTCTGTCCACTGTGGCGCGCACAAAAGCGGGCGGCAGTTTAAAAGTACTTTAGTTTGATCATCTGTGACATAATAACACCAATTTACGAACTTTTTTGTCGACTGAAGAATCAAATATGTCTTACGTATCTATTAGGGTTACTCCAAAAGTAACCAGGTCACAGGAGTTCTTGGACAGCCCCGGGGAAGATCCATTCAAATGGTGGAAAGTGTACTGACTTAATTAACCTTGCCATACAAGTGTTTAAGTAGTCACTGCCTTGTGAGAAAGTTTTCAAGAGCAGATATATCATTGCACATTCTCGTGTGTGTGATGATACCTGCCGTAGAAGACTCGGAGTGATAATATGAATTACATTTCGCTCGATGCATGTGATGAATGTGTGACAAACATTACTTATTTCAGATAACGCTCATAGAGAAAGTCCTGCGCTGATCATTGCATGAACAATGACTTTATATATCTCATCTGTGGTGTCTTCCACGGAAACTTAGCTACTCCTGAACGCAAATCTCTAAATTAACTTACGTTACCTTTACTATTTGCATATAGTTCAGCAATGGCGTTTGCTGTGTGGAAGGCATGTATGAGAAGTCAAGTTAAAGAGTTAAGCATTATTGTCAGGTCTCCCAGTGTTTTACATAAGTGTATAACTAAGCGTTATATTGAATTTAAGTTTTTTCCAGAGAAGCCACTTGAAGAAGGTAATACTTTTAACAAGAATGATGTTTTATTTTATTTTGCTATTTTGAAACTAAACTTTCCATAGCTACATGTAGTGTTGTAGTTTTCTGCATGTGCCTGACTAGTTTATTTTGCAGGCAACTACTTTCTTAATAATAGAGTCAGTCTTCTCCATTTTCCAACCAAAACATGAAACAGTCTTTAATTATTGAATATTGCATCACTTGTTGATTTAGGAATTCATTATTGCTTCCTTCAAAGACAGTTTCTTTCTGAAATTTTCAGATGAAACCACTTCGATGAATCTTTGCCAGGCCATTAACAATGCTTTATATACAACTTTAATAAATGATTCCACAGCAAGTAAGTAAAGAAGACTTTGCAAATGTAAAATTTTGTATCATCAATGTTGGAAACAGTTTTACTGCTGAAATGATGAAAATTGTTAGATTCCTTCCATGTTACTCAAGCAGTGGACATTGGCCCCTGGCAGTCCAATGCCACATTTTTGAAAATATTGAGATACAGCCATCCAAGACCAACACAAGGTTATTTGGCACCTTAGTCAAATCTTCAGCCTTGCATAGTGTATCTGTGAAGTGAACTAATGCATTGTGGGTTGGCCTGACTTCATGGGAGTGTATGACTCTTCCGCCTGAGTCCTAGTAACTTACTATCTAACTCCAGCCCTTCTCGAGAAGCTAATAGTAGCTTAGCTCATCAAGAATTTCCCATCTTTTATGGAACCAAAAGTATCATTAACCGTGTTCAGAAGAGCCTGCCTCTGGTCCCTATCCCAAGCCAGCTGAATGAAGTCCATACTGTAACACTATTTTTCTAAGGATCATTTTAATATCCTATCTATGCCTCACTTACTCACTATGGTGCAGGAAATTCTTTTAAAAATTTGTTGTATACATGGCTTGTTAAAGAATAGCCCACTTTCTTTATGGAACTGGAAGGTTCATCCCCATGTTCACAGAAACATGCCACTGGACTCTGTCCAGAGCTAGCTGCATCCACTTCACTCCATTGATTCCTATCTCCCTAAGGTCCATCGTAACATTATCCTCCCACCTACACCTAGGTCTTTTCAGCAGTCTCCTCCCCTCAGGCCTCTCAAACAGTACCCTGTAAACACCCCTCCCCCATGTGTGTCCCACGCCCTGCCCACCTCACCCCCCTCGATTTAATCACCCTAACAATATCAGGTGAGGAATATAGGTGTGAAGTTCGTCATTATGCAGTTTTCTCTATGATCCATATCCCTCCCTTTTAGGTCCACATATCTTCCTCAACATTCTGTTCTCAAGGACCCTCAATCTATATTACTCCTTCAAAGTGAGAGACGAAGTTTCACAGTCATACAGCACAACTGGCAAAATTACACTTTCATTAGTTATGTATATCTTCTGTCACTTGTGTCTATACCTTGCCCGTGGTCTCCCCTGTTTTATTGTGTCATATTTTCATTTTCTATTCTCTCAAAAGTCTGGTCATGCATAACACATGTCCATTCGACAGTATCTTTGATTTTACCTATTTTTCTTGTGTTTTAATTTCTTGCTGTGTTATAGTTGTCTTTGGAGAAGATGTGGCATTTGGTGGAGTGTTTCGCTGCACCCTAGACCTGCAGAAGAGATTTGGCAAGGACAGAGTGTTCAATACACCGATATGTGAGCAAGGAATTGTGGGATTTGGGATTGGTTGTGCTGTTGCAGGGTCAACAGCAGTTGCAGAAATACAGTTTGCTGATTATATCTATCCAGCATTTGATCAGGTAATGTGTGGATTTGCTGACTGGCCAAGTATGTGCAAAAAGGATTTTTAACCTTAATTTTAAATTGTGTTTTAATTGAGTATTGTAAAAGAAACCTTTAGAGCAAGTTCATGATTTAAATTTCTGATGGACTTCAGGTTGTTTTTCTGGAGCCTTGTTTATTTAAGTAAATAAATAGTTCTGCCACTCCTTCCAGTTCCCCTACAGTCCTGAACAGACCTTAGCCTTTTATGTTTACTGGACCAGTCTGTGTTTGGATAAGGCTGTAGATACTGTTACTTCTGCAAGCATTCCTTTTCCCTGATACCATGTGCTTAGTTTGAGAGATTTTGGCCCTCTGCTTGTCTCCCTTCAGTGATGCCAGCATAAGACAGAACTTACCATTTCTTTAGATTTAGTGTAATTTGGTTTGGTTTACTTTTCTGCTGTTTTTGATCAATCTTAGTTTAGTGCAGAGGATCGAATTTAGTTGTTTTGAGATTAGGTAAGTACACAGTAAAGAATATTCAGGTTCCATAGAGGCCCAGGATCTTTTGACCACCTGAGGAGGAAATATGTATTGACTTTGCAGCTTTGCACTATGGAGTTTGTTGAGAAACTAAAGTAATTCTGTGGAGTTGAGTCCTTGAGAAGCTTATAGTCATTTAGACAGTTTAAAAATTTGTAGTTTGTGAGACCTGAAGCTTTAATAGTGTTTAAGAGCTTATCACTGGACCTTCTCCTGAGCTATGTGATCCAGTCCACACCAAACTCTCATACTATATTTGTTCAAGATGCATTTCATTATTATCCTCCCATTTGTGTTTAGGTTTCTCAAGTGTTTTTTTCCCCCCTTAGGTTTTCAGACTAAAATTCTATATGCATTTTCATCTTCCCTGTGAATGCAACTTATCCTACACATTTAATCATCCTAGTTTCCATGCAGTTGGTCAATCAAGACAATGCCAGTGTCATTCTTTATGTTTTTGAGTATTCTTGCTTGTTATATAGCAGAAGTTGAGGTTGCAATAAAATTCTTATGTGTGTGCCTTTCTATTTGTGTCTGTTCCCTGCCCCAAGAGTGTTTGAATCAGTGCATGAATTTTCATGAGACTTGCTATAAACATTATGCCATTAGAGGCCTCCACTCCTTCCTGTTTTAAGTTCACTATCACTGATAATACCAGCAAGGCAACTGTGCAAATTTCTAACCTGGATGTGTGTTTAGTGTTGTTTAATGTTTGGCTCATGTTTATTTAACAACACTTTTTCACTAGATGAGACTTTGTAGCTTCAATGTTTGGCATTTAAACTTTGTGTGGTGAATATGCAGCTTTTGGTAAGAACACTTTTTTGTCCAATGGAAATTAACATTAAAATCTGCATTAAGCTTTCAGATAATAATAAGTGATGTGTTGAAGCTAGGTTGTGAAATTTGGTACAGATATAAGTTGTAAACATATTTGACAGTTTTGTGTGATGCATTAAAAATTTTAATATTAAAAATTATATGATTCTTTGAGGTTATGTGTGAAAACTGTCAATGAAAATTTACACTAGTGGAAATTATACACAAAAGTAAGTCAAATTTGTATAGTTGTTAATTTACACCATTTGTGAAAGGTTCAGTATACAGTTGAGTGTATTTAGAAGTAAGTTGATTTATAAGTCTTCTCAGAAATTTTTGTTACTATTCTGTTTAATTCAGGAGGTAATGTTGTATTTAGGTTCGTATAATTAATAATCAAATTATAATTTGAAGAAAAGTGAAAAATTAAGATTGTTTTCATTTCAGCTTGTAAACGAAGCTGCTAAATATAGGTATCGAAGTGGCAACGAATTTGACTGTGGCAAGTTGACTGTTCGGGCACCATGGGGTGCTGTTGGTCATGGCTCTCTTTACCATTCCCAGAGCCCTGAAAGCTTTTTTACACATGCAGCAGGTCTGAAGGCAAGTACCCTCATTACGTCTCCTTTACTAAGTGACCAAGTAAGTAACTGATTATCTCTGGTACTCTGGTAGAAGAACCCACCTAATATAAAAGTTCAGGTAAAGTTTCCTATCCCAAAACATCATACCATAAAGGGATATAGGGACATGGAAGTGAAGTTCTAGACATTGACAGTAGGTGGATGAGTCATCAGTTGCACACTCTTACTGTCTTACTCTTGGTTGAACAGTTCTCATTACATATTGAAGAGGACATTGGATGGGTCACAGAACCAGTCTGGATGTGGTTGTGAAAAGAAAAATCAATATCCCTACTTCTGATTGAACCCTGGTTGCCCATTGTGTAATTAGTCACTTTGCAGATTGAACTGTCTTGGCTGGCTTTGTACATACAGGAAGACCTCATTATCCATGAAGCAGTGAACTTGGGTTTAGAGAGGACCTTCTCGAGAAATGCTACATTCTTGAAAGATTTTTCTCTTTTGTTTCCCTCAGTTCCTCCAATTAAATGTCTGAATAATAATTTAAAATAGACAACAGATTTCTTGGCTTTATTGAACCCAAAAGTTCATTACTGTGTTCACAAGAGCTTAACATGGATTCCTTCCTGAACCAGATGAATCCATTCCATGCGTCACATCCTGTCTCTTAAATATATCTAGTGTAGTCTCTTCCCATCATGTTTTCTGACAAAAATTCTGTAATTATTTCTCATCTGCCAATTTCTTCCTCATCATGAAAAGTTTACATTTAACTCAAGGTCTTTAAATAAACCAAGAATCCAAAACTCTGTGATAATTTGGAAGTTTACTGCACCAAAAAGTGAGGAGTCACTGTTTCCCTTATTTTTGTAAGCCTGTTATTTTTATTTGAGCAGATTGTTATTCCAAGGAGTCCATTTAAGGCAAAGGGTCTGTTGTTGGCTTGCATTCAAGACAAGGATCCCTGCATCTTTTTTGAGCCCAAAGTGCTATATCGTGCTGCTGTGGAGGATGTTCCTGTCAGGGAGTATACACTACCATTGGGGAAAGCAGATATCTTAGTTACAGGCAAGGAAAGAGTAGTTACAGTATGGTGTGACACTTGGTCCTACTCTGAAGGAAAAGATGAACTGAGGGTTTTGTCTAAATTACAGGATAACTTGCATTCTAGGAATATAAATAAGAGGTTTTACTGTAAAAAGTACTTGATTAGGCCCTATTATGTCAGCAGCAAATTATGAATCTTCACAGCACCAAAACCCAGAACATCATCATTATCATCCTCACTACCACAGTCCAGTAATAAGAAGCGGGTTTTCTGAGGACTGGAACCCTATTTGTATCAAGTAATATAAGTAATTATCTATTATATAATAACTAATGGTTTTGTATGATATTAAAATTAAAGGGATATAATCTCAAACATTTATAATAACATTTGTAACATAGCTGAGCCTCTTCATTTCTGACCAATCGTATAACTCTGTGTGCTTTTCATCACTACTTCAATGGTTGTGCCATTAAATGTCACAAAATTAAGAGACGGGAGTGGAAAGAATATTGTTTGGTACAAAATATTTTTTCCAACTGTTGTAAATTGCTTTGGCATATATTAAGCCACAGACTTACAGCCATACAGGGACCAAAAAATTAGAGAAACTGGCTTACTGCATCAAGGATGGCATTATCTCTTGCATTTACTTCAGACTGAAATGTGTTTTCATTCTGTAGGTGATGCTGTGACTCTTATTGCCTGGGGAACCCAAGTGCACATCTTGATTGAGGTTGCAGATATGGTTAAGGATCAGCTGAAGGTGCAGTGTGAAGTAATTGATCTTGTTACAGTCAATCCATGGGATATGGAGACAGTCTGTAATGTGAGTTGAGATTATACAGCCTTGTACTATTACTGAAGGAAAATCATTGGCCCACAATACAGAATTAAGCCATTCATGTGATATTTTATCCTGTTTATATAAATATGTACATGTTTAGCCTATTTTTCCTTTCTTAGGGAAAAGAAGGAGACTTATGAGATATATGTCCCTCCCCCTTTGAGCATTTGATTTATTTTAAATATGAGTGTCAGAGGCTGAGATCAAATCTGAAACCATTTGATTACTAGTTATTTTGTATGTTGATCACTGTACAGCTGTCACTAATATTGAAGTTAAAGTAAATTTAATAACAGCAAATGATCTGAAAATGGGAGTACACCAAGCTCATGAAGCATTATTTTATCAGATATATAAAGATGTTACAGTGTGCACACACTGTTTGTCACATTCGTATTCAGATACAGAAGTTAACTGAGTGACTCGCTTTCAGACAATGGATAATGCCCAACATAAGTAAAGTAAATCTGTTGCTCTTTCTTTCATAGGTTACTTGTAATAGTAAAAGTAGGCAAGAAAATTATACAGTTAATTCCAAATCAAAACTGAGTTAACTCATTTACATATTTTACAGTCAGTGAAGAAAACTGGGCGTGCAGTTGTGGCCCATGAGGCTCCACTAACAGGTGGCTTTGCATCAGAAATAGCAGCTGTAATTCAGGTGAGTTAGAGCCCGAAATATATTTTTACTAGAAACAGGCACAGTCCTGAGACTCGGGCATATTTGATTCGTTTCTGAAATGCTTTTATTTCAGTATTGGTTTAATATTTTTGTCCTTTTGTTGGTATTCTCTGAAAACATTTGTTTACTTCCTGCTGCTGTTTGAAGTTTAGGTTATAATGATGTTTCTATGAATGCATTGCAAGGTGAAACAAGAACTGTATTTTTTATTTGTGTTAATTTTACTATGTAGAGCAGACATGTCAAACTTGTGGTCCTCTTCAGTGTTTTATGTGGCCCAACTCAGTTCTCGACAATGTGTGGCCTCAAATGACTGAGTTGTAATAAGCGCTGAGATTTGAATGCATATAAAATGGCTGCTTATGTGCTGCTGTTTTTTATTTGAAATAAATGAAGGTAGAATTGTGTTTGAATTCAATTTGTTGTTTCTTGTGGTAAAATAGATGAATGGAAAATACACATCCAGAAGTAACCTCTGTTTATGTGACCCTTAGTACATATTATTCCCAGTTTGACATGCCTGGTATAAGGGATAGTACAGAAGCAAGAGAATTCTGAATGACAAAATTTTTCCTGTAATTTATGAGCAATGCCATACCATGGTGATATTGCTTATAACTGAATATATGTAAATTAAGATTTGTTTCTAGGAGGAATGTTTTTTGCATTTGGAAGCACCTGTGCAGAGAGTCACTGGATTTGATACTCCTTTTCCGCATGTTTTTGAACCATTCTACTTACCAGACAAATGGCGATGTTTTGATGCCATCAAGAAAACGCTTGCTTACTGAAAGTACAAGTTTCTGCAGGTTTGACTGTGAAGAATTTATTTTTCTATATATTTTTTTACTTAATGTTTGTGTATTGCAAGCTTTACCAGCCCAGGAACTATTACAGTTGTTACCTTAGAAGTGACAGCTGAAATTGTTTTGAAAGTGTAACTGCCAATTTTTTATGAATGGAGTGCTTTGAAGTATATTTCTTTGGAATAAAGCTACTGTTTTGTGTTCTTAGATAAATTTAAGCAGGAGGTAAAATGTGATATTCTGGGGTCTGCAGATGGATTACTTTTGTTTGGAATGGGGAAGAATTGATGGAGCAGTGGAATTAATCTGTTATTGTACGTATGGGTAACCATTAGTCTCATTCAGAATGGTTTGAAAAAAAGGAGGTGCATTATTACCATTGTTTTTTTAGCTTTGCCTTAGAATATGCCATCAGGAAGATAAAAAAACAGAAACAAGGAGGGATTAGAATTGAACGGGGCATACCAGCTTCTGGTCTGTTTTGATGATGTTAATTTGTTCGATGAAATCATATATGTCATTAAAAAAGAAGCTGTATTAGTTACTGGTAAGGAATAGTTGGTCTAGAGCAGGGGTTCTCATCCTTTTTCACTGGCATACCACTAATTCTAATTTAACACATTAAATGTACCAGTAACCAAATGCATTCAGGGAGAACTTATTTATGTTAATATTATCTTTTGATTTTCTTACTTAGTTTGCGTACCACTCACCATTGGCTCACGTACCAACAGTGGTACGCATACCATAGGTTGAGAAATGCTAGTCTAGAGTATGCACAGAGAAAATGAAGTAGCTGTTTGTGTATATGTTCATTTCTCAAAATATAGGACAAAATTATTATTTAAAAGCGGCTTATAAATCCCTTAAAAAATGTGGTAAATATTTAGGATCGACAGTAACAAATCAGAATTTTGTTCATGAAAGCATTAAGAGAGACTGAATGTGTTGAAGCCTTGCTACCACACAGTTCAGAATCTTTTGTCTTACTTTCTGCTATTTAAAAATGTAAAGACAAAACTTTAATTTGACCTTTTGTTTTCTATGGGTGTGAAACTTGGTCTCTCACTTTCAGAGAGGAATACAGATTGAGAGTGTTGTTTGAGCACAGGGTGTTTATCAGAATATTTTGACCAAGCAGAAAGAAGTAACAGGAGGCTGGAGAAAAGTGCGTAATGAGAAATGTCGTAATTTATATATTATTCACCAGAACACTATTGACAGTTGTTATGGGTGTGGTTGTTATAATTCTTATGTACACACAGTACCTGATTTACATCAGGGATATATTATTCAGTGGTGAATGCTTGGTTCTGGCTAGTAGTGCACCACCAAATCACAAAAATTAGAGTATCAGAGAAGTGTTTTACTATGCAGCATGACAGTGGCATGTTATTAAAATACCTTAACATTGTAGTGTAATTGTTGAGGGGTTTAATAACATTGCATTTCAACATTACCAAACTTCTAGACCAGGATTTGCCACTGATACTTGTATAAATGGTTATGTATGTGACGATTTTGTTAAAAGAGAGATTCTAGTTTGTACTTGTTGAAAGTGATATATGGACAGAAAAAATGCTGAACAAAATTGATTCCCCTGTGGATTAATGTTGTAGTGAAAGAATGCACATTTGACCATCTGTACATTATTTGGTTGTGATTATATTTATGTTTTGAATTTTTAAAGTTTTTAAAATGGAATATACTTATGATGGCTCATTTAGCATCCATGAAAACTACAAGATTTAGAAATTAATATTTGAAAATAATTAGCTGTTTAGGCACTATCATTATTTCCCCACTGATACTACTCATTTGCAAAACCTGAAGTTCATTTTTTGATAGAACTGAGCTATTGATACCATTACAATTACCAGGGGTAAATGCATTGTTTCCCACAAGAACCACTTCAATCAAAATCTTTATTGTGTATTTGCAGCCTTATCTTTTGTTTGTTTCCCTTAAAAATTACAAGAGTACTGGACTTGTTATTATTTTGGTTTATGTTTTGACCATTAAGGTGCCACTGTATCCCACAGCAACTTACAGGCCAGCCTAACAGTGAAAAAAGCAACATAACCTCCAGTCAATGGTATTATGTAGGTACTTACAAAATTTCATGAGTCCAAAAAAAACTTCAGCTTTCAACTCTAGATGCAATAGGGATAATGGTTTCACTCTGAGCCACTCCTGGTTTTCTGTGACAAAACTGCTGTCCACCCAGAAGCCCAAGCCAGCAAGAGCGAGCACTTGACCTCAACTGCTGGTTCCTGTTGGTCAGCGCAAAACAAAGCGACAGACGGGCCACCAGCAACATCATGCTACTACCTCCCGTCCACCGCCAGTTCCCATCGGCGATTGTGCTACAGAGGACCAGTTTTGTCATGCAGCTGCCCTGAGGATGAGAGCAGATATGGCTCTCAAAATGTTGGCAGGAGATATGGTTTATTCACCATTCAGCCACGTGATGTGGCTTGTAGCCCGAGTGTCTTCCATCAAGTTTAATGATGATGTTTAATGTCCAAATGATGTTAATGATATGTGAACATGATCATGAATGATGGGTATTTAAATGTTATACAAGGTGTCATACAAGGTATCCTGACTTGGATTTTTTATTGTTTTCCCAAGTCCCAGGTAAATTTCAGGATAGCTTATCCTTCCAAGTCCATACCAACCCATTGTTTGTAGTTATTTTGCTAGCTTTTTGAAATGGTGTGTATTATCTGTAATGTGCATTACTTAAGAAAAGAATTTTGCATGTATCATGCATGATGACAAAAATAAAAACTGCATGGTTTGAAATTTTGAACATTTTTAAATTCCAGTTGAATTTTCTCCCAGTCCTGTTCGCAGGTTATAGGCCTATGTATAGTGAACAAAGTCAAAAGGTAAAGAACTGTGAAAGAAAAATATTTAAATAAAATGAGAAAGAAATTCCATAGGTCCGTGTGTTGGTATGCCTTCCACATAATGGGTATTGTTTTCGTTTGACATCAGGGAACCAGTGCTTAACAAGAATAAAACATTTATCTTGAAAATAAAATGTAATAATTTTGAAAATTATTATGTTTTTACACCAACCGTCTGGTGAGAAGTATGAACCCAGAGTGTTTGAATTTCCCGCTGGCGTATGAATACAAGACCGACATCTGAAGTAGAAACTGGTCGTTTTTTAACAATGGCGTAAATACGTTACCTTGTTCAACCGGGTTGCTTGGAAAAACAATTGCCACCAACAAATATAGTACGATTGGTGTTGCTAAGAAACAGCTGGTAAACAAAATATGAACAGAAGTTTGTGAAGAAGAATGGCGTTTTGGAGATCCCAGGTTCAAAGGTTTAAACAAGACATTAGTAAGTGTATTAATGCATATATGTTTATTAATAATAAAATACTTATTTATTTCATTCTACTGCTACATCATTTTTTTCTGTGGAGATGTCAATAAGGAACTTTAAACTACACGTAAGCCTATTCTCACACCGAAGTTTGTAATGCATACAGCTTCAGGAAACTGTATACAACTTAAGGATTTTTAGACGGGGCTGGGGGATGTTCTGTGACGTAATAACAAACAAAACCGTCTCGAAAACAGAATCTAGTAAATTGTTTATTAACAAATAATTGACATAGTCTCTTCATTTTGTTGAACTGGGTCGTTTCGTAAAACAGACATGTGTGATCTGAAGCTTTCATAGCGACAGAGTATAATGAATTCTTCAGCCGTGTCAGGTGGTTGCAAGGCGAAAACACCAGTGTTTCGAGAACTTGACGACGAAGATGGTTCTCTAAACGTTGGTGGTTTGTAGGCGCGTCGACTACTCTGGCTGTTAGCGTCTGTCGAAATGTTGGTGTTTTCACCTTTCAGCCACCTCACATTGCTGGTAGCCCCCAAAGAAATCATTAAAACATAGACAATTAACACCAATATGTATACCACGATTGAGTTAGGGGCGTGGGAGGTTCTGTTATTTAACAGTTAGGAACATCCGTTTATGGCAATAAGATTTTATAACAACTTTGGTAAACAGTCAATGAACAGAAGTTTGTGAGGTAGGATGGCGTTCTGGAAGTCCAGGGTTCCTAGGTTTCAGCAAGATATTAGAAAGTTTTTTCTTACACAAGTGTTTATGCCTAATGAAATAATGCATTTCATTCTACTGCTAAATCTGCCATAATTTCGCTAAGATTCCAATAAGGAACTTAAAACTTTACGTAAGTCCATTCTGATAACCAGACTTTACAATACAGGCAGCTTCTGGAAACGAAATAACAGCTTCAGTATTTTTTAGCTGCATTTTAGTTTCATTTTGTCATATTCACACACCATAGAACGAGATATGAAGAAAACTAAAAATTTTCCAGTTCTTTGTATAGAATAGAATAGAATTTATTTACATTCAATAGATCCTTCATAGGCCTAAGCCAAGGATGTAGAGCAGGTCATAGTATAGTACAGTACTTGTTTCTGGTACAAATATAAATACATAGTTATAACAGCAACAAATTTTATACATTTTATGTTGAAACTTTGTAATATATGTTACTCCCCCACAGTAAGATAAGTTTAATATCCACACATAAGTACATGTGAAAAATCTGTTTGAGGTATTAGCAATTGAGGCATTAAGCAAGTAAGTTTAAAAAGTGGTAAAATGACTGACTGGTGAATTGGAAAGATTGTAAGAAGGAAGAGGGTCTGGCCTATTTTACATCACTTTTAAGAGATGCTTTCTAATTCTTGCTTCCCACTAATTGGTACTGTGGCAGTGTTGGGCATGATCCTTTGTCATTTTCATCTACCTCCCATCCTCAAAACCTGTCTCACTAAAACCAGATATCTCAATTAGAATTTTATATGCTCTTTTGTGTCCCCACTCAAGGTACATGGTGAGACCATTATTATACCTTTGATTCAGCAGCTTTGCTTCTTATATAATATCCTAAGTTATTTGCTTACTTGATGCTTCTTAGGTACAGATATTTTCGGACACTTGTGATCAGTGTTCCATCCTCAAAGAGATAAGTTTTCACTTCTATACAAAGCCTGTATTACTCATTTTCAAATATGTTTCCTGCTTTATATGAGTGCAATTTGAAATTACAAACTGTAATATCTGTAATGCATTCTGTGGTTCTTCTATAGGCTGTGCTCCCCCTCCAACGAAGTATATGGCAAAGAGCGATGTTAGAGTGAAGGGAAACGTTTCATATGACAAGCAGGTGACTGCACGGTTTCATACAGGGCGATGCTGCAGCAAAAACGTAGTTGGAGAAATGCCCAAGGTAATTTTTTTGTATAATTAGCTCCAAAGAGTAGGGTCCTTCCTGGAAAGGTGATGGGCGCTCTGCTGATCAAGAATCCAAAGATTCATTACCATGTTCACTTGATCATGCCATCAGACCTTGTCCTTAGCCAGATAAATTCTGTCCACATCCTCACACACTGTTTCTTCAAGACCCATTTAAGTATTATCATACCATTTATGTCTAGGTCTCCCAAGTGGTCATGTCCCCCCAAGTTTTCCCCATGCACACTACGTACATGCTGCCATCTTACTTCCCTTGATTCATTCACATTTCCTGAATCCCGTTGGGAATGTTGTGCTGTCTTTGCACAGTGCGTACGAGATGACATTCAGGGCAAACATGCCTGTCATTCTATTCGCATATTTAAACTCAAGAACTGCTGGACAGATTTTTATGGAATTTGGTGTGGAAGTTATGCCATTGTAGACTACCGTGTATGTATGTATATATATATATATCCTTTTCAGTTCACTACAGTTGATAACAACATAACATAATGGGAGTGACACTAGCTACTTGTGTTAAAGTAATTTTTGTAGAAGTCACACAGTGAACGCTCAGCAGTCTGTGGGATATTTCAACACCTACCACAACATGCAGTATATCTAGTGCTGGACAGTGTAGGCCATAGCTAGAACCGTGAAGTCTAAACTGATAAACCACATTGCATTGACCAAAAATGCTGTCTTAATTACTGTCTGTATACATTCTTGAATGTGTAAAGAAATACAAAACATAGAACTTGCTTGAAAAAAATTCTAGTCCCCTAGGATATCAGGTAACCGGGTTTTCCTATATTCTGTAATTTTATTTATTTCAGGCAAAGGAAGTGTCTAGCGCGTGTAGAGGTAGCCACGGGATTCAGAGAGAAATGAAAACACGTGGTACTATATCTTCTGTGTGCAGCAAGGCGCCACAAAGAATAGAGCATGTAGTGGAGGAAGAATTATGTGAAAAACAGGTGAGAATCAGTGCCAATATTCCATGTTATGAAATTACAGCACTGTGGGTAATCAGATTGTGCATACTCACTACATGTTTCATTTGTGGAAGTACTGAAATGATTTTGATTATATATGGGATTTGAGGGTAATGCACTGAACGTTGTTGGGAAAAAAATTTTATGTGCTGTATTGTCTGATCCCTATTTTACATTGATCTTAAATCAGTCTATATAATATAATATAAAATGGCTAACCAAACTCATACCTGGTATATGGAATGTCTATGTGTATATGTATCAATCTTAATGAAATCTACAGCTTTTATTCAAAATATTTCTTATTTAACGTGAAGAAGAATTTGTCCATGCAACAGCATGTTAGAATCTACAGTAAATGAACTACAACCACCGGAGGTTTGTAATATAGCAAAGAATGCAAATTGAAAACTGTGCTAAAATGAAGGACCATTTTTCTTTTCACTTCAGGAGAACATTATGGAAGATTACTCAGGCATTGATGATCTGCTTGATAGAGTAACGGACTTAACCAGTGAATATGTGGTCCCAATGGAAGAGGACATCACAATTATGGGTAAGCTAAAGCATTCAAGACATTAGAAACCACATAAGTATTAATCTAAATATTCTATAATCTCTGTGTAGCAGTTTCTGGAAAATACATATTACATTCAGTGATATAACCTCAAGCTATAGACACATTAGGGTTAAGTAATTTTCATATTTCGTTAGCTTATTCTGCTGCCATCCTCAGTAAGTTTTTAGAGAGTCAGTCAGTCAGTCATGTTTGTGCCTATTTGGAGGAGTCATTCCTTTGATAGCTCAGAAAATCCGGAAAGAAAAAATTTGCATGTGATTGATGTGTACAGTCATCTCTGCTGTTATGCGATAGTTGCATTCATGTAAGACGCCGACCTATAGAAAATCGCGTAGTAAAAATAACCCCGGGAACTCCGCAGAGATTAAATTAGTCCTTTGAAAGTTTAAAGTGCCGGGAATGAAATTGCGTAAGAACAAACTCGCATATGTAAAAGTTTGCATTTCACAAACAGCTTTTACCGATTCATCGATCTCATTGGCGCAAATTCGCGTTAACGAAACATACTTAATTGCAGAGATGACTGTATTTATAATTTTTATTCAAAATCAGCGATGTAATAATTACGATTTATTATAAGAATCAGTACTAGATACATTGTAAAAAAAATTTTTTTTCCACTTTTTGATTTGCTAGTTTCAAAATCAGCGAAAATCGAGGGCTACCTGTATATCTCAGTGAATTAAGCGTCCATGACGTTGATGTGTGGCATCAGGCTTGTGCTACTTTACTGTGTAACTTCTGAACCAGTGTGGTACATTTCTGGGCAAGGTCTTTAAATATTTATATCTGGGCTAAACAGAATCCACATGTCTTTGAAGAAATAGCACAGCATCCACCTCATATTGTGATGTGGGCTATAGTTACCACCAGTGAACTGATTTTGGACCATATTTCTTAGGTGTGACTAGTGAAAGGTATCTAGATCCAAATGGACATTGGTGAATTACAGAATTTGATGATATTGGTCTTACAGTGTAATTTTGCAACAAGACTGGGCCCATTATGCTGCTGATGTTCATACTTTTATCAATACTCCCTTTTCACTGTCAGCTGGACAAAATGGACCTCTCATCTCACTTCCGAGATGTCCTGACCTGACCACCCATGTTTAATAATTGGTTTTGGTCTTTGGAGAATCATTGTATCTTCAACCCTATTACATCAGTAGGCTTCCCAGTATACTCGGCGATGAATGAAAATATGTGTTGATAATGAGGATAAGGATACCGATCAATTGCACGGATATGGCGAGGGGTATGACATCTCTTAATTCCATAACATCTGCATGGACATTATTGTCATGTTGATATGTAATTAAAGTGTTTCCATACTAAACCACTACGCTTGTTATAGCTTTTGCATCAAATGGTCATGAATTTTGGGCACCCTACTTATGTTTATTTTATTTATGTTTATGTCCAGAATCAGAAAATAATGAACAAGAAGCGAGGCTCTGGAATGAACTGTGGGCTACTCAGGCGCTACAGAATGCAACTAATGACCGCATAAATGAGGTGAAGGAAAGATCTGATTCCTTGTGCACATTCATCAGAATACTTGTAAGTAATAAGTGCAATTCTAGTGATCTGTATAATTTTATATGTCTGTAGCAGAATTCCTTGTAATTGCAGCTTTTCTCACTTAAATGTAAGAGGTAAAACAGATGTGAATTTGTTGTCTCTGTGGCTTAGCACCACACCAAAAAAACATACATGGGGAGTGGAGGTAAATTTCCACATATTCGTAAAGTGAGCACTACCTGCGGGTGACCAGTCCCTTCCACCCAATGATCACATACCACAGGAAAAGAGCTCCTGATATCTGCTGAACAGGGTGTTGGGTGATGAGATACTTAAACAATTTATTGTCTAGTTCCTCCTCATGTATCATAATAATTCCTGTGAATATTGCCATATGCTTGATACTGAACTTCTGTTGTCTTTCAATGAGCTTCATATTCAGGAAGTCCTGGATTCCATTCTTGGCCAAGAGACCAGCTACATCATAGTTTGTTTATTTGATATTTTCTCCCTATTTTTCTGAATCCCCTCAGGGAAGTGGTGGGATTCAGCCTTAAAACAAGTCATTAATGATTCTTTCCACTAACTAACTAGATGGCTTAGGGAACCCGAAGGTTCATCACCGAATTAACCAAAGCCCTCCAACAGTCCCACCAAAATCCAGTCTCCTTCAACTCCTATCTCCCATAGATCCCTTTTGATATTATCCTCCCATCTATGTCTAGGTCTCCCCAGCAGTATTTTCCCTTCGGGCTTCCCAACCAATACCCAGTGCACACCTCTTGACCCATCCATGTGTGCCACATGTCCCACACATCTCATTTTTCTTGACTTAATCACCCTGACAATTTTGGGGGAGGAGTACAAATTTTTAAGCTCATACTCTTCTGTCATAGGCCCAAATATCCTCCTGAACACCCTGTTCTCAAACACCTGCAATCTGTGTTCCTCCCTGATAATGAGAGACCATGTTTCACACCCATAAAAACAACAGGCAAAATTATTGTTTTGTGTATTTTAATCTTTGGGTTCCTAGAAATTAGGTGGGAAGACAAAATATTTTGAACTGAAAAGTAGCAAGTACTTCCAGAATTTAGTCTCCTAATTTCCTCATGAATATCATTTTGATTTGTTATTGTTGTTCCCAAATATTTGTAATTTGTCACACTTTCAAAGGATTTATTAGCCATCCTATTATGATTTTGCCTGCTTGTCTGCTGCCAGGACACTAACATGAACTTAGTTTTTTCTGAATTTATTTCTACTCCAACCTTTCTATTAACGCCTAGTAAAACCTATGTGTTCCTCTTTATTGTATTTATAACTGATTCTTTCGACATCATTGGAATTTTAAATAACCATTTACAGCCTTACTTCCATTGAATAGTATCATCTGTCATTTTATTGAGCTTCAGAACACTTTTCTTCTTCGCTGTTTGTGTGCCTCACAGTTAACTTCCTCATATGTTTCCTCACCAATACTGAATATGCATTTTGTGGTCTTTCACCATAAGCAGCAGCACCCTTAACTATCTCAATTTGACTTCTATAAAACTGGGTAACCTACATCATAAGGTGTGAAGTTCTTTATTTTTACATTTGTATCCCTGTATTTTACTGAACACTTTGTTCCCAACACTTGTAACATGTCTTCTTCCCACAAAATAAGAGGGCACCTTAATGCATGTAATATTACAATCTTGTAATGGGGCATGCTGAATGAATGAATAAATAAATAAATAATAAGATATCAGCAATGTGTAAATATTTACCAACAACAATGGTTATGTTACCTAAGAAACTAATTATTACGTTATCTGTTTACTCGGAATTGTTGTGTTACATTACTGCCGTCAACAATCTGCTTTCATTATTGTGGAAAGAGCTGAGCTGTGAATCGCTTGTAGAAGAAGTGCGTCATAGACTAAATAATTTTGTGCTGGTAAAAACGTTTTAGAATATCAGAAGTACTTATCTTATATAAGAATTATTAAGAAATCTGTGATATTGCCCTCTACTCTCTCCATTTTATTTTTGATTGTATTGATCATTGCCGGTGGATATTGTGGTCTCTTACCATTGAGCAAAGTTTGAGGTAAGGGATTCCTATTTATTTTTATTGTTCATCACATTTAATGTTTTCATGTGCATTTGTGAACTCGTGTAAGAGAATTAGGTTTGTCTTCTTTTGATGTAAATACGTCTATACGGAAGGGCCATTCGGCAAAAACAGCGTTAGTTACGAAGATGTGTAAGATCCAGCGCTGAGTCACATTTAAATGTTCATTCCACAGGAATGGTAAGAGTAGGGGTAATGTAACCTATATGTAGAATGATCAGTAAATACAGTCCTTTAAGAATCTGTAATGTAATGTAAAGAGAGAGAGAGGGGGGGGGGACCTTTTACACTCAAACAAAACAGCAAAGAAAATTAGCAGTAGGTCTGTACATTATTAAAATAAGATAAATCTGTTTGTATAAAAGTTTAGCAATACAGCCTAACCAATATGTGTCTTTTTTTGTGTGTATGTATAGTGGGACGAAGTGCTTGACCTGGAGGCATTGCTAAAAGACACCAAGAGGAAAAATAGTTGGTTGCGACATATAATAAGACAGCAGCAGTTGATGATGGAACAAGCAGATTGTGTGATGTGTCAGCAACGCAAACTCTCGAAAGGACATGAAGAGGCAAAGCCAGACAAACAGGCTGACCAGGTATTAAAAAAAAAAGACCTGGCAGTATGTAGTATTTTGATATATTCGGTATATTAACAGGTTCTTAAAAATTTAATGATCTTGTTTAAACTGCAAATGATGTTAAATGAGATGTGAAGACAATCATGGATGGTGGGTAAAACATTTGGAACAAGGCATCACAGCCTATTTCAAGGTTTATCCTGGCATTTGTCTGAGAGACTGTAGAAAACCACAAAAATTCGTCTTTAAGCTTTGTTTTATTCTGTGAAGTGCACTTATAGTTCTGAATAATCTCAGCAGTTAAACACTCTTTATTTGAATTTTTTGTACATTCAATGCAGAAGGTAATATTTAATGCATTAAGTGATGCAAAATGCAACATATGCAAAACATTTATATATTTGCTGTTTATTTTCAAGGTGAACAAGGAGGTTTCAGTGCAAGCAGATAAAATGAAGGAATTGTACTCAGCAATAGATAGAATGGACTTTCAAGTGATGAATTTAAACAAAGAAATTGAGCAAATGCAACAGCAGAAAATTAAATTTCAAGCACGGTCTGCGTATCGTGAAGCACATATTGCACAGTTGGTGCGTGACCTTCGGGAGAAATAAGGTTGACTGGCTATCACACCAACATGTAGAATCAGTTGTGAAGATAAATGAAATTGATTGATGGTGGTACTGACAAACTTTTGTGTTGATTGTAAGACGCCTGCAGCATTACCAGTCTGAAAGACTAGGAAGTTAACAATTTAGACTTTGAAGATAACTGTCTTCAATGATGGTGCCCCATGTTGATGTGTGACACTTCAAAAGCTTACTGTTCCATCATCACAGCAGTCAGCCAGACCTATTTGAGAATAGGGCGAGGACAGAGAGCAGGAGGGCAGTTGGGAGAAGGGGAAAAGTGTGGTAGAAATATACAATACAGAACTCTTCCTTGCTCTTTGAGTTGGTCTCAGTAGAATAGCCAGCCTACACAGTGTAGACCTGATCACATTTGTTGGTTACACTGTCTGTGGAGGTATATGGACTTTATGTGCCTAAATATGGCTGTCTTCTGGGTTGTTGCGCCATGTAGTCTGGTAGAAGTTTACCTACATTTCAGAGGTGCTTGCTGCCACCATCATCAGGGCGTTATGATGGACAGAGACAGAGAGTCCTCGCCCTATTCCCAAATTGGTCTGGCTGACTGCTGTGATGATGGAACAGTAAGCTTTTGAAGTGTCACACATCAACATGGGGCACCATCATTGAAGACAGTTATCTTCAAACCCACCACTGTGAAAATCTCAAATCCTATATTGATATGCCTAGACAGCGGGCTGCTGATGTAGTTGAATGTGGTGCTGACAACAGGGAAGGAAAATGATGGAGACGGGTTTCCCTGGTGGATTGAGAACCTGTTGAATCTGATGCTGGCTGCAGCCATTCTGCCTAAATGAAAGTGGTCCTGAAAAAATCCAGCTGATTGTGTAGGTTTTTGTGTGGTATCACAGATTCGACTGTAAACTCCAACTCACTCACTTCCAAATTCCACCACCACCACCACCACCCTTCCAGCATATAGGCTGTACTTTCCACATTGGTGCACAGGGCCAGATCCTTTTGTGACTGGGGAAATGTATATGAGGAGCTGAAGTTTCTCAGGGACACTTCCAAGCCGAATGAATACAGTGACTCAGAGGTCCTGTACCTCTCCGCCCAGGCACCTACATGGTGTATAGTGGGACAGCTTTGCTTACTTTTTTTACTGGAAATCAACTCTGTTATGACTTGTGGTTTTTGTAAGAGACTGATTAAGTTTTGAAAAAACTTAATAATTAATTTTTATGCATTATATTTTTTATACCTTTGAAGTTTATGATAATTTCGTGTATTGTTACATTTATGTTGGTTCTGATGGAATATGTGTTGTATGATAATGATCCTTAAGATGATCATTCAAAACATAATCACTCCCACTCAAATTTAAATCTGAACACTGAATTTTGGCAGAGACCAGTTAACATCAACTGAAGTAAGACTTGAGGTTCTCACAGCGGTGAGCGCAACAACCCAGAAGACGGAAATCTTCAAATCAACTGAAGTGTTTAATGTTTCCTTTAGTCTCACCCAGTTGAGTTTTTAGATGAGAACTCTGAAACACCACAACCAGATGACAGCTGTATTCAGGCTCACTGCTGTGAAAACCTTAAATCCTACATACCACAACCAATTCCACATATTTTCCAGATCATCGTTCGTAACCACCTTGAAATGTCATTTGAGGCTGACTGCATTTTACATGGAATTCTTTAGACCCCAAAAAGTACTGACAGAAGCCTAAATGAGAAATAAAACTGCAGATAAAAATAAAGTAAAATGTATTTTTTTGCACAGAGCAGAATCTAAAGTATACTTAGGCTTACTTATATGTTTGTTCCTATTCCACTGTCTCCAGATATCGGAAGTAAAGCAAGAACTGAATTCTTACAGTAGGTTGATATTTATTTGCAGTATCCTTGTGTGGATTGTACCTTGTAAATCAATATGTGGCAGTATTATGAACAAACTGTGTTGTGGAGGGGACTGGTTTTGTGTGAAAAAACTTAATGAAGTGAACAGGTGGCATAAAATAGGTAACATAGAGGTTAGCTGAGTTTCACGTGGGTTGTCACCACCACTGCTTGTGGTGGTTATTAACTTGATATGAAAATCAAACTTGTTTAAATTTTTGCCTTTGTTTATAAATTTTGGACTATATTACCTGGATTAAAATTTTAGTCAGTATGCCTGACCTGGCCTTGTCATGTTGCATTCAGAACATTTGAGTGAAATTTAAGTGTAGTGTGAAAGGACAACTCCAGACCATAATTAATGGTGCTTATGTTTTTAATGTTATATAGTGTTTTACTCTAGAAATTGTCACTGGTCATTTTCAACGCCCGGCACCATGAATTATTATTATTATTATTACCTTGCAAATTAATTTTAAAATTGTTATGCGACAGTATCGGATAAAGATAAGTTTTCTGTAATACATTGAAGGATGATGTAAGAAAATTGGTTTGACCATGTGACGTGCATCATTTTAGGTTAGGTTTGTTATGATGTAGTTTGTGTGAAAGAAAATTGTAAAATTTTTGTGTTCTATCGACATCGATCACTTTTCCGTTCATTTGATATCAGTTATATACCAATTAAACCAGATGTCTCCCGTAACTTTAGGTTATTATAGGTTTCGTTCACATAAGTGTTCTTTCAATTACCTATTATTTCATGACGTCGTATCGCGTATTGTATGAGAAATTCTCACCCTGATGTTCTTGTCACGGATTACTCTGAGACAATCTCTCTGAAAAGAGCATCGGTTCATCGCGATTCCTTCTATATATTAATCATTGAATAAAAGACAGTAACGCTGATGTGTCTGTAGAATGAAACTAACCATTCTGTTTTTCGTATGAAGTGACACGAAAGAATGATCACATACGTGTTCGTTGAACTGGGAGAGGTGATCAAAATACAGGTACGTGTTTTTATGCTGAAACTAAGTGTAACGTTTGGTTTCATGCTTATGCGTTTTGTTGATGTAGCTGTTGTAGTGTTTGCATTTGTTCCGAGTGTGCTATGTGAAAACTGAAGTAGACGATGTGACGGTATGAGGCTACTAGAGATATAGCATTGAACGAATTCTTACATGGTTTGGAGATTATTTATTTTGGTACAATTTGATTACAGTGTTGGTTATCAGCTGCATTCAACGGACTCTGTAATTTGGCGGACAAAAGGTGACTGAAATTTTTGCCACTCCTTACATAATTATTGGGGAGAGAGGGGTTATGATACGCACGCCCATTTTGAAACCACAAGAAGTTGCAAACAGCTCTAGATTGCACTGCAATCTAGCGGAGGTTTCCAAAATTTAGTACCAATTGTGGGTTAGACTTCTGAGAAGCTGTGCTTCTTCAGTGCCCATTTGTTTTGCTGATGTTTTTATTATACCTAAAAATTTTAAAAAAATCTCCGGTAAATCAGCCGCCGTTCTAAAAATCAGTTGCATGTAGCTTTAGCGTGTTATTTTGGAGAATAATTCATCCTTGGTTTAAGTTTTTAATTTCTATACACATGGGGAGTTTGGTTTACCGTAATGGCGTCAAGACGGGCAGTAGTACAAAGTGCTTTCCATTTGCCCATCGCGATAAATTCTAAGTGATTTTTGTGCATAAATGGCTGTCTTCTGGGTTGTAGGGCCGTGTAGTCTGGAAGAATTTTTGCCATCATTTCAGAAATCCTTGCTGTCTTGATCATCATGGCGATCGCACTTAAGTATGTTTTGTAGGTTTAATCCACAGCAGCGGTTTTAGGACGCCATTGGATTCGATTTCTTTGGAACAAAATTTTGTGGCTTAAGGGTGGGGTCTGGTTGTCTACCCATGACCTTGGAGTGTCGCCTGCTCCACTTTCAGGTCGTAACTTGTTTACGTTGAACTTAGTGGTTATTCCAGCGTGCCAAGAACAACGAAAACGACAGCGTATTGAGTGATTTTCATTTCGGGCATAGGGTGTATGTGAGTTAAGTAAGTTATTATCTATATGAATATTATATTTTGTATAATTTTAAAGAAATGTAAAGGCGGTTATTTTTTAACAGAACTTAAAATTATGTGGTGCACAGTTGTGAAGAAGCAGATAGTTTCATTCTTTTATCTTCCTGTCTGAAGTCTATAAAACTGAAACAATATAGCCGATATATTCGCTTTGTACGGGTGTGAAATTCAGTCTTTCACTGTTGAATGTGTCTGAGAACAGATTTTACGAAGAATATTTGACCTAAGAGAGAGGACGTTATAGGAGGAAAATGATGCTCTTCATATTACCTATATACGTAGCTCTGAACAGCAGGATAATTAGTGAATAGACCTAATGAATTGGAAAGGATATCGAAGGATGCGGTCGTGGCCTAAGTCAAGATACTGTACCGGAATTTGCTGTTTATGGTACTTCTTCTTTTTTCTCTCAAGGACTTTAGTCCGCTGTGGACGTTGACTTCCAGTACAGTTTCCCCTATATTCTTAGTGGTTCTTAGTCACTGTTGGCAAGTTTCTTATTCCCATAATCTTAAATCTTTGCCCGAGTCGTAATTCTAAACGTCCATCCGGTTGGGATTTCAGTTGTACTATCTTCTCAACAAATTTTGTTTTTATGGGATTGGGTTCTCAACCCAGTGTCCAACCCCCAACCTGGAGGACCACTGTGTCTTTTAGTCTGGAACCTCACTCTTGACCTGTCCGGCTTCGGATACCCTACAAGTAGCTACGCTATCGCCAGCATAGCTCTTTAGATCATTGGAATTCGCAAACCCCACCGCCACGACAGGAATTTAAGGTACTACATCCTTATTTGTTTGGAGGAACTGAGGAAACTCGCGAATACCTCTGTTAGGATCTCCAGGCCGAGAAATGAACACAGAACCTCCCGAATACAAAGCAGTAGTTCTAACCATTAAAATTCTCTTGGGCTATCAGCCGTGTCAAACGGTTAAAAACTCGCCGACGTTTCCGAGACTTTGTCCCCATCATCCCATTTGTCTGATGTGACTGTAGGGGAGAAAAAAAACGAGGACTTGCGCATGCGCAAGACGTCGTCTATTGTTATAAACAATTCATGTGTACGAAATGCATTACTGGCCTGCCAATCACCAGTCAGTTTTGTACTGTTCATATTCCAATTGTCTGCTAATACTGCGATTCCATTTCAAGTCTCTACTTTCCTTGAAATTTGCCTTTCGAGAACGAGTATGGATTTCTGTGTTTATTTCCTGCATGCTACGTGCAGCCTTCCACTGTCATATCCTCCTTAGTTTATCATACTAATACCAGGCAAACGGTAGAATTGTTAAGTTTGCGGCTATTATCATTTTCCTGGGGGTAAAGCCGGCCGGGGCGTGATGCTGACCACTCATCCCATCTAGTGCCGAGGTCAAGAATGAGTAGGAGCTATATCTCCACTCCCCCCAAGCGCCTACATGGCGTATAGTGGGACAGCTTTTTTACTTTACTTTAAGCCTGTTTTGAATACTTTGCTGTCGAAGTGATATCATCATTGGCCTTTCAACTAAACAAGTCAGTTATTGCCAGAAGGTGTGCCCCACGGGATGCAGACCCCGGAGGGAAAGGTCGCCTTTCACTACTTCTGATTTACTCTAGGTCTACAGGATCTATCATAAATTTACAACCTTGGGACATCTCACCACCTACGGAAATTGTTTACCTGCAGTTTGATGGGCAGTCCCTGAGCGGATTTTGCGCAAAAATGACCTCGTTCTTTGTAATGAGTGCATGAAATGAACTCATAATATGGAATTACTGAATAATTTTGTTTAAATTTTTGATGTACACTAAAAGTTATAAGACATTAATTTGGTCTGTGTTAGCGAATGTAGCCATTTCTTTACATTGCAAGTATCGAATTTTATTGTCTTTCTCAGAACGGCTCGACATATGAACAAATTGTTAAATGTAATAAGTTAATGTTAAGTGTAATAAGATATATAGTAGATGTCATGATTTCATAATTTTTTTAAAAAAACTTTTTCGATATAATAAGTATTTACAACGAGTAGTTTTGTATATAAACTTAGCGGATTAGACAATAGACGTTTGTTTTTCTTTGTATTATTGTAGAAAATACGTAGTTACAGTAAGTAATGCTTTGATAAAGATGTAAGTTACTGTAAAAAGTCAGTGGTAATAGCTACTAAGTTTCATTGAGAAGATAGTGAAAGTTAATGTGATTAAATGTAGACCGTATTTTTATGTCTGCCCTTTCATTCAGTACATAAATATTACGTTGTTTGTTATACGACTCAAGAGGTAAATAAAAAACACCGTTGAAGTAAATTAGTTCTGTAGCTGACTCTTTATCTCCGTATATTTTTTAAATCAGTGAAAATATTTACTTCATGATACCATCCTACTACAAGATTTGCATCAACGATAAATAAACAAAAGAACAGCGCGGTTTGCTAAGTCACAGATACACTTGTAAAACACTGACAGAGACTAGCTCTTTCTAAGGGACCCAACAGAGTAGGTACCTCTCACCTTAAGACGGAGACAGATCCAGCCTCCGAAACGTCGTGAATTACGAAAGCAGACGATGGAAAAAGTCCTGACAACAAATAATTTTAAGTGTAAACTACCGTCGTCAAAACCCTTTAGAATTGAATTACTGATATTGTCATGATGCACTGCAATAATCCGATCCTGAAGAAGTGACCTAATAACGATGTTGTTCTGGGCGGTGTCGCCTTGTAGATTTGTAGGTAGATAACGTTTTGGAGAAACATACTTTAGGGCTGATTATACTTTAGCTCTGAAGACGGATACGTGTTTCTCCGGAACGTTGGTGTCTAATTACTAATCTGCACGGAAATCGTCGTCCTCACTGCCGTGAGAACTTCAGATGATACAAGTAAGTTCATTTCTGCACTAGGAGTTGTTTGTGACAGTGGCTCCTGTGTCTACCAGTATTGAGCGGTTGAACCATAAACTATTTCAGTTACAGAGTTGTAAATGTTGATTCGCGAAGCGACTGAGGAATGTTATGTCGTTCGGCAGGACTCAAACCCGGTACTTGAGATACGAAGCTGCTGTTGAAACCGTGAGTAGCTGAGGCGCACTCAAGTCACGACTCTCAAGGACGTCACGAAGTGCACGCGGAATGTTAGGCTCATCTTTCCATCTGTAGTACACTTATTGTGTTTGCACTTTCACTTCTCGGCACAGCACGATTTGTAGTTTCCCAACACCGAAATGTCTGCTCTCCAGTCCCACAAATAGGTCATGGATCCTTTCTCCGCATATTTTGTGTTTTATTTTATTTCGTACGTTCTTTATGTCAGAAGAAATGGAGTAGGTGTACAAACCTCTGTTGTTTCTTTGACTGAAATCTGTGTTTCAAAAGCGCCTGGAAACAGAGCTCAATGCTTTCTACACCTCGGCATTAATTGCTTCACGTTTCGGCCATTTTACCCCTAGAGATAGAAACTACGGTGTTCATTGAACAAGAGTGTGTTGTTCTCATAATCTGTCTGGACACAGGGCTGAGAAAGTCGCATAGATTTCGATACCAGTCGGATAAAGTGCTGTTGATGTTTAATGGTTTTCTTGTTCCTTGTCTCTGAGACAATCAAAACGCTCCGAATGTGAGGAAAACGATGCCCGCCGGTGTTCGGATGCTACATTATGTTATAGTTTTTCTCTGTCGACTATAACTATTATTTTCCTATTATGTTATCCATGTAAAAATGGAAATCCTGTTCCAATGATGTTGCCGCAAAAAATGTGGATCCTTACCTTCGCTGTAGCGAGACAGGCAGAGGCCAGAAACATCGACGACGTAGGTCATAAGCCAGTGGTTCTTAACCTTCGTAAACCGTGACCCATATTACGGTCTTGGAGACCCAAGCTTGAATTATAAAATTTAGGCTACTAAATAAAAATTGGCAAATTAATTTATTTCAATGGACATTTATAATAGTAGGCAGTTACAGTTTTAATTTAAAACTTCGAAATTAGGTAGGAACACAGGCTTTTAGTGGGTAAATAACAGACAGAAAATAAATATAAAAGTTATAAGAATAAAAACAGACAACACATTTAGTGTCAACCTGGATTTGCATTTGTTCACAAAATCTGGTTTCATTGCAGACTGGCTACATCGTAAGACATGCTCTTGTTGAAATTTCGAAACTTCGCCGTGAGAACCTAAAATACTACTTTCGAAACCCGTCTTTTCTGTGCTCTCTTCTCAACTCTTTTGGCACCCATCTCTCGGCTTACACACTTCTTTAGTGCCAGCCAGAGGCCTGCGTACGTGTTTCTGCCCTCGTCCACACCTCTAGCTTGTCATGTGCCATCTTCATTCCATTTCCTACCTTAACAGTCTACTCCGATATGCACTCAGCGTTCACGTATACCAACTGCTCAGTGCCGTTTATTAAATAATTTTCGATTCAATGAAGAAAATCACGGCTACCCAGCCAAAACACCATTGTAACCCAGCTTTGGGTCGCGACCCATCGGTTATAACTCCTGTCCTAAGCCACAGCAACAGTACAACAAGACATATCCTTAGAAGCGTCACCACAGCTACTCTTTAACTATTTTCATGCCACAAAGGAGATTTATGTATCACAAACAGGGATAAGAACTAATCAGCTTTTAATTTAGCGTAGACTACGTTTCTGTTGTAATGTACTTATGAGGCTATTTCTGCTCTGAAAATATTTTATATTTAATAAGATCAATGAAAATAAGTTGCGTTTGTTTCTTAAATGGAGCTCTTAACGTGGAAAGGCTTCATTGTGTAATGAAACGCAAGTGACAGATGTGTCTGCGCTTGTTTTACAATGCACGTACAAGTTTGCTCCAAGCAGATATTAATTAGTTACATAAGAAAGTTATAGTTGTAGCCCGTTCCATTGGCAAGTTAGCACAAGAAACTGGAGCAAGCAGTGCCAGACGTTTTCACAATTTGATTGCAAATTGCTCTCTCTTTCTCTCTTTCTAGTTTCTACTACAACATAATTTTCTTGTCTCGCCCAATATTTTTTCTTTTTATTTAGTGCGAATGGAAAATGACTGTGCTAAATCAATTTTATTTCGAAATGTGTCACTGAACGTAGGCCGCAGTCTGAGATATATAGGCTTTCCTTCAGCTGGTAACAGCTGTTCAGCGACCAGCATATTACCCCCTGTTTTGGATTCTGAAGTTTCATCATTTTGTTCCTAAATACGTCATTTGAATCTATCCTGAGTCAAATTAATATGGTCCAAAACTTCACAATATTTTTCTATAATTTATTTTGATATTATCTTCCTATCTATGCTCTGGTATTCTATGTAACTTCTTGGTAGTTACTAGACAAAATGTTGTATGCATCTCTCTTCTGTCTTTGCATGTTACATGTCTAGCCAATTGCGCACTTATTTGATTTGAATACCTTATTTATGTATTTTGTACTGAGTACAAATTTATGAAGTTCCTCGTGTAATTGTCTGCACCCTTGTGCTACTCTTGTTATCTCTTGGGTCCAAATGCTTTTGTCAGCGCCCTCTCTCGAACAGCCCCAATTTGTGTTATTTTCTTAGAGGAAAATACAAATTTCACAGTCATAAAGAAAATAGGAATATTATAGTACACTTTATAAATGAATATACATATTTTTACGTACAATGGAAAAATCTGCCATTCTTTCCTCGAAAGCTGTTGGTTACGTTTATGGATTTACCATCGAATGGCAGAGAATTAAAATGTGTCGTAGGGTACAGTTTAAAAGGTAAGGCAGGCAGGGGGGAGGGGCATAACTGCATGCATTATGCCACACCCAAATGGAGAAAGGCATAAATGTATCTTGATGGACCTTGAAATGCAAATCTAATGGCCAAGCAGGGATAAACTAAAATGTTCAACATTTTATAAATATACACAATGAAGATAGCCATCTTTAGACTCACCGCCGTGAAAACCTCAAATCCTAAATGTGTATAATGTTTGTGTAGTCATGATGCAGCAAACCGCAGGAGAATGTTTAACGTTTACGTTAACAGGAAATTCTATTTTATTCTTTTCACGGAATAAACTCTCCCTGATACAGTAAGTAAGTTCATAATAGTTTCTGTGTTATCGTGGAAAATCCTGATCTTAAATAGTCCTACACACATTTTTAGAGGCGTTCTCTGTAATTTTGCTTCTCTGTTCTTCTTGATTTTCGTTTAATGCAGGTAGCCGACATATTTAAAATTTTAATGTCAATTACATTAATGCGTGCAGTCGGAAATTATTTATACTCGTACTTCGTTATGTATTGGTCACATCGAAAATGTATCTGATAGAAGTTGTATATTTAATTAAATCTATATTTATATCATTTTTACGATAATACATTTCCTGTTAGACTTCATGAAAAAGTAGCCGTTACCTTGGATTGTTACCAATCAAAACGTATAAAGACGTGCGACTTCAGTGCACAATAAATTTAATCGCAATCCGTTGAGTAATTTCGGAGCGAAACATGCGGATAGACAGGCAGACCTTTCTATTGTTCTTGCATTTTTCACGTTGTGGAAATAACAGATAAGGAGCTATACATACATTAGTTCACAGATACATTTTTCTCCCCTTGCTTCTTTAAATGTATCCCATATCAAAAACATTTTAACATAAAACTTTCAGGTCCCGAGGTGTATATTTTATACTCACGTAGCCATTTATTGTGGATTAACCGATTTTGGGAAAATCGACTAATTCGAACTGAGCTTTCTTTAACGTAGAACTTAATTGTGCCGATGCGGGCCAAAATTAATGATGCTGTTGAGCATATAGCGCAGATTTCGAGTAACAAATTTAATCTTAATCCGTTGAGTACTTTCGGAGATGACGTACAGAACCTTTGCATCATTGATACAGTGACACGGCTTCAAAAAGACACATTAAGTGTACACATTTTTCCAAAATAATGTATGTGACCTCATTTGACCAAAATGGGTGTCTGAATCGGGTATGAAATTTCAATCATGTGCATGACAAATCTTGAGATAAATAACTTCAAATAATTGTATGAATGTTTAAGAAGAGAATAAATGTGTCTGATTTGATGTAATAAATTTTAAAGTCTGTCATCTTCAGACACAAACTAATTTCGGCCTGGAGCTCCAACAATCTTCTTTATGGTAAAACGTTTTACCATTTCCCTGGCACTGAATCCGACATAGGCTTTGTCTGGTGGCTTGAAATACACTTTTCTGTTCTAAGGTGGTACGGGACATTTCGCTTGTTGAAAAGGGTGAAAAGTTTTCTTGTCTGCCACTGGAAATTATTACGTTAAAGTGACCATTTTCGCCCCCTCACCCGATACGCACTACTTTAACTTCTTGTCAGTAAAAGTTCTGCGGCTTGTTTCCTTGGTAATGACTACCTGCTTGCTTATTCCTGAACAGATACTTCGAGCACGTCTGATCGATCTACGACTTTTTGATGTAGGCTACATTTGGGAATGAGAGAAATTATCGTGAATATTTTCCTTTTTGTTTCCTAAAACTTCGCTGAGATCAATAGTAGCGCTAAAGCCTCGTTCACACTGTAGTCAAGTCGCTTGAATAAAAATCTTGAAAGGACTTGACTGATGTGAACTGTGTTTCAAGTACGATTCAAGTCTCTTGGAAGTACTGTTTCAAGTTTCAAGTAAAGCAGAAACCAATTAATCTTTTTACGTGACTTGAATTACAGTTTTAAGAATGTGAGCTACTACATGACTCTCCAGCTTATCGGAACGCATGGAAGCTGTTTTTTTTCCTTTTGGTGTCATTGAGAAGGAGACTGGAAGGCTATAGTTTATAATTGTTAACATAATTTCTTGTTGAGAACGTTCAGAGAACTTGTGACATGTGGAGTAATGACGACATTTGCACATTTTTAAAGTGTACGCAAAGAACGAAATGTTTTGGTATGCTGAAAGCAATAAATATCGCAACAAAAATTAATTAATGAAAAGAAACCAACGCTAAACGGTTGATTACAGACTGCCTTCAAATAAATATTAAGATTGTCAAAATAGTATGTAGCAAAAAACTGAACAAGGTTATAAAACAGAAGAAGAGTGATAAGAACTAATAATTTGTCAACCCAAAATTAGTGTGGTTTTATATTCTCTGGCGATTTTTATAGGATTCTGTGTCTTCCGAGGCCATCTTCTTCGTAAGTGTAGGCATACTAGATGTATCAAGCAAGTTCCGTTTCCTAATCCATTTCCTTAGACAAAAGATTTATTTACATCTTTTTCCAATAAAGATTTTATTTCACTCAACAGGGGGAAAGAACTACACGGACACTAACGCGCACCATTTCTGTTGGCGCCATTTTATGTCTTACCGGCAACCGGTGAAATTGACTAAATGTGAACATACGCTTGAATGCATGCCTCAGTTGAGTGAGTGTTTGTGTGAAATCGTGACTTGCAGCTGAGAACCGAAGTGCATATGCTGAACGAAAAGTGTGCCGCCTTGTCCACCACAAGTCCTTCATGGACTGCCGTGGTTCTAAAACCGGGCCTCGTTGCTGAGAATTCGTATGGGTCCGTATTGTTGCTAATGGGTACCGTAATTCTGTCCTTTATATGCTTGGAAAGAAAGTGCATCCGGCGAAATCGAATTATATAACGCAACGAAATTTATCCGAATCGCCCTGTCCGGTTTCGTGTATAATGACACTCCCGTTATGTGTAATTTTTGCACTTCTTCATTATGCAACTCACTAACGACCCAATAAAAACGTGTTTTATTGCCACCATCTTCAGACTGACCGCATTCCTGTCGCCAAATTACGCCATGTTGCTGAGTAACATGAACACTGCGGCTGGCTGCCATGTTTCTTTTTAATTAAAATGTGTGCTTTATAGTGATTTGTTGTAAACATTTACGTGTAGGCAGAAAAGAAAATTGATAAAATGTTCATTATTTTTGCCATATCAAGAATTTGTGGTTTATTTAACGACGCTTTCAGTAGACCAAATTATGTGGCGTCGAATTATAGGGTGAATAATGAATAATAAATTTTAAATGCTGGAAGGAAGTTGTCATGGTCTGGAGGAATTTAGGGAGAAGAAACAACACCCCTTCGTCAGGATAGCTGTGTCCTGGACCGAGTTCCAAACTGCGGAACCGATTCCGACTAAACAATATTTTGTCGAGCATTGTCAATTTCCATACAGTTTGTTTAATTTAAAGGCTCTTTATTCAAGAGCTAACATGTTATTTTACCTGTTAGCTTAGAGTCCTTAGATATGTTTTGATGATATTTGGTCTTCAGCACTTTTGTTATCCAACTGCCAAGGATTATCAGCCATGTGATTCGCCCATTCTAATTCGTTTTGAGGCCCACATTTCTTAAGAGGCTAAATACTCTTTTGGGCCTATCCTCTTAAGTTTTAATCTGAGAAACCGGCACAGAAGTAAGGCCACGTCTTTGAACTGATCCTCGAAATTCTCGCAGATGTTACAAGCACATTTGAATTTCGTAGCAACACTTGAAATGAGACTGTTTTAAACATTCATGAATAAAATAACCCTTACTTGATGGTATCTGTCCCGGATTCACTATACAATGTCTTGTCACTATTGGCTTTGTTTTCTGATTTCTTTTTCGATGCTGTGGTGTGAACTTCGTATTTGTATTAATAAGTATTCAGAAAACCAGGCACTTTGCCTCTCTCTTTGCCCGGGCATGCGATGGAACGTGTAAAATGGGCTGGAAGACATTCCCGTCACCGAAGTTACGAGTGACCGCAAGCGGTAACGGGAGAAAGTGATCTAGACAGATGGATAGACAACTTGCTAGCCTTGCCAAGGTCGCGCGTCGATTAATGATTCCCTGTAAGGCGCGGCGCATGACGTCACTTACCTCCAAGCGTCCAGTATACATAAAGATTACTGCTTTTAGATATAGTATGATAATGGAATATTGTCCTTGGGGATCGAACTCCT
>NW_019060046.1:1626958-1647679 GCF_000696155.1 Zootermopsis nevadensis
GAGATTGGGCTGGTGGTGAGTACAGAAGTTTTTGTCATTTTCTTCTGTAGAGAAATGTGAAGTATCAAGTGTCTATCCCGCAATGGATGGTCGTAAAACTGAAAAAAATAAAATAAAAGAGGTTCTTTGAGAACAGGGTGTTGAGGAGAATATTTTGAAATAAGACGAGAACCAGCAGGAAGGTGGAAAAGCTTAATTTGTGTTCTTAACCAGTTGTTATTAATGCAATTAGATCAAATAGGATGAGATGGGTGAGCGTTCAAGGAGCACACGATTTTGGTCTGAAAGCTTGAAGAGAAGGTATTATTCCGGCTTTAGGCATATATGGAAGCGTTCTATTGAAACGGATCTTAAAAGGAACAGGCTGTGAATGGATTAAACTAACTTAGGATAGTACCCAGTGGCGGGATATTGTGAACACTGTAATGAATCTTAAGGATTCATTGTAAAAGCTGAGATTTTTTAAATTGCTGAACGACATTAATTTTCTCAAGGACTCTACTCAGTGTAGTTGATTTTTCGTCTGTGTTACTTTGGACTATATAAAGAGATACCGGTGCCAATGAATAAGTCCGTAACAGGCATGAGAGTTGTTAAGGAATTTAATGAGAAATACTTTCTAGAGAGTTGCATGAAACGTCCCTGGTTCAGATTCCGACCCGACACAAATGTAGTCTTGTGACTGCAACTACACAACCAAAATTTTCAAATAATTCGGGATTTATCGGACAAGTAAAATAGTGTTAAATGCAACTTCGCCACTAACGCTACAGACTTCTGTTGGTAAATGTTGTGGCTATTTCAAAATGCGGTGACATGAAGAGAGATTTCATTAACTGGTCACCGTATTGTAAGGCGACGTCCATATTATTCAAGAGGAACTGTATCAGAATATTAGAGGATGACTTTTCGCAGCTGAGCTGCTTTGGATCACAGTAAAATATATTGTGTGAAGTTACGTTAATGCTGCCATGTTTTATAACACATCTCATGAGCAAAAAATACGATGTACAGAAAGTTAGATTATTGGTCTTGTGCTGAAGTGGACTGGCCGGTTCTATCAAGTCTTGAAGATTTTGCCTTTGGTTGTTTTTGCACCATACCGTAACCTTGAAGGAAAAACTTGTTAGGGCAGAACTTGGCTTGTATCTATCTTAAAAAACGAGAGAAATAAAAAAGTGAAACTATAACGGCACAATGTGTCATAGTGTGGACTACATTGTGTGCAAGGAGGCGCCTTGCTGTTCGTTCTTTTTTGGACATTTATCAACTTTGTGTCACCATCACCATTTGGATGATGTTCACATTTCTACCATTAAAGATGTGAATGTTTCAAGTGAGGTCTGAACCTGCGATATTAATGTGCGGGCGGTCACCAGTTTGATAGGCATAATGTCTGTTTGTTGCGAAAAATAACACTGTAACTTTCTAATTATTTTAATCGATGTGAAGTATTTTGAATGGAGTAATGCAATTTAATATGCAGTATATATGTTGCGTTGCCACGGTAACTGACTAACCGGCTGAGTTTCCTACTGATCCCGATTTATTCAACGTCGTCAGTACCTAAGATGGACAATAGAACACGATCCTAAGCCAGATGAATTGTATTGATATTCTTACATTTCGAATTCATGTCTTCTTTGTATTGCAAGTAAGTTTTATCCACCAAAATTCTGTTTTTTTCCTCTCTAGTTCTACATAAATGACCTCTAATCTAACGCTGCTAGGTAGCCTGTACAAATAACAAAGTTTCTCCTCCTGTAACATTCTTCTCTGTTTCCATTTATTAATTTCTGTTAGGTAGCATTCCAATATATACACACATGTTATTCCCTCCAAATAAGCTTTCACGTTTCATGTAAGTCATAAAAGGACTGTGTTATAACACGCGGACTAAATCGTTTCATTTCTTTATAGTGGAAAAGTAGTATGACACACAATGTGTGTATAAACAGATCAGCAACAGACTTGTTGCTAAGCAACAAAGTTCAGCATACAACGCGAACTGGTTTTTGCAATAACGCCAGGCGCCGTTACGTCATAAAATGTCGGCCTCTTAACTGGAATATTAAGTGGCTCTTTCTCTCTCTCTCTCTATGCAGTAACGACTTTGAGTATCAACTGCCAAGGTTTCAAGACCCATCAATTTGTACGTCCCTTTCTAAGGCTGTGAAATACTCACTTTTTTGTTATTTATTTTAAATAAGTTTACTCGTCTTAAATTTTAATGGGAAAGATTAATTTGCATATATAAACATTCCCCGCTGCAATACAAAGCAAGGAGACATAGAAATACGTGTTTATTTTCTAAGCAAAGTTTTTAATAAGTTATGTAGGTCCTATTGGTATAATCACTCAATTAGGGCAAGTTTGATTAGTCAGCGTTGCCTTTTAGCAGACAGACGAGGGCACAGAACACACGCACTGAAATTATATTCTGCTCTTCAGGTAGGCCTGTTTGTTTCCTGCCCATTGAACGAGCTGTCTAATTAATGGCTTTAAAATGTTTTCATGAAGTTAAAATGATCGTACAGTTTGTGTGTAAATAGTTCAGTAGGGAGCTTATAACCCAAGAGTAGAATGTTACGAATTGTTATACAGGAATGTGTCTACTGGTGTACTTTTGTGAACACAGTTTTTACTGTGTATGACGAGAAGCAGCCACTCTGTAGTCGGCAGGGACCAATCATCCACGCCTTCGCCTTTGTCACTGTTGCCTGCAACCCTCCTAGCTCCTAAACCACCTACCTTTGTGATAATGTAACCATGGTTTTATAAGGTTATTAGATTTTCCGGATCAGTCGGTCAGTAGGAAATTAATCTTGCCAGAGGGTGCCTTACAGGACATACTAATAACGCAGGAGAGATAACTAAAGGATAGTGGCTAAGGTAGTTAGCGATGCGTAGCACTGGTTAAATGACGTCATTCACTTATATAAATTACAGAAACTTGGAATACTTTTACCGTCACTCTTTTCAACTCAAAAATAAGATTGATGTGGTTCAGTTCTCTTTAGGCAAGCTGATTATCACATAAAATTATTCATTGTCAGGACTTTTCCATCGTCTGTTCTTTAAAACCACGACGTTTCGGAGGCTGGTTCTGTCTCCGTCTTCAGTCTACCTACTCTATTGGGTCCCTTAGATAGAGCTAATCTCTGTCTCTGTACCTCTCACCTGAAGACGGAGACAGAACCAGCCTCCGAAACGTCGTGGTTTTAAAGAACAGACGATGGAAAAAGTCCTGACAATGAATAATTTTAAGTGTAAACTACCGTCGTCAAAATCCTTTATAACTGATTATCACACTTTTAACAACGCTTTTTAAGTTCTACCGTCGCTATGCTGAGTTGAAAAAATTGTTTAATTGATATCAGGATATTAAATATACTGTTTATATTATAACCGTTCCTTATCGTTGCCTGAGTGACACAGATTTATTTTTGCAGAAGAATGCAAAACGTTAATTGTTTTCAACTCAGGAAGCCTTTATTGTTCCAGTGCACTATTATGCAGATGTCAGTTGCTGTCAGTAACCGTCTAAAAACCAAAAAAAAACCTAACATTTAAGCAACAGATTAGCTATCTAATCAAAGAATTATATAACTATCCAAGCAACTAGTTAACTTATTAACCAAGCCAGTAAACATCTCTTACTTACGAAGTATGTAATTATTTGTAATGTCTACCTATTTAGTACTGAACATTCAAACTTGCTATATAACTGGGTATGAAACGCTCAGAGTAACAAAGTGCCTTAACTGTTTAACTAATTAATAAAGTATTATTAAACATACAAACAATCTAGGCAACCAAACAAGTGATTACAGTCTCTGTTTAACAAACTGAGTGCTTAACTAGTGAGGAATTTAAGAGTTTGTGCAGCTGTTTCGTACGATAGACGGGATGCATGTTAATTAAAGCAATTGCCAATACTGCTAGGCTTAGCCAGGGAGTGGTTCCTGGCAAGAAAATAGCGTTGTGCAAAACGTAGGTCTTCTACTGCCTCACTCAAATTGCCCGTGTACCCTCGCGTTTGGAAACAGGTGACGTCTTGTGCAACTGCTATGCGGCGTGTGTGATAACGACACTGCCGATGGAATTCAATTGGTCCGTTGGGTATGGAACCCTCATACAGGCTCTTTTTTCCTCTGTCTGTCCTTGTTTCTGCTTCTGTCTAAATGTCTGTCGTTTCTCCATCTTCCTCTGTTTTCTGTACAGTATCTTTGTCACTCTTTGCTTCTTTTTCTCTTTCTTTCTGCTTCTTTATGTTTGTCTTTCTACCATTTTATCTCTATTTCTGTCCGTTGTTATGCGGTTTTTTTACGAAGTGCATAGGGAGAATCCATTATGGATTGTACGTCCGTCCGTCTATCCAGTCAATTCTGGACGGATTTGGATGAAATTTGTTGTGGACGTGTGCTTCTATTCTGCATGACCTCAAAATCTCATGTTTGAATATCCTACGAGCGGTGACAACAAAATGAACAGATGAGGAAAGTCGAAAGGTGGACATTGAGGTGCTGCGATCTGGCGGCCAAAGTGAGAACTATCGAACAAGTAGGATATAATACCTTTAAATGCAGGTTGCAAAGAATTAATGAGGATTTGTATGTGTTCCGGTACAGAATATACTTTACAAGCTTTTTATCTCGTTTTCCTTTCGCTTTTAACTTCGTTTTTGTTTTCTTCCTTTCTGTCTTTCTTTCCGTTCTGTTCCTTTCAGTCTGTCTTTCTCATCTTTCTCTCTCGTCTTATTCCTCTTACCTTTTTCACTTTATACTTCGTGCCTTGTTGACATGTAGTGTATTGTCACACATCAACACAGGTGTTTCAGTGCCAAACTCAATACACCTTGCTTCCAGACTCGGCTTCGATTGTGGCTATTTATTCGTCATTATCACGCGAAAGTCGTTTAGTTACAATTCATTTCACCTTCAAAAGAGTTTCCTTTGAACTTGTTCAAAATAGAATATATCGTATTCGGCTCACTGGCCCCGTATCGTGCGATAGCTGTATGGCATTCACATGTTGCTGACGTCACGTGACCTTGATCTTGGTTTCCCCGAGCAAACAATGATATAACAGCTGACGGCAGCGCGATAGGCGACGAGCGTGAAAAATAAGACAAGCCTACGACAGTTACATCATGATGTTCGGGTTATTTCAAGTGAGCAGACTACTAGAAACCCTGAGCAGAGATGAATGACATTGAAATTGATGTTTGGAAATGATGGAACTAGTTCGCGATAGAGCCTTGTCATTAGATGGATAATTATTAGCTCTTCAGTGGTGACCCTGCACAATGGAATTAGCCAGTCATTTGAATAACCAGTTGATGATTTTGTTGGCCATCTTATTTATCGATTATTTACGCATGTAGTCATTCAGTCTGTTATTTGGTGAGCTGGTTAGTAAGGCAGTCAGTTAATTATTCATTAAGTTGTTTTAGTTTATGAGACTGTGTGTCAGTCAGTGACTTGTTTAATATGTTACGCGCTTTAAATTTAAGGAAGTGTTGAAGTGTTATTTTCCTTAAGGAGTAACGTATATTGTGACGAGTAAATGTAATGGTTAACAGGTGTCTGATAGCAAAAGGTCACCCTCGAGCTTTTTCACTGTCGACAGTAGTCGAAGTGAGTTCCGTGTTTGTTTTTGGTGACATGTCCGATTTTTAGCATAGCGATGTGTATTAAACCCGCGGTTTACATCAGCTTGTCCAACAAATCGGTAATGCTGTGGACTTGTATTCTGGAGGTAAACGGTTCGAATTACGGTCGGGCTACCAGCTATTCGGATTGAGGTTTTTAGTGGCTTTTTTCGCGTCCAAGGTGACTGTCGGGGAATGTTTATTGAAACAAACGCATGGCCTGCAAGTTCTTCCTGGTATGCAGTAACAACTAGTGAAACATATGACGAGGATGATTCCGGACGGTTACATATTGTTATACGCTTTGAGGGGTTATTTATGTGCACGTAACAATGCTGTTTCAAAGTGAAAATTGGCGAATATGATGTCGTGTGTTATTTGTATAATAAGTCATAATTGTTTCTTGTGGTTAAGATGGCTTCCATTCTTGTCACGAGGGAAATTATTCGCTGCCTGGTATAAACTGGCAAGTATAACGTGTGTGGAAGGAGAAATAATTCGGATGACTAATTTTCCACGGGGTTGGTGTTTTGACGTCTGTGGAATAGGGTATGGTAGAAAAGTCTTGAAACTGGAGACTTTCCCAGATGGAAACATCTAGAAGGATGAGGCACAGGGCTAAATCGATTGTTGAGCAGAAGTAGAAGTGGTGGGGGTGCAGCTGCGGATCAATAATAGCTCTACTCACCCTTCCCCCTTCTCATCTTCCCGCCAAATGACGTCACGGACCCCTAGCAGGGTTACAACGACCAACCACAAGCTTGGCAATTGTCCAAAACAGCGTATCTCGACATGAATGGGGCTCAAAAACGCAGTTTAGTAGTAGATCATTTTATTTGGTAGTTTTTCTCTTTTTGTTATTCCCCACATTCCTTTGTTGAAACAGGGATAGCTCAGTCGATGTAGTGGCCAGGATACGAACTTTACGACTGAGATTCGATTCCCAGCCAGGAGAAGAACTTCTTTGTGTTCGCCACCGCTTTCAGATCGGCTGTGGGGCCCACTCAGTCTTTTAGTCAGTGGTAAAGAGGCCACTTACCTCCCTCTGCTGTCGAGGTTAAGAATGTGTGGAGCTGCATCTTCATCCTCCATACGTTTTCATTTCGTGGTGTTATATAAAACACAGAAACAACTTCGTATTACGCATGTTTATCTCCTTGCTTTGTTTGTTTGTTTTCAGCTCCCTTGCTTCATTGGCTTGAATGCTAATTTCTTTCTACGTCAGATTTATTTTAATTTAATTTTTAGGCTTTAAATGCTTTAGACAGGAAAAAGTACTTTGCTAAATTGTCATTTACCGAAAGTCGAGGTCCAGTTCTATTTCGTATGCGCGAGGTCCGGAGTCCAAATCTCGGCTCTTCTGATTAGCTGACTATTATGAACACTTCAGGACATTTAGAGAATTGGTTATTCGCAGACAAAGACAAAAAACAACCCAACTGAAAATACATAGCTTCTTCAAGCCTGCTGGTTCCCATAGAAGATGAACCCCTGCTCCTTTTTGTTCAGGATAACACAGCAAGCAAATTACCTGACATCAGCAGAATCACACCAGAACCTCCACTTCATGTAATGGACAGCGACTCAGAATGACTGACAAATTCACTATTTTAATACGGAAACTTCCTCGAGCACCACTCACGAGTGGCTCTTTTACTTGTGCGTGCGAAACGCCCGCATCATCTGCCGAGAAAAATGTGTATTGAATCTCTGTATAGTCCACGAATGTAATCTTGAGACTTGCGGGGTGAGGAAGTGGGGTGAAGAAGGAGAGATAGCGTCTGCCTTTAACGCTTCGGACTTCCTGCATTCCTTGCAAGTCTCAAGATTACAGTCATGGACTGTATATTTCAGTATTTATAAAAATGATTTACATGTTTTTGTTCCAACTTTGCTAATTACATCTTTGTCTTCTACTTATTTTTTTATATCCATGACCACGTCCCCCCCCCCCCCCCCCCCCCCACTACGGCTTATCCGACCTATAGTCCCCTCCCCCCACATAGGTCGGATAAACGAGGTTTCACTGTATCACTAAATAGAGTAGAACCACAGAAGCTATTTAATTATTCCGCTCAGTGGAAATATAATTAGTCTGTTGTCATTTTGTGTCAAGTGCATATAACGGTAATGCAGAGTGATTAACTGTGTGTGTTCAAGTGTATTCTGCAGTTACTGACGCGCTATATTCCAGGTGGTAGTAAATAACTCACAATAGAAGTCTTGATTATTCATTTTGAAAATCTACGGTGATCCCTCACCACCACATGAGCTATATTTATTTATTTTGTTTGTATATGTGATTTTAAATATGTGGCCAGGCGGGAAAGTTATGTGCGCATACGTAACCTCCATATTTCTGAGTGGAAAATATTGGTCTTCAGGAAAAAGATAGTTCTTACATGTTTTGTTGTTTTTCGTTGCTGCGCTCCTCCTAGTATCTTTAATTTCTTTGGGTACATACGCAGGTCTTCAAATAAATTGTGAAATTTGGTTTTCAAAAATCTTTGACTAACAAGTGGACGGACCAAAATTTATTTTTACTCTTTGCCCTTACTCTTAGCAAAAAACGCACACAGCGACAGTCTCAACAAAATCCATTCCTCGACTTATCTGCCTAGAGCACACGCCAACTGTCTCCACTAAATCCAGCTCCCAACTGAAAAGAAAACGCAGACAATGCGTTTATTTCACCGTCCGTGTGCACAGGCAACAAGAATACGCGGTTGCGGTAGTTTTACCGCTGCGGCAGAAAAACCGCTCGTGTGCGCTAGCCCTAATGGATTCAACGTAGCACAAAGGAGAAATTGCTGATTTGATGATGAAGCATTGCGATAGTCTGATTCCCCATCCATGGACTCCTACCGCTTGTATTAAGGATTCATAAAACCTCGAAGGTAGAAAATATTGCTGCTGGAATGGGGCTGTACCACGAAAAAGAAACAGCTACACTGGTGACAGAGGCCTTGCAATGGTCTGATCTCCCACGAAAGGAGTTCATATGTTTGTCTTAATAAGGGCTTTAAAAAATTCTGCAGCGGAGGAGAACATCCCTCGAATCAGGCTACAGCACACAGTCGTATAATCTTAAATTCAGTCAGTGCCACCGTTGAGTGTGTAAGCTAATGCCCATTTAATTGCGAATGTAATATTCAGAACAGCAGCAACAGTAGTTAATTGAGAAAAGCACGCGCTGTTTGCAGAAAATAAATGCATTCTCATGCTTCTGGTTCTGTGAACCTTTAGACGTGCGCTATGGGATCCAGTAACCTAGTTTAGTGTTGAAACTATAAATCTTTCACAGCGAAGTCTTATTTCTTGCTTCGGCGCTGCGTTGTATAAAAGCTGTCCTTTGACAAATAAATTGAGAGGTTCTTGACACGCACATCGACCGTTATCGAATTGGTCGTGTTGCATATACCGATTCAGAATTAATTTTAAGAAAATTAGTCCCAATCATGCAGATATTTGGTGTTATGTGTCAGGAGGTTGGCCAGTAAAGATGCCTCTACTTATGTAGAACAAAATAAAAGACAAAATTTTGTTTATGTGTATGTGTTGGAAGCGATATTTGAACCTACAGCCCCAGTGTTTCAAAGCTCTATCACGTATTTACTGTGATACGTTTAAATCTAAATCAACTACTTAACCTGCCTATTTAACTAAGGAACTAACTAGCTTCTGGCCAGTGTCTTAACTTCACCTGTTCCCAGAGCAGCTGGTTAAGAAATTCCCTGCTTTTCTGTAGACCTAAGCCGATGTTTCATTATCACATACACCTGCCATTTGACCTACCCTGAGCCAGTTTAATCCGGTTTATATTTTCGAACATCAATATCATCTTAATATCCACTTCATTGTCACTTCCTTTACGGTTTTACAACAAAAATGAAGTGTGTAAGACTTTGTTCGCATTGATTTAATGTGAGAACGTCGATTAACTAAACACCGCTTACTCGTCTTTGAACAAAACCCGTATGAAGCTTTCACATTACGAATGATACAGGGCTAGTCTAAATGATGTTCCCGATTTTAAAGACATGCTACTTACGTTTAATGAAATTCAGATGCACAAAATTGGTACCGATGGAAAGAGAAACTCTCCAAGTTTTGTTTCAGTACATCACAGGTGTTCAATGTGAGCCCCCTTGGTAACTCGGCACACATCCAGCCTGTAGTCGAGTTCCTCCCAGACACGTTGCCGGTTGACTTTCTCTTACAGATGCAGCCCCTTCTCTTAAATTCGGAATGCCACTTACGAATTGTATGCCCACTGGGTGGATCTGCCGCAAACTTGGTTCGGAAATGCCGTTGCGCACTAATAACAGACCGGTGAACGTGGAAATCCAGGACACAAAAGGCTCCCCTGTCTTCGATGGCACATTTTCTCTCATACCGCCCTGGCGGCGAACAGTGTTACTACGCGGCCGCGAAGTATACCAACATAAACTTGGAGAGTTTCTCTTTCCATCGGTACCAATTTTGTGCATCTGAATTTCATTAAACGTGAGTAACATGTGTTTCAAATCGGGAACATCATTTAGACTAGCCCTGTATTATTGATGCGTCGGAACCCCAATAAATCACACTTTCAGTATGTGTTAATGTGATCGAATCGCTTGTTTGCTGTCTGACTTGTCGTGACGTGCAGTTGGTCGACCTCCTGATTATTTTTGTCCCCTGTTACCAGGCGACACAACCCACATAGAAAATGTAATACTTGGCGAGGTCAGTGTGATGAGCCTGCGTACTCGCTGCTTGTCGGAGAGCCATCCTTCTACACTGCTATCGTATTTGAAACGTCTCCCGATCGAAAAGATTTATTGTCTTGATCAACGCTGTCGAAGAAGGTGCCCGCGGATACGGCCCCGAGATCTCTTGTAAACAGGCCGACCTAATTATTTGTTCATTTGTTACTAGTTACTGCACGAGGGAAACATTTTAAAAAGTCTGTATTCTTACATCGTCTACTGCTTTGTGCAGGTGCCACACGTAGACCTATTATTTGAGTTTGAAACCCTACCATAAAATGCAAGTTTTTCAGGAAGATACTGTGTCATGTCAGGAGAATATTTAAAATAATACGTAACTCTTTAGTACTTTGTGCGTATTTAAATAAAAGGTGTACTTGAGCATGCAATCGTACTACGGTAATTTATAATTTCTGAATTAGTTTAGGTAACAAGAATTGAGGTTTACTTTTAAAAAAAATATTGCCAGGAGGTATTTGATGGCTCTTCGTTGCAACGGAGAAATTGTTCTAGACTCAAGAGAGGGAAATGTTACATTAAGAAAGGAAACATGACATAATATAAACTTTGATTACAAAGTTCCAACAGTGTCATCATCGGTTGTCTAGTGGTTCTCGTGCTCGTCACTGGAGCGGGTTCGCGGGTTCAAGCCCTGCAAGGGCCGGTGAATTTTTAAGGGAGATAAAATCCGTAGCACAACTTCGGTATGCTTGTACAAGAATGCACGGCGCTACTACTCAGGAAACATCCATTTTTGTATTCCCCGCTGTGAGAACCTCAGTTTCTACTAAAATTATTGCAGTTTCTTTTTAACTTCATATTTGCGATTTTGGACAGAAGACGATAGATACTGAAATTCATGATAGCAAGAATTGTCCGAATTCAGTCTGCTCTTATCTTTTTCATGAATGTATTTTTTTATTTTTTTATTCGAAACGGAGCAGAGATATGACATATCTTATCAGCTGTGACCTTAACATGACCTTAAAGTTACAAGTATAATCTCATCTCAGAAGGATTGTTAGCACCGAATTAGCGTAAAGAATGAGGTCGTAGCGTCGTGCTGTAAACACTCTAAGGTAAGAGAGTGGCCATTGAGTCGCGGGTTTTTCCTGTCCACAGTAGGAAGTAAGCAGCAGTTGCAGTGGTAGTGATCATAGTGTAAATAGTACTACAAGAAAGCTATGCATGTTGAACACTTGACCGTACTGAAGGTTCTCACATTTACAGATTCTTGCAGTCAGTAACTGCAGCAGTTCATTTTTGTGTTTTGACTTCAACTCTGAGATGTTATTCTTCGGCTCCAATCGTCGTCGTGTTTGTGTGAGATGGGGATTCCACTTTTCATTCACCTGAAACTTGAATAACAAGGGTCTAATCCGAAAATTTGGAAGGCTTTCAGAAACTACATAATTTCTTATTTTAATACTTTGTTTGAATTTTCGTATTTTGTCTTAACTGGTTATGATCCCGTATAGGTTGCACTACCGAGGTTCGATGTCCGCAGAGACAGACTCTTCTTGTCGCCAGAACTCTCTCCGAACCGACCCTAGGACTTACTCAGCGTCCTAACTAATTAGTACAAGAGACTATTTCCTCATGGTTAAAGCGGCTGGAACGTGACACTGTCAGCTTACCACCATCTGTAGAGTTTAAGATGGGTGGGGCTTTACTTAATTTTCCTCACACAAAATCATTACGTGGCGCTTAGTTACAGGGGAAACTTTGGTTAGCTGATTCGTTTCTTACTCTGTTGCTTAGTCGGTTATTGGTTACTCAGTTACGATAAATGTCCCCGTTATCTTGTGTAACTTTGCTTTTGTGGTGTGCCCCACTAATTGCAGCTTCCTGGCAGCGTAAAGAAGAGTAAAAATGTTTTATCTGTCAAGGTCGTCGAGATCTTCTTGTCAGTGGAACAAGGTCTCGAAAATAATGGCAGAAAAGAGTCTCCTGTCTGGAGCCCCAACGAAACCGTTCATGTCGGCCAGCAAAGATATTGGAGTTGATTGATCTTTCGTGAACATACTCGATGGAACAGGGTCCTACTTGAGAACCTGATATTCCTTCAATTGGTCATGACTTTTTCAGCAAATAAATTATAGAATCTGTAGTTGTATTACCGTGTTCACAAAAGCCTGGCAGTGGACTCTATCGTAAGCCATAAACTCACTCCATACGTTCAATCTTGTAAAAACTCAACTTTAATAATATCCCCATATCTACGTGTGTGAATCTCCTCAGATACTTTTATTTTGTATGCAATTTTGTCTGTCTCATATGCGCTATGAACATGTACTCCCCCCTCCCTAATCTCATCACCATTGATTTAATTATCATAATAATATTTGATGATGAATACAAATGATGACTCTTCTCATAATGTAATTGTTCTATCTCCTGTTACATCACTGTGTGTAGAGACCTGCTCTGAGGTCCACCCAGCCTCTTACCCGCTGGCTACCGAAGGCTGTATTTCGTGCCGAGGTTAAATACGCGTGGAGCTTCATAGTACATCTTCATGACGCGATAAGCGTGTTTCATGATGGCCAGGTACAATTTCACTTCACCTTTAACATTCATCCACTCGTTAATTCATTAAGCCGTGTGTTTGGTCAGGAACTGAAAACTCTTCTTGCCTTACGTAACCTCGACAAATCGTTCGCTGTTGCTGGGATACGTGACGCCGAGCGTCGCGAGGCTGTGCGCAGGTTACTGCGCAGTGGTTGTAGGTAGCTGGACGACAGAGGCGGAGGTACCGACAGTGTGGCGTGTGAATCGACTGCGTCGAGTCGGTTGAGCGTTGTGTCCTAGAATCATACATTTACCTCAGGAATATTTGTCATTTGTAAATTAAGTGTCACAGATACACACACGTCTGCGAAAAACACGGTACGGCCCACACTCAAACAACATTAATTAAACGTTTTTGTTTACACAACGCTCATAATCGGGTAAAATTCAGACGTAATTTTGTGAAATATAGATACAGAAATTTTATAAGAATAATCAGAATTAAGAATTAAACAGAAATATGTCTGATAATCTAAGCAAAAGTCCGAATTCGATAGATGAAGCAAGCAAGATGTCAGCCCCCCGTACAAATGGAATTAAAATGGTTGAAGAAGGTGGTGGACTTCCTCTTATGCAGGTAAGAATTGAGAACCTAAGCTTCCATGCTTATAAATAGCAAGCTGGTTGGTCCCTTGGTCTCAGATGTGGAAGAATGAATAATGTACAGCACAAGGAAAAGCCGCGCGAAACGTTTAGAAATAAATAACTTCTATCTCTACTGCTTCTTAAGAAGCAGAAGATTAACTTTAAATGATATTTTCGCTTGAGTGTTATGGAATGTGGTTGCCTTGCATGTGCCAAAGAATAAGTACTTGTACTGAGTTATTCTGTTCAAGTTCAACTTTAAGATCGGAATGAAATATTTTAGATGTGGTAACATGTGACTTATTTTGTAATATCTAAAATCTGAGGCCACGTTTATCTAGCTCTTTCATTAAGGGTTTATTTATAGGCGCTAGACGTCATCATTTCCACTTACCTATCTTAACTAACCTCAGTATAAATCGGCCTCCAAACACGATTCTTTTAAGCAAATCTTTGTGTTAACTTAACAGACACTTGGCTCAGTGCCCTGCGCTGGTTTTAATGGCGGCTTTGGTGACGTGTTGTAATAGCTGCATGCTTCTTAGACGAATCAGCATATCAGTTTGCCAAAATTCCATTACAGAATCGCCTTAGCCGATATTTAAATTCGGAGACTAGCGTGTAGGAGAAACGTGTTAGCAAGTGGCATCTGTCAATAATGAACTAAGCATGTTACAACTGCTCCGTCCTGTTTCATCCTTGACACGATTTCCTCAGAATCGATCGTAATTAATAACGCCTGCCTTCGAAAACCATGGTCTGTCACCTTTAAGATGAAGCTCGTAACATAATTACAACGATGATACTAACCTACTTATTTTTCAACCCCCTATGCATACTACGTAAGAGATACATCGCCTTGAAATAGAAATTTATGCCCTGATTGATTTCGTTTAGTAGAAATAAACTTCTCATACCGTCCTTCTGTTGTTAGAACCGTCCATATTCAGTTTTAAAACACTGGAAATTTAAAAGTTGCTACGAATATCTACAGATTAAGTTATAATTTCAACATAAAGTTCGGCGTAGAAGGATATAATAATTATGACGATAATGTTTGTGTGCTCAGAAGGCTATGCGGCACTGAGAGAATTTGTTGCAACTTTCTTGAATTTTGACTCTAGATGGAGGTAGGCGGTCAACTTCACGGTCCGGGCCCTTTATTAACAGGAAAGGAACCCTCGGTTCCCGATGGATAGGAGATTGGGTGTAGTCAATCCATGTGAACGCAGTGGTTACGAAGAACTTACGACGTTTAATAGCATACAGAGCCTCTGTTTAATGTTATGTTGCCGTTGTTAAGTATTCTTATCAGAAGTGACCCAAAAGTACCTTGCACCTGGTAGAACACTGTTGCTCATGACGAAATTGCTTGCGATTGCCACAATTGGTCAAGGCCATTCAGTCACGTGACATGTTACTTGCCACCTGGGCGCGTGCTTGGGCAAGGATTTTGGAATAGCCATTTTCGACACTTGTTCTGACAGGCGCAGAGAGGTTTTTGAATTACTCTGTTTTATACTTATCCCCTGTTCTCCCTACCGTGCCTTACAAAAAGCATTCTTCAGAATAGCGGTTTGCACGACCCACTAAGGAAGATAATAACAATAAAATTCAAAACAGTAACAAGTAATTTCACATTTATTCAAAATCCAATTAAAACTTTTTAGTTTCTTTATTCAAGAAAATTGAATAACTTGATCCAGTGATACCAGTTTTTCAACGTTTGATAGTCATTTGGCAAGAAGCTTAGATACCACATTTAGTAACTATTTCACTGTTAGTAAATTCTTAATCCGATGAATGGGCTTGATGAAGTGGTACCAGTTTCCCAATGTCCGGTCTAAATTCATATATCAGTAGACTTAAATCACCACGTTTAGTAATCTGGAGTCGATTTTTTGCTTGGAAAGAAGTTGGATGACCACACTAAAACCACATTCTACTAAATATGATGTTGGAAATGCGACAAGGAGTTTCTTAACCACTGTCCATAGTGCAGGACAGCGATCAGTAATTTCCTTCTGTAACAGAGACTTTTGTTACGATTTCTTAAACTTTGGCTTCAGCTCAGTGTCATTTTCTAGTTCACTTCTTCCTCGAAGATTTATGTCTTCTGGGTTGTCGCGCTGTGTAGTATGATAGATCGCCCTGATGATGGAGGCAGTATGACCTCTGAAACGTCGGTAAACATCGACCAGACTTACTCAGCGCAACAACCCAGAAGACAGAAATCTTCATCGCCCTGATGACGGAGGCAGTATGACCTCTGAAACGTCGGTAAACATCGACCAGACTTACTCAGCGCAACAACCCAGAAGACAGAAATCTTCATCGCCCTGATGACGGAGGCAGTATGACCTCTGAAACGTCGGTAAACATCGACCAGACTTACTCAGCGCAACAACCCAGAAGACAGAAATCTTCATCGCCCTGATGACGGAGGCAGTATGACCTCTGAAACGTCGGTAAACATCGACCAGACTTACTCAGCGCAACAACCCAGAAGACAGAAATCTTCTTACTCACCGCTGTGAAAACCTCAAATCTTACATAGTTCTTCCTCCACTATTCCAGCTTCCTCAGTATCTGAAAATGGATGTATCACTCAATCTGGAATTTCCATCGAAAGAAGATCATCAAATCGCTCATACGTAGCTTCATGCAGCATATACAGATGGTCACAAAAAAACTTGCAGATCATCATATAGGATGCCACCCTTCTCCTCTAGCTCAGGCAGGCTCGGAAATTGGTATAGCTCGCGACGGCATGTATTTCGCTTCAATAGAGTTGACTTTGAAATAAACGTAGAGACAACAGATTTAGCCTTAAAAAGATTGACCTCATTTCCTTTCAACTGTAAATTCATTTCATTAAACTTTGCAAATAGTTCTGATAAATAAGCAATGCCATGCCTGATCTCTTTGAGATCATCACTGAGCAAAGCAGTGAAAACAAGAAATTCTAAGTAGCCTGTATCTTGATTGAATGCAAATAGGTCAAATGTAGAAGGTGGTACAGATTTATAATGGACTATTTATGCAATGAATAAATCTTTTACTTATATTTTAAAAAAAATTCTATTAAGTTTTTGAATCCGAAGCTCGTCTATATATTTAAGAATTCAGTCCGTACCGCAAAGAAAATACAACACTTTAATATCACAAAGATCGACTGGTTAATGCTGTTTAAGGAAACAGAATTATACGAAACTCATAAACACATAATGAAGATTTACTGACTGTCGAAGCAGATGAGATGAAAATTTAAATTTGGGTTTGGGGTCACTGTGATTAAACTGGTGTCGAATTCATTTGGGTAAGGGACGTGTCGGATCATTGCTTCTGAACAATGTTCGGAGCCCTGTTAATAGTGACTTTTTTGAAGGCCGTCAACCTGGATACTCACCATTTCTATGTCAAGGCCAGTGGTGCTGTCCCACACTGCCTTACGCACGAAATGGCTTTGTGACTGCTTTAAGACGTACTTTGAAATGACCGTAATAACTCATTAATTATGGTGGTTTATATACTTATGTGGCGAATGTAAACACGTCTACTAATAGTAAAAGCTAGGTACTGAGAACTGTCTGACCATTTGGAACGCTAAAACGGACGGCTTTTATTGTAACTCAGAGACAATGAAACTATTGTTTCAAACTATTGCCTGTTCGTATTAGACACGCTTTTGCGTTTATCACCTGCTTAGCACTTCTCTGTAAATGGGTTTTTGGAGGTCGCCCTAACTAGTACAAGCATATTCAGTAATGACAGGGTACCTCTCGAATGGGGCTACATGTAACGTCGAGATTGAAGAGTTGGTGCTCCTGGGTGGTGTATGAGAGGTCCCCGTGTTAAAATTTCGGGTTTATTTCGTGGTTTTAATGAGTCATTTGCGGTAACTTATGAAGTAGATAATACAATAAGAAATAAAAAAATCCTGATACAAAACGACACAAACTTTGTGGGTATAAACTGCCTGATAAACTTTTCATGTGTTGACTTTTTTGGGTGTTGGTTTCCATCAGTATTTTCAAAAGCAAGAAATTTTCGGGTAACACCCGCGAATTCTGCAACAAGTACGTCGAAAAATTTCTGCGAAAGCCTGTCTAATGCACAATTGCTTGTGTAGGAATTACAGATCGCTCTTAAATTAGAGCTTTGTAGTAGGATGAAGCAGATTTGGGTAGAGCTGATGGTCAAGTAAAAATAGCGCGGTGAAGCCGGAAATCGCATGGTGCGGTCCTGCTTGAGCAATAGGCCACACCCCCTCTTAGCACGAACGGGAGTACAGTACAGTGACTCTTTGTCGGTTGGACGACAAGGATTCGATTAGAGACGGGCAGATACGTGTTTTTCCATGTGCGCCACCTTGAATCCAGCAATGGTTACCATTATTTCATTCACGGCGTTAAACCGGCCGGAGCATGAATCCGACCACTCACTTCAAACTAAAGCCGAGGTCTAGAATGCATGGATCTGTACTTCCACGACCGGTCTACACCTCCATGGCTATAGTTCGGTGAGCAGACAGGGGTAAATTTATATTACATGCTACGGTACTCAATTTGATTGATTGAACTGCCAGGTCGCAGTCAAGACATCACAGCAGCGAACCAGGTGACAAGAATAAAAAGACGGACTCCAATGGAAAACGTACATTACTTTGCAACTAAAGCAGTGACTTCCATTTAACGTGGTACGTGAGACACTGACAGCAGCTCAGCTAGTTAAATAAAAACCTTGTTTATATATAGCCTGGCGGTTGATTATTTTGTTCACCAAAGCCCGGAATCGGTCCCTGTTCCGAGTCACGTAAATCCAGTTCGCATCCATTCACTCTGTTTCCTTAAGAAAGGGTTTTAATATTAACCTTCTATCTACAGGCCTATGTATTCGGTGTATAGTTTTGACTTCTCTCCAGTTTGATTAAGTATCAACTAACAGTGAATATTTTCACGTGGGTTTGATGTCTGTTTTAAAAACGAGGTTATCGTAGTCATTATTATTCTCTTTATTGATGAATTTTACTTCCACGGGTAATCCCGAATAAACCAAGTTTGACGTCAGTTTAGTTTGGTTATGCATGTGTAATAAAAAGTAATTGGGTCTTTAGGTAATTTGAAGAGCGGCTGTTGCGACGTCATGTAGCTATAACTGCTTCTGCCTAACACTCCTGTTGAGTGTACACTGATAAGCTTTTACAGTCGTGTTTTTTCCCCGTGAAAGTTCTACTAGTTTGAGTCTTCATTTTTCAGGTTATCTTCATTTATTTGTTTTGGATTCTGCAACCATCACAATTTAGTCTGCTATTGTATTTGATAATTTGTAATAACCTTCTTCAAATTATTGTGCTCTCGTTGGCTGTTGCCTTGATATTCTCCTCTATACTTCCCCCTGTTGATTTCCACGTTATTACGTGTGTTTTCAAAAGTTCTGAATCGATTTGAGATTTCGACCTGACACTGTTCCTTAACTTCCGCGTCGTTTGCATTCTTTGGATTAAGGCCAGTCAGTCACATTACTCACTAAGCTACTCTAATCAACCTGCTGTTGCTAGTTTCATCCCTGTAACAGGTACGTATTCGTCGCTGAGGTATGTTCGTTAATTATTCACTACAAAGAGAGAATTGTTAACAACTGTTCAAACCATATCTTCACCGAAAAATTCACAGTCCACCAAACACTCGCTACTCCATTAAGCAAGTTAGCAGGTATCTCATTGTGCCCGTCTGTTAGATTATCTGTCGTATTTTCAGCTAGAAACACTTAATTCTCACTGTCGGATCCCTTTCAAATATATTTAACTAAATGTGGCATCTACATTATTTTCGAAACACTTTCAATATGATGTGGGTAAATTCCGAAAGCATTGTACATTACAGACACTAAATTCATGGAACGAGACTACCTAGAGAAGTCGATAATTCGTTCAGCTAAGTAAGAAATGTCCAAAGCACATATTTGTTTGTGACAAGTCTGAATATAAAATACTTTGGAGATAAAATTCGTTGTTATTTCCCCCACCACTGTCATGTGAATGGTTACGCGTAGTCATATTTTTTTGTTTTAAAATGTTGTTTTCATCAAATCTGTCTGTAACTAAAAGGTAATGGTGGATAATCTGTCTATGGCCACTTAATTTTGCAACACCTACAGTGATTTTCTTTTGCGATCTCGGATTCATGCAGAAGACTTTGCAAGAGTGATGCAGAGTCCCCTGTCTTTTCGTTGTGTAGCAAGTGAGTAACCTCTGGAATTATAAAATGCGGAAGTTATTTCTGTTGCCTGTGGAATGACTTCAAGTATCTTTGAGAAGTAAAGCTGTCTTTCGCGTCAACATTCCGAGAATCCCTCGTTTTTTTAATGTTGCCTCGAAGTAACTCTAGCGATTCTTTGGGTCTTACCTAACGATGTATGAACAAGATAATACTAGAAGCAAATAATTTCATGATTGTCAGTGCATTTGAGACGCCATACTAATTGCTGGTTACTTGGATATGAATAATTATGTTCTCAAGTACTTATAAAGGTGCTTTCTTTACGACTTTATATACATTATTTGGCTTGATGATAATCTGTTGCAGGCAGTACAATCAAATCTAACTATACTACTGGTATCGCACTGCATTGCGATATCAATTCTTCTTTGTATTTTGTTTAATATTCTTCAAATCTAAAATATTTTAAATAAAATTTGTCGTTTTCAGTGATGTCTAGATTGTATATCATGTACCAGTTCTTATAACGATGAACTGTTTGTGAGAATATTGTGTGAGTCAGTTTATTTTTAGCTTAGGGTCTTCCCATTATTAGATAAATGTATGCACATTGTGCGAATAAAGGTTATCAGTGATGTGAAATACAGCCCTGACGAATAATGACTAAGAAATATGTCAAAGGGAAACAAAAAAATTGTGTTTTGTTATATTGGTGTAGACGTGCGAGACAGGCGTTAGTACACGTACTGTGAAAGCTATGATGGTTGGTTATTTCGTTATTTTAAAATAATCTGTATCAACTGCTGAGGTTATTTAACATTCAATGCGATGTTGTAAGTCAACCGTGGATGGTGAATCGCAATGAATATGGGGAATAATAGGTCGTGGCCTATTTTAAGGTAATATGCCAGCGTTTTTCTGGGGGGGGGGGGGGGGGGGG
>NW_019060046.1:1647903-1674362 GCF_000696155.1 Zootermopsis nevadensis
GGGGTGTGGGGGGGGGGGGGGGGCTGAGAGGGCCAGTCTATGGTGTCGTATATTTCTACTGTTGAAAGTCCCGATTAGTTAGTTTAAAGTGTTGTATACATTTCTTCAACTGATCTTTTACAAATACCAAATACATCTAAAGAAGAAAGTCATTTCTTCGAAGTGAAATATCTCTCGCTCAGAATGTATAAGGTTGAGTCAAGATAAGCTTGTTTTCTCCGTGTAGGCTCTTCGCAGATTATTTTGTCGTTTTGTATCTGTTATATTCATGCACACACATGTTGTTTGGTCGCTTTATCAAGGATAGGCTATGCTTTCAATAAATCAGCATGGAAACGGTTAATATAGTCATTTTTTAAATTTGTTGCAAAAACATAACATCATAGTTTTGCAATATGGACATGCTGGTAATTTCAACACTCACACAATGTTTTCGTGAAATATTTTTCGCGCGTGTTTAATCCCACATCACGTCATACCAACACAAGCCAGTGGCAAACAGGCTTAAATAAAGATCTGACTGTATGACTAACTCATCATTTAAAAATTGAGATACTGATCAACTGGCGAATGAACACAATTCGTGCTTGAAATTTGGCCTGTGGTTGTAGGGGTAACGCTCCAGACTTGTATCCGGGTGGTTCTCTGCTCGGTCCTTGGACTAGAAACTAGAGTTTCTTCCACCATTTGTTCTATGTTTAGTTGTATTTAATTTAAGGTGTCATCGTAAAATAAACAAAGTAGTAGCGACAGACGTAATGCTACTAATATGCCGGTGAAATTTGGTACAAATACAGATTTCTTATGAAGCATTTATTTTGTCAATAATTACAAATCCGGCACAGAACTAAATGTTGAGGTTAGGTCTGACAACTGTCCGGTTGTAGGAATGAGACACAGCGTATGACTGCTTTGTAACTTACGCATTATAGGCTCAGTTCGCTGTAGACGTTTCGTTTCCTTGAAAGCTGCTTCCTTTTTCTACAGAATTTAACAACTCTTGCGTCTATTAGTTTTACAGTAGAAGTTTACCGTCGTTTCAAAGGTGCTTGTTGCCTCCATCACCAGGGTGATGATGGAGGCAGGCAGCAAGGACCCTCTGAAACGTTGGTAAACTTCTACCAGATTACACAGTGCTACAACCCAGAAGACATCCATAACATGTCTTATTCGGATTCTGGAAACAGCATGAACATTTGGCTCGTGTGTGTATTGTAGCGTTGCGGAAAGCAAGAGAGATTAAATTCTTTTGAATGTTGCACCTGGCATCTGCCTAAATGGACAGTCACTGTCATAATTCAATACTTTCTTCACGTTTTTTGCGCTGGTATCTACTTTTTACGTGACAGAACTTTTGTGCTTCCCTGCCACAGCACCTGGGCTCGTTGTTACAAGAAAGAACTAGCAGCATATGGACCGGGATTATAGCTGGAGTTGAATGCTGACTGCTTCTGTTGAAATGCAAATAAATGTACAGCCCCAAATAAAGCATAACACCCCAAGGTACCGAAGTGTGGGTGGTTGATACTAAATTGTTGCAGGGCATCCTGATATGGTATATCAAGTGCTGACTCCAAACTGCAAATTGATTCTTGGATTTTGTAATGATACTTTTAACTAAGCATTACATTATATCGCATTTAGTGGCAAGGTGATTATGAATTATAAATTGGAAATGATGTAGAAGGAAGCAGTCATGGCCTCGAATGACTGAGAGAAAAAATTAAAACTGTTGAGTTGGGATTGACTTAGTTGATGCAGTAAGGAGACTGGCTGGACGACCGGAACTTGATTCCTGGCCGGTACAGGGATTCTCTGTTTCACCACCGCTGTTTAGACCGGCTCTGAGACTCGACCAGATTACTGAATACCAGGTGTTATTTTTATGGAGGTAAACCGACCAGAGCGTGAAGCTGATTATTGACTACTGGCGTTGTTATGAATGTATGGATCTGTACTTCAACTTCTCCAAACATCTTTATGATATTTTACTTAATTAAACAAAGGGACAGTTATAGAATAACTGGTTTCAGGGTTGAAACTCGAACCAGGTACCTATCGAATATGAAGCAGAACACTATAATGTTGGCACTTTTGACGAGGACTGAGTTCAAATTTATAGTATGGACATGTGTCTTGTACCTTATCGGGCCGCTCAGACCTTGACATTTGACTGATATCACAACAGACGATGTGGTCCAGTAGCTGCTCTTGCGGAGTCTGCAACTTCAACGTAACTTCATGAAAAGCCTGTAAAACGGTTCGTAAAGAATTGGTATGTGGTAGAACATAGCATGTAGGTCTCCTGAAGTTTATTTTAAATATTTTTTTGTGATTGTATATATAGAAATTCAATTCCAGTTCTTCAGTTCGAAAATAATATCATTTGTAGAGTGTATCTGTGTTGTTGACTAGCTTTGACAAGAATGTCATACATCACTTCATGCAGGGTGTTATCTGCAGCGTTGATTAATTTTTGGGTAAATATATTTGTGCCTGAAATTAATGAAAATCCAGACCAATGGTGAATGCAAAATAACAAATTATATAATAATAATAATAATAATAATAATAATAATACAGATAATGCTCTGAAAAAATAGGAAAACTGCTTGCTTATCTAATATCAGTACCGCTGAGTAACAACTTGGTAATGAATAGTATTGGTTGGTGTTAAACCCAGAAATTCTTCTAGAAGTCTTTTTAAAAGAATAGAGATCGTAGCTCTTTCATATGAACACATATTCTTATTAATGAACTTCATTGTAAGTAACTAAGAACATTTTCAACTTTTTAGTGTCAACACAAGGAATAAGAATCAACTTCATAGACGAGATGCCAACGTCTCATATTTTAAGAAGAGTGCATATTATGCCGGTATAAATTTTTTCATCAGTTTACCATGTGGTCTCACAAGTCTTTGAAATAAAAAAGCACAATTTGAAATCGCATTACGAAGAATTACACACTCCTTTTACTATGCTTACGAATTTCTAATGTTTACAGAAATTTAAAATGTTCATTATGGGTAGTATAATTCATCTACTGTGTGTAATTGATGGATTTATTCGCTGCATTTGACCATGTTATCAGAATACTTTGCTTATTTAATGTAAAATTTGTATAACAGTTTAAATTATAATTATGTATATTATTACGACCTATTCCGCTAACTCTTGTCTTCTGGCTAACTTATGAATCCATGGAATGTAATAAATATGCTTATGTAATGAGAACGTTGGGAAATGTCTATCATTAGCTCGGGAGATTTGAGAGATTTTGTGCTAAGGCCGAGTTAAAACAGACATTGTTGTCTGAAACAATATTAATCCCAAAGTAACTACACAATACTATCAAGACGTTGCAAATTGATCCTTCTCATGTATCACTATGCAAAGGTCAGTTGTTAGAGATAACACTTCCATTGTAAGAAAATATTTAAATCGCGCATTAGACTCAACATACTTCAGTTGATATACATTTATTACAAGTATTAACCGGATTATGTGTTTATAAAAGAATAATAATAAACTAGTAATCATAATAAAATAATCGTCTTATGATTAAGTCTTCTTTGTTATTCTCTGCCCTTCAATACGCGCTCCCCTTACATCAGTTTCTCAGAGAGCAGAGGCCCAGGGTGTCCATCCAGGCCTCAGGAGGATGTGGGCTGCTTCCTCCGTTGTGGCATGGCCCCCATCCATTGTTCCAGGGGCTTTTCCTCACAAGCCGCCTCTCCCTGCGTCGCCCATCACGCTTAGACACCCCTGTGCTCTATCAAACCTGGTTGCACCATTTGTGCAAGAATGGCATAAAGGCATTTGTTATCCACTTTGTTACGCAGAAATGTTATTGGATCACATTAGTGCAACGATGATCTACGTGATGTGGCGTGAATAAACCTTTGGAATGTCAGAGTACTACAAAGAGTACACACTTCCAGTCTTGTTACTTAAGACTTGAGATGATTGTAAAAGAATTTCTCCGTTGTTCGAACATCACTTGCTGCCATGACCCTATATGAGTGCCTGATTAAACACGGCATTCTTTTCCGTCCTTCGCAGATTCTCTTGAACATTCCTAATCACACAGTCCAAAGCTGAACACAAGCTTTCCGATGCATTACTTGCGAGTTTTCGTACCTCATTGCTTCTGATATTTATTTATTGCGCACGAGCTAGTAATTCAGTTAATGAAAATGTCAATCACGCTATACAGAATTATAAATTTTATTATCTTGTATTTCGATAAGTATTTGTCACGTTGAAACACGTTTCAAATAAAATTTGTGGATCTTCGTTACATTTCTATTATGTCTTACGTGCGATGGCGTTGAACTGTGTAAAGTAATGTTACATTTTAATATTAGCATCATGTAATAAAAAGAATTGTGTTGGATGAGTAGGGACGGAAAAGACGTTTTCTTGGTGAAGTTACATTATGCCTTGTGCATGTACAAAACTCGAAATCCGTTTAGCAGTTTTATATAATAAATCGGGGACAAACAAGCAAGATATTTCTGTTTCGCTTTCATTTTATGACATTTGTGCAAAAAAACACATAATAATGTAAGAAATCTAAATAAACAGTGCATCATTCAACTACTGAGTTGAGCAGATCTACTGCGTTTATGCTTCCCTGTGAATGTCCTTGTATGCCGAGCGCCTTCTCGTGACATCTTTGGGCTGGTACAGCTGTTGTGATGACATAAACGAGAAGGAAAGTACAAGTAAATACCTTGTGTTAGTCTGTTTTAGGTCGTCCTTCGTTCAGAACGAAACCAAGTCTATTAAGAAACAAAATTTAAGACGTTATTCCTTCCTGTCTCAAAATTTCATTTATGGTGAAAGGTGAAGTCAGATCAGTAAATATTGACCAACCACATCGTAACCGAGAGACACCATTAGAGATACGACTTTTGAGATCAGTTGCAGTCTGCATTCTTCCGGGCAAAAAGTAAAATGTGAATATTCAGCAAGAGGTGCAGATAATTAATTTGAACGAAAAATAATTGACTTGAGAAGAAAAATGTATTAAGCGTCAGGAGACGATGGCAGATGACAGAATCGATAAACTTGTCTCTATTTACAAATCAGGAGAATTCTGGGTTATGAATGTGATTGATTTGCAGCCACGTATTTGTATCTGTAATAAATGAACGTGAAACCAATTACGCAAGCCAATAAAATGGAAAGGAATGCATTTGGTAAAATATGTGCACTCCACTGAAGTAGATTGCACATTTCCACTACTTTCCTTTAAAGATGAAAGAATGTCAGTACGAATGTTTGCAACCAATTTATCAGTATCCGAGACTTTGTAAATGTTACGTTACTTTAGATTTTCATTCGTGTTGCGTGCTTCTCCCCGTTTCCAGTAATTATCCCACTTCAAAAGGATTTGAACCTAGCCATGAACAGCAGATCTGTTGCCTTGTCATATGATCAGGCAGTACATTTTTTACATACGATATTTCACCAGGTCCAGTACAGTAATTTCGTTTGAAGTTTAAGACCGTTGAGGAAAGGAAATGTACGACCTTGTCTCTTTTGTAATTTAATGATTTACAGGAGTGTCCGGCTGGGTCCTTCATTAAATCAGAAATGTAATTTCACTGAATGCCGAAAACGGTTAAGATCCCTGCCTAATACCCAACTACAAGTGAGAAGACGTTTTGTTTTACTTTTTGCTTTGAGATTTACTGTGACGACATGGACCTTGCGATGGTCTGATCCACCATTCAAGAAATTATGTCGTCTGTCTTAATCTCTAGATAAACTTTCAATAGAGCAGGATAAAATTCGAAATGGACTTGAAATTGCTTTACATCTTCAGTACTCGTATTTTCTTTGCATGCCGAAACCTAATCTAAAAGGACGGAAGAGATAGAGATAGAGATAGAGAGAGAGAGAGAGAGAGAGAGAGAGAGAAAGATAGACAGACAGAAGAGTAATGAGAGTATTTGCTAACTTTTTTTTTGTTGAGAAAATTATTTTCCGGTCCTGACGTTTCCCAGGCAGTTCCCGTTAGTTCTTTTGGTAAAAATGAAGATAAAGCGAGATGACAGAATCGGAGCTGTCCGTTTTGTGGCTATGTAATAACAGCTGTTTTAATTACAGCAAACCCCCGATATAACAGATTTTGGTTTTAACAGACACTGTCTGATATTGCCATATTTTTCTTCTGGACTTGAGTCATTAAACGACATTTTCGGTTTTAGCGGACAGAGTCCATTAAAACCGTGCATGTCTGCTAATGATAGTTTGATTTTTTGCGCTTAATTATCTTTTTACACTGTAGTGTTTTAATGAACCTTGCAACATTGTAGGTGTATATTTCATATTGCTAATCTGTTCCTCATGGAAATTTTGGCTTAAGGATGTATTATTGGCATTGTAACAGCAATTGTGCAGTTTAACGGACAATTTATATTACCGGACACCCCCATCCGTTCCCTCCATTAGTCAGTTAAATCGGTGGTTCACTGTATTATTATTGTCAGAGAAGAGATTGTGGAGTGTATTTAGGCCATGGAATGTGGAATTTGGATACGAGCTCAGTATTCGATCCAGGAACGAGGAAAACCAGGAACACTTCGGTCGATTTGGCCGAGCGCAGGAGCTATGAGATGAGGAATGACAAATTTACGAACCGGGACCCCAGAAATAGTCCCAAAGCGTGCAGTCGCCTTTATTTTAAGTTTATTAAGTTTTGTGTTACTGATATTCTGCATTATACTTTGATTAAATAAAGATCTGTTTCTAAATAACACGTAGGAAAGGAAGGTGACAATTCATGATGCAGTTGGTGTCCACGATTGGATAGTGTTGTTCACTTTGCTGTAATTTGAACCAAAAGTTGCAACTGAAGGTGTGCCCTATACGCAAAGCTTCAACATAGTGGCCCCTGCAGAACAGGAATAAGAGACACACACTCACTAGGTTTACCTTTATTTGCGAAAGGTAAATGTTCTGCACTGAGCTGATCACCATTCGAGGAGTGAAGCTGCTTGCCCAAGTTATTCAATTTTGTTCTGAGTTTAGTCATGCTAAAAGGACACGTACGTATTGGACTGGCATATTAGATTCTTCATTCTTTCTATTCTCTCGCTCTCTCTCTCTTTTTTGCCATACATTTGTTTTGATCTTGTAACCTTTTGGTTCGTCTTCTTTCTATCGTGTGTCCTTTCTGTTCTTTATTCGCCCAGTCTTCATCTGTGGATGATGCAGTTTTATCGGAATGTTTTGGCTTTCCACACTGACTGCCTTCTTCTTACATAAATGTGATTAAATATTTCGAACGATGCATTAACAAGGAAAGAAGTTTCCCGGTGCGTGCGTTATATAATTATCGATCAGTGGAATACATTTTCCTGAATAGGTTATGAGAGTTTCTGAAGTCAGTGACACTGTAATCGCGATGCGACGTAGAAACAAGTTGAGCCAGCAGAGTTGTTTTACTTAGACGGCTTGTACGCTTGAGGGAATGGATTACATTTCTTATATTTACAATTGTGGAATCATGTCTGTATGTCTGTCCGTCCACATTTTCCATCTTACAGTCCACGCAATGAAATTGGAATAGATTTGGTATTTGTTCTGTACGGCGAGAATTGATCGAATAAATATAATGTTCTTGGATATATAGTCTCCTATCGATAATGGGGAGGTTTGTATCGATATCGAATCATTTTCTTCGGTTTGAAGTTATTATATAATGTTTTATTTGCTTTACTCAACTGTTGTTGCTAGTTATACATTTCTTCCTTCCTAATAACGAAGCAAACCTTCTCAAATTTTTCTGTAATGGACGGAATTGTAGTTTTTCTATTTATACCTTAAAAGAAATGAGATCAGTTGAACGTTTAGTGAAACTGCACTATATATCGACGAGCTGACTCATTTTTGATATCGAACTCTTTTCCCTGATATCATATTGTATCGATTAATCGATATCACTAACATCTTTAGAAGCGAAATATAAGGACAACATTTTTTATTCCTCAGCTGTTAATTGATTCTGTTTTACGGCTCTATGCAGCGTTTTTTTGTTGATCAGTTTTGTGTTTCGAATTATCGTTCTTGTTCCCAGATGTCACAAGTTTAAAACACTTTCAACCGATCCGTCTACTGGAACTTGGAACATTCGATTAATTAAACACGATAATTAGAATTGAATTCCGTTACTCGCTGGAACTGAGCATGATCAGAGAGAGTGGAATGTTGTTCAAGGAGATCGGGTCGAAAGGTTGTCGTGGTGATTTAGGGAATATCATCGCTTTGTGTGTAATTAATGACGTAGTGGGGGCAAAATGCACACTGAAGTGATAATTGATGTGTAAATGATATTCTGCGATGCTTCAGTGGAAAAGGGAGACAAGTGAAATGGGTATCAGAACTCAACGTTTAGAATATGGTAAATGTGGTTCGTATGGTTACAGTTGATCGTTGAATGACAATGCACCATTTACTGGAGTTATTATATGTATTTATTGTCAGTGTCTCGCTGTATGAAGAGGAAAAGAAAATATGTCGGGAGGGAATAAAGAGGAGAAAGAAGCATCGAAATTAAAAAAGAGGTGAAAAGAATAAAATAAATTCAGGATGTATAAAGAAGAAATAAATTCAAAGAGGAGAGGAAGAGAAGTAACGAGAAAAGAAAGGTAAATAGAATATGGTAATGAAAAAATTCTAATATATAGAGAAATGAAAGGAATCTCTTTAGTTCGTAGATTGTTTAACGCCACTGTATCAATCGATCAATGTGCTGAATGTAGGTGTGATATCCACTCCACAGCGGGGAATCACTTTCAAATCTGTCCTACTAATGAGACTTCCATTGAAGCTACACGTGCCTTGAAACTGGCTGCTCTTTCTGTGTTATGCCAATTTTGTTCTTGGGCGAGGGAGTTTATGTCTGTGCTGTGGTTGGGCGATACAAATCCTTCAATCGCACGTAAGTATCAGCCAGCAACAGTTCTGTTCTTAACAGAGATCATGAAAGGAAAACCCAACATACTTGACAATTACAAATGAATGTTATCCTTGTATTTTGTTAAATATTCATCACATTGAAAAATGTTTCAAATTAAAGTTATTTCCATTAGTTTTTATTCATTCTCCGCCACTTGGATTATCTTTTCGCTGTCTTTCGTTCTTTAGCGTTTCTTTTCTTCCGCCTTTCTCACTTTTTTGCCCACATCGTTCGTTCTCCCCTTATTTAATTTCCTTGCCGTTCTACATTATAATACTTCTATCCTTCGTTGTTCCTCGCTTTCTTTTCTTTTTTACTTTCATTCGTCTTCCCTTTGTAAACTTTTTATCTCCTAATTTTTTAATCCTTTTCTTCTTCTAATTTCTCTCAATTTTCTTTCGAAAGCACGTGCGGAATTCAGAGTCGTCCTGTAAATTTATGGATTCCTGGCACGACACCTTTTTAATTTATGTTCTTGTCGTGCTGCTTTGTTGCTTCAGTTCCACTGAAGCAACAAGTCGTGATTTTAAGGACGTGCCAGTTGCGTGACACATCCCAGCGCTTGGGTTGGCCGAATTAAAGGTAAAAAGTGTCTGGTACTTACTAAGCACCATGCCATGAGGACGTAAGAAGTAGCGAAGGTGTAGTCCCACTGTTTCTTGTTCTTGGCACTAGATGATGGGTGAATTGTCATCTTCACATCTCAGCCGCTATACTACTCTCCTTGGTACCCACTGGATAGTAGAGTTGGTCGGGTTATAGAAATTAATGATAAATCTGAGCTCAGAATCGTATCTCCCTTTGAATGTTTCAGACATTCCTTCTTGTTATGGGCTCCAAATGTTTATCCTAAACCCCACCAATCCATTTCTGTAACATACATTTCAATACTAACTTCCCACCTACAAGCAGGTTTCAGAAGAGATCTTTTCACTTGAAGTTTTACACGAAAATAACTTATACAGATGTTTATTTTCTCAATGCATGCTACATGTCACGCCTGTTATTATTCTTCATTTATTTACCCTAATGATATGCGGTGATATTCCCGTCTCCTGACTAAATCTGATGGATCAGTGTAAAATATACAAAACTATAATGTTATTTGTTTGAGAGAGAAATTTGTCTGCCGCGCTGACAGAACATAGATTGAAGGTGTTTGAGAACAGGGTGTTGAGAATATTTGGTTTTAAAAAGAGAAAGTAGCAGGAGTGGAGGGGGGGAACTGAAAATTTTATTTTTTAGTTTGTCGGAATATTATTAAGATGTTAACATCAAGGAGGGCGAGATTAGCAGGACACGCAGCACGCAAGAGTACACGAAAAATACACAGTTTTTGGCCTGAAAATTTAAACGGGCTAGTCCGCTAGGGAGACGCGTAGTTGAGAGAATAACAGACTCGCTTAAATGTTTGTAAAAGAAACACGATGTGGAATGGATCCAGCTAGCTTAAGGTAGTTCAGTGGAAGGCTTCTCTAAATACGGATATGAAACTTTAGTTTTCGAAAATTTCTTGACGATCTGAGCAGCTGCTAGCTTTCAAGGAATACCCTCGGGATAGGTAAAAGTGACGCTCTTTCTTATGAATCTTTCTCCATGAAAGAAAACAGAACACAGACTCTAATAATTTGAAGCTGTGAACGTTCAGAGAAATGTATTAATAGATGGATGTTCGATAGTTTGGCATGTCTGCCATGTACCGGATATGAACCGTGGAAAGTATATTGGCTGTTGCTAAGCAACTACAGTACTATATAGGCCTGAAGCAGCTTCGTTACAAGTATAGGTCAAAGTTCATTTAGAGGCTATAGTTCGGGTGTGTGTCGTGTAAATGACCACAAGTCATTGTATCTACAACGTGTGTTTAATACATGCGTCTCCCGGTTTTATCCCATGGTAAAAGAAAGCTCAGGTATGATTCCGATCAGGTCCTGCCTATTTATATTGTTTTATTAAGGTTTGAAACTTTCGTCTTAATCCGGGAAATGTATATTTACTATTTAAGGCCCAATTCTCATTTTGTGTCCTACTTGTTTCAGCAGTCAGCAAGCCTGTGTTTTGTATTTGTGGGTTCCATATGATTCTCACTGTAAACGGGGATTATTTCCTTATACAACATTAACCAGATCATCTTTATAATGGTGAAGCGTTGCGTTTTCTTCGCGGTACGGACTGAGTTCTTAAATGTTACTTACAAGAAATTTGGCTAATTTTTTTTCCCCCGTTAAAAAGTAATGCCTATCGCTGCTCGCCCAATTTGACATCTCTTCTTCTTCTTCTTCGGCTTCAAGATGTTACGTAATTCATCAAGGATCTCTTTACAAATTATAGATCTTCCGCCAGAAAGTCTGATACTACTGACTTTATTAATCGCTGTTATAACCCTGATCTTCGTGACTCGCAACATTCCTTAACGAGTGAATGATACTAGAGGAGAAATTTGGTTTCATCAGTTGGAGTGTCATCCACCCCCTTAGGATCTCCGCTTGAATGAGTTGAGCTCTCTCTCCTTCTAGATTTTATTGTCCGGAGAACCATCTTGGACGATAACCGTCCTGAAAACGACTGTGCCCTCGCTGTAAGTTCCAAGTCCATAGTTCTTCCTTGGTCCAGCCAGCCTCATTGAAATAACGGAACTCGAACCGGCTTTTTATCAATAATCAATTTCAGGAAATTAAGTCGTGAGGTTGGGAGGTGGTATTTTTGGTATGTGTTTTTAGCGGTGTTGAACCCCGGGTGCTGCCGTCCGAAACTTGGTTGTCAGTTTTATATGGCTTCTTTCAACTTGTAGGATGTCTGGAGTTCGATTGCTTAAGAGTTCATTGGCTCGTGATAGTGGAAAACTTTTTAATGACTCTAGGAAGTGTGCCAAGAACAGTCAGTTGAGTCTCGTTATGCAGTTTCATTGCCCACGCTGCATCTCGTCCCGTAAACAGCTTATCATGAGCCTAATGACCGCCCTAGTGACCGGTCATAAGACCGCGTGTCACCCTGCCACATGTAGCGATCAGAGTGGGCCCACTCAGATACGGGCTGGCTCTGCAGCGTTGGCCGAATGTCGCGCGCTGTTCAGTGCTTCAGATTAGGCGGAACAAGAATACGAATCTCGGTTGTCCTGACTGACGTCTTCTCAGCTTTTATCGCTTTCTTCAGGGAAATACTGGGGCAATTTAAATAGGGCACGACTAACCATTTCCACATCCCTCCGCTTTGTATTTTACAGTCATCCTGCTATTCCACGCTTTTTAACTGTTGTAGTTAACATTTCGACATTGAATCAAGAACCAACAAACTTCAACTTGAAATTTGAACAGAACCTTTGGTCTGATAAAACAGCATCACATAAAAAGTGCAGGGGAAAGTATTTGGGCGTAATAAAGAGAAAAGGGTCTGCATAAACTTGCATTATGTGAACCATTGTAATTAGTAATCTGAAGCAATATTAATTAAATCAAGAAGTTTGAGATTGGCAGACGTGTAGCGCGCATAGGGGAGGTGAAGGATCCGTTTATGACTTTGTTACGAGTTTTCAAAAAACGGAGCGCTTGGGAGTCATAAACCACGTAGATAGCAGGATTGTATTAAAATGGACGTCAGTGAGATGATGTGAACAAAACTGGCTATTGATGGAATTCAGATTTACGTATTTGTAAATGCGTAGATAAAATTTATAAGTCCATTACGGCACGGATTATATTTTCTAGCTAAACAAATATGAAATGTCCTATGAAGACTTCGTCATGGAGTTAGACCTAATGATTTGGTTCAATGAAAATCGATTGGTCCGTTTAATATTATTACGAAGGTTGTGGCATACAGCTGATAGGATGATGCAGAATCTGAACGTTTCGAAGGCCTTGGCGACAGATTTAGACAAAGTCTGAGCGTTATAAATTGTGTTAATCAGACGTTGACATTTAATTATCGTTCTGCGATAAATAAAGCAAGCATTTAATGTGCGAATCTCATTTGAATATTTAATAATTCGTTCCATATCACTGGCAGAATATACCACCTCTCTTTACAAAGAAACGTTCGACATAGATACATTCTGTGGGTGAATTGGAGGAGTTGCTGGGCGTTGAAATATTTAGTAAATGTAATTAACGTCATGCAATAAAGAGTTGATACTCGGTATCTTATTTCAGTTATTGTTATTGAGCTCCATATGGCTGTCTGTCCCTTGACAGATTCCCGAGTTGCGTCTACTCTTGAGGTTGAAAGCCTGCTCGGTCTACATCCTGAGGTGCAGAGGCTAGAGGTCATAACGTGTGGGCAGAATGTGCACCTGCAGTTGCGATCCTTGCAGATAAGCGGCACAGTAGTGAAAAATAAAACGTGTTATACAAAGTAAGACATCGGCGTGAAAGCGAATTACGTACAAGGAAGGGAGCCAGAAAGGAAGGAAGATTAAAAACAAATTAAAGGCGGGTGGAGGGAGAAAAGTAGGAAACAAAGACGGCAGCGCAGAAAGAAGAAATTTAAGAAGTAGAAACAAATTACGGCAGCAAGGAAAAGAAGAAGAATTTTTACAAAACAGCTTTGATAAAGAAATTTTCAGAAGGAACTTCAGGAAAGAACACAGAGCGAGTGTACCTGATAACGAAGTATTCAAGGACACGTTTGGACCGGGGACAGGAAATCGGCCCGCGTGCCAACTTCATAATCACTTAATCCCTATGGCAAACACGTTTCTCTTTGTTAATGAGAATTTGCAAATTTTAACCAGAAAGCATCGTTTCGAACTACCGTAAGTCAACTGATAAAATTTTAAGACAGCATTCTGACTCTCCTGTGAGTCAAGGTCACATTTCAGGAGACAGGGACCAAGTAGTTATCATTCCTCTCTTCTGATCCATGGTTCGCACCTCGGCCCGGCGAATGACTATCGTGACTGAGGGTGTTCGTAGTTTTCATCAGCCTCTCCAAGCAAGTGCAGGGTAGTATCTTAAATTAGGCCACCACCACTTCCTTCCACATTGTTTCCATTTATTTATTCATTAATCATCCAATCATTCGATGATATGTAGTTCATGTCCGAGCTACTGACAGCGTCGTTAAACCACGAATACATGCCGTACTGAGCGCGGAAGTGACGGGATTTTCTTATACGCGGTTTTTGTTATATTTGTGTTGTATTATTTGTTTTTTCTCGTTTATAGTTTGTTGTTTTAGTTTGCATTCTTTCCAGAACCTGCCTGTAATAGGCTTTTATTCTGTCGCAAGACCTTCTCGCTGTAAAACAAAATTGTAACGTTACGAAATGTTACAACGAGCTTTGGGTAACAAAGAAAATTGGATGTGAGAAAGTGCATTTGATACGATTCGCTCAAGACAAGAGTACAGTGGCAGGCCCATGTGAACGCGGTACTAAAATTTCGGGTTCCATAAAAGGTGAAGTATTTCTCGACCAATTGGGTGATCACCGGCTTCTCAAAAAAGACTCTGTTCCATGTAATTGTTTCTTTTCTGAGTTTTGTGTCTGACTTTTTTATTAAGAACATGCATTTTTCCCCGCTTTTGACTTTGTGTGTCAAGTACACATGCTTATCTCTGAGCGTATTTTTAAGTTTATTTGTTGTTGATTGTGGGTTTGTGTGCTGGAGTGAGACTTGATATTTGTTCCGTAATTCTGTTCTGTCTTCTCTTTATGGGATTATTTCAGAATAGGGACTGTATTATCAGTTGCATACGTAGTTTACTGGTTTTTGCTTTCTCTGTTACATATCCACGTAGTTTTCCACTTATCCGTGTTGCATTATTGACCATGTCTACTGCCTCTCTTTCTTTATATCTTTTCATGTGCGAGAACCTTTCTACTGCAGAAGTATTGCCATTTTTATTCTTATTATAAATATCATTATTGTTGTGAACCCCGTTGAAATATTTTTCATATCTTATTCCCTCTTCCTGCTTATTACTTTATCACTTTTCCGTTTTAGTAATCTCATCTTCCCGTGTTTCTTTCCCCGTCCTTCACATATTATTCATATATAATATATGCATTTTAAGCAACGTAGGTGGTAGGCGGCCATAAATTGTTCCCACATCGACCTGTTTCTGTTGAATGTCCAGACATTGTCGGGGATGGGCCCTTAATACGTAATCCGGGGTGCATTCGGTTTCATATGCAAGAAGAGCTGTAGAAGTATTGTACATACAGCGTTCTCCTGTTTCTTGTACCAACTTTCCAGTTAATCTTGTGACGTCACGAAAACACCTGGCAGACTTTATCTGGTATCTTATCGGAAGTGGCATGTCCTTCAGAGTTGCAATTCTAAGGCCGATTGAAACAGCTTCTGACGCCGTCTTTTTACTGCCAGTTGCGTAGCGTGCCACGAGATGATTCCTCTTGACATCGCTAAAATTTATATGGTTTTGGAAAGAAGAAAGTTAGTTTTTCAGAACTGTGCAGAAACGTCCTGTACACCTTGTCATTGGTTTCTTTCGTTGTCAAAAATGGTGATGAAGATACGATTCTGAAGGTTCGAACTACTGTGTTCCGATTATTCATCGGATATCACCATCACAGCAGAACATTTCGCTTGGTAGTTATTTTGTTATCTTTAATTTTTTTTTAAGATTAATGTTCCCCTTTTTAAAAATAGCATACATCGTCTTTAAAATCTTCTAGGTTGGCACCCTTGATGACAGAAAGTTTAAAAGCGCCATGTTGTTGAAGTAACCATTGGTATGTTCGCTCTGAGTTAAACAGAAATTAGTCAGTTTCTGTCTGTGACTGTGAGAATGCAAATTGAACCGCGCTCTGTTCTGCGTCAGCTGCTAGTGAAGTGTTTGGGATGCCATCCTTGTTTCCTTTTCGTGTTACGATAAAATGTAGACCACCAGGCATGTCGGTTAAAATGAAACCGTTTTCTCGCCACCAGAGTGTCAGTGGCGGATTTTCGGTATTTTTCATCACTGCCTTCTGACAAGTCGTTAGAATGTTCAATGTTGTATTAATTGTCGACAGTATTTGTTAATTTAAAATGCAAAAAAGTGGTTTTTTTGTACTTAGCTTGCGGTCCGCACAAGATTAGTGAGCTCAGAAGATAATGTGTCTCTCCTAGACTACCTATTATATTTTAGCTCGTAGGTTCAACACCATTAGTACTAAACGTCGCTGTTGGGCACGATCCTAAGCCAGTTCCGTTCGCCTTGGAACTTCAAATCTACTTCCTTAAGGAACGTCTTAATATTAACCTTCTATATTCATCTGTATATTCCCAGTGAATGGTTTCCAAGAGGTGTACCTGTCAAATTTCTATAGGAATCCACAGTCTGCCGCATCTTAGCTACCTATCCAACCAATTGTTGCTTCGTAGGTCTCACCATTTTAATTATTACCTATAAGCCTATATATCACTAAGTTCCTGGTTGCATAATATCCTAAACTGTTCTTTTACTTCAGCCTTGTTGGACCCAAATACTTTCTTGGTCGGTTTTGAAACTCTCGTTTTGCACGACCCTTTAAATACTGGACTAGGCCCAGTGTTATTTCCATAAATCCTCCACTGACAGGTCATTAATTTCCAGAAGCCTGGATAGCCTACTAGTAAGAGGTTTGTTTATTTGTTTTGTACAAACAGAACAGAATTGTGTCTCCAGTCGAAACATCATAAAAACTGCATGTGTGTGGCTACCACGCCCTCCCACGTAATGCTGACTTTCACTTCTGTGAGGTAATCAACGGTTCGAATCTCGAGCGGGTTGCAGTCTGTCTTCACTGACGTGTTCGCCACATGAATGTCGGAATAGTACATGACTGTTTTATTCAAACTTCTTACCTGCTCACCGGTCATGATCTTACAATTGAATTCGACGTTTGAAATCTCTGCACTTGAAACATCTTCGTATAATTTAAGAATTAATCGATCGGTTTCCTCGACAGTGTATTGACGTCAGGTGACCTTACCACTGGACGCGAGCCAACGGATTCCCGAAAATAGGAACTGGGGTCCGCTGTGTCGTAGGTCTGAAAGTAGAGCGTTAAAGCAGTGGCGGTTTTAACTTCTTACGTATCGACACTGATGTTGGCGTTTCAGTCAAGTAACCATCCTCCCGTTTAGAGGTACACACCGATGTCCCAGCTGTTTAAATATTCTCTATTTCTTTTCCTTTTCATCTTTCTATCGCTCTTTCTTTCCGTCCTTCCTTCTCTCTTTCTTCTTTCCGTTCTTTGTGATTTCTTTATTTTTCATTTTGTTTTTTATATATTTTGTTTTCCTTTTTTGTTCCTAATTCCTTTTTTTGGTCATAATTCCTTTTGTCTTTGTTTTATTTGTCTTTGTAGGCCTATTTGTATTACCTTCTATCTTTTCTACGCATTTCTGATGTATTTTTTTCCTTCAGTACTTTCTAACGTCATGCCTTCACTGCTTGTCTGTTATTTATTCCTTTTTGCTTTGACAGAGAGACGTGTGTTTGTACGTTTGACAGAATTGGTCTATTTTCTTGCACCTCGGAACGAAGGTCATCATGACAACGTATATTTTTCAAAGCTCTACCCTAACGGTTCCAGAATGTACGTGAAAACAGCCGTTCTTTGGAAGAGCTTTCAGAAGTTAAACAGGTTTTGTGAAGATCGTGCGTGCTGCATGCCCGGCGCCCGTCCAGCAGTATCATAAACATGAAGTGACCGACTGAATGAAGATGACCGTGTTCTTGGATGTTGCGTCTTGTAGGCCGGCAGATACTGAGCTTACTTTTCCGTCATCTTGCCCGGTGATTCACAATTGTGCATACATGTTTTCACGTTTCTACTGCATTCCAGAAAAGTTGAGAAGCGATGTAAACAAAGTCGGAAAGGGGAAATGCTGTTGTTACTTCCTGACCTTGTCCCTCATCCGATGTCATTTTATATTACTTACTGTTCTTTTCTTCTTCTTTTTTTCAAAGAATGAAATAACTTGTATTATTTTTTGCAGCGATAATGATTTGGATCCTAGCTTTAGACGAATGAGATTTTCAGAGGGTGATTTTCTTAAAGATAGCGAGATATTGGATTCTGAACGTCCTTCCGTGATTCCCCGACGGAGGACCTGCTGAAAGAGCGGCTGGTCTAGTTCCTTTCAGTTCAATCGATTCCACAGTGTGGGTCAGTGTGTTTATGCAGGCGCTAGAGACTACTGCTTCTCTCTCTCTCTCTGACGTCACCCGTTGCTATGGGAACTCGTGAAGCTGTAATCTGGCACCATATGGAATCACGGTTTAAAATGGAGCACAGGATAACACTTTGTTATATCACACTGAGTGCTGCAAGATTACAGCAATGTTCTTTCTGCCTTTTTGACTTTTCTATGTCTCTTTCCGTGTCTCTTATATGGCAATATCTTACATCTTTTGGTAGTTCGAGTTGTATTAAAGGCAACGTGATGTAATCTTTCATGACTCTGAAACACGCGACTCAGACATCAAATTCTTTCGCACAGGATTGATGAAACTAAACACAGCGCCCCGCGATGTTGTTTGGCTGGTAATGAATGAAGGTCTGTGTGGTTTTCATGTGTTGATTCTGTCCAATACAGAAACCGTATATTTAGGCAAGCCACTACCACATCTCATTCGACACGAAAAACCTCAGTTTATGGAGTGTTTAAAGCATCTTTCAGACGAGTTACATGGCTGTTTTGAAAGGTTTGGAGTTCTTCTCCAACACAACTCGTTGGACTTGGCTATCACTCTGAGGCAGGGGTTTTAAACCTTTTCTAGATCTTTGCCAAATTCGCTATTTCCTGTCCATGCACGGACCGCAAGGTTAGGATGGGTACCATTTATGAAAATGTAATACTAAATGGGTCTACAGTTGCACGTCAGGTGGATGTAAACCATTACTCAATGATTTTCTTAATATAAATCAGTCATTGGTGAGCTATTTCACTCTGTTGTTCCTTGGGTATACGTTCAAAATCAGGATTAATTTTGTATTAATTTCAGCACGTGTTTGTCAGATGCATCCTAATTCTTGATTTGACGTCCTTCATTAAATTGAACAGCTGCTCACAGTAATAGATTTTGCCAGATAGTGATGCCATTAACGATTTCTGATATGACAACTATTTTTCATCCTACACGGTGACACAGTATTACAGAAACTTTTCGCGGGCCGCACAATTCATATCGGCGAGTCGCAGACTGAGAACCTCTCCTCTAACTTGTAAAGGAATAACTTAGTTTGAGGGTGTTTTGAGAACCGGGTATTGCAAAGAGCACCCAAGAGAGAAGTAACTAAGAAGATGGGTAAAATTCCATAAAGAGGAACTTAATTTGCATCCCTCGACCAAATATGTCAAGCATAATGAGGACAGAACATGTACCACGCATGGGGGGGGGGGGGGAAGACCTAGATATTGATACAAAGATAATAGTAAAATGAAATTAGGGTGTAAAGGTGTGAAATGGCTCAAAACAACGTACAATGGCGAGCTCTTGTGAACACGGTAATTCAATTCCACGTTCTATAAAAGGCGGATAGTTTCTGGTCCTCCTTTGTAACTGTCATTTATTCATGAAGGCGCTGCTCCAGGGAGTTTATGGAAAACGACGACAGCCTTCTGCAGCCTCCGTTGTGACATCTTAACCACATGTGAAGGAGACACGTGCTCATAACTCACTTTGCCCTTACAAATTATGCTGATCAGTAGCACTTTCCTTCATAAAAGTAGCTCTGATAAAACGATTTCGCTTTGAGTACATTTGAACAGAGAGTGGAATTACGCAACGGTATTCAGTTTTAATCGTTGTAGTCAGCCAATTCAACGCAGAAGGATAATTGTTGTGATGTAATATCTTATAATTGTATGAAGAATAAAACAATGTGTTCCCAGGATTTTGCCCGGAAAATATTCACTTTAGCCGCAGTTTCAGTACTGGGATCGTGGATTCGAATTCTGCCCGTTGTATTGATTTTCTGTCTGCCGCGTTAAAGTTTCGGGTTATATTTTCAGGGCATTGAAAATGTATAGCAGACAGGGATGGAGCGTCCATGTTAACTATGTTACCCTGGCTAACACTTTTAAAAATGAAAAATGAAACTTGTTCTGTCGTACTTTCTTGGTTCATTGGTACTGTATACACTGTAACATAGCAGAACCGATCGGATAAACTGCATCGTCAGTTAGCTGTAGCCAGCCAAACGCTCGTGGCGAGCGTAAGCCTCAACTAACTGGCTAACAGCGCATTTTATCTGATCGGTTCTGATGTGTTCCAGTGTATGAAATATCACCGAACCACAAAATTAAGGCAGAAATCTTTTATTTTTTTAGTTTTTCTGTATTAACCAGGCTAACACTGTTAATATAGTTAACATGAAGGCTCCGCCACTAATAGTAAACCACTGATTTGCAAAACATTTGTTTATTATTTTCGTTATTCGCTCTATGCGACCCGAAATCTGTCGTTTCGCCCAATATGTGCTGTGGACATTCCCAAACTGTATGTTACCATATAAACTTCTCTAAATTACGGGCATTCTCTCCGTACCGGCGCGTGATTGGGCTTGGATTAAAGGTAATGATTCCCCACATTTTACGGTATGTTATTATAGTTTCTCGTTTAATGAATTTCAAACTGTTCGACAAATCAGTCACCAGTGGCCACAACACCATTGCGATGTTAGCGTAGCAGCTGTGCAGACTTTCATGGGCGCAACGTTATTGGCATGACAATGTAGGATCCGCAAGTGTTACGTGGTAATAGGCATTCGAAGAACATGTTAATTTTATGTTTGTTGAGTGCAAAACAATAACGTGTCTTCCGTGCGAATGTAAATTTTGTTTTTAGCTTCATAATCTGGAGATAGGCTTGTGTAATTTGGTATGGTGATTGGTCATAGTGGGATCTATATTAGTGTAAATTATGCATGTAAGTGACCAGTAAATTACGTAATTATCAATTAATATTTATTTTTTTGAGTCAGCATATGTATTGAAGCACTTAAGAAAATGTATGCGACACATATTCTGTAACAAATACCCTTTAAAACTAAAACTTTTCACTCTTGTTGCTGTATAGGCCTGTGAAACGTTTCTTAAAAACTTTTTAAATTGTTTCCTTGTTACCTCTGCACGACAGACACGCAGGGACACAAAGATACGAGGTGTCTTGCGAACCGACAGGGCTCTGATGGGTGCTGTCTAACTGATGTCTTTGTTATTTTCTCCAAAGGGAAACATTACCGAATGCATATTTTCGTTCGTATAGTTGGGGCGACACCGTACGTTTTGCTATGCGACTGGCTTGCGTGTAGGATTAAAAACCATACGACTTAGGAAATGAGATATTGAGCTATAAATTACTGCCGCTGGGAAATGTTTTTAGTGTGGAAAATATATGCTTTCTTATCTACTAGCTCTCCGCTTGTCTTTTACTTCTAACTTATCTCAAACGCACAGATTTGTCCCGGCTACAGTAACTTGATGCTTTTCTGACAACAAAGTTTTAGAAATATAAGACTGCGTTATAAGATTGATAAAATCAAGGAGGGTGAGATGGGTGGGGTATGTAGGGCTCAGGGTGGATGAGAATTGCGTTGTGAACATTGTAATAAACATTCTGGTTCGTATAACGCGGATAATTCCTTGGCTAACTGAACAAGTTGTTTGCATATCAATAAAGTCTCTACTTCATGGAATTTGTTATATAATTAGGAAGCTGCGAAAATGCGCTTCATGAAAGGGTTGACCGATCATGTGACGTGCGGCAGGACTGTGGTATCTTCTCGATGAGGAAAATATTCAAGACTGCACAAGAAAGCTACAGCTTGCCTAAGTCTTCGTTCGAAAATATTTTAACAATCTGACACGTTACATAGCGTAAAATAGCAGGAGGACTGTGTAGGAACGTGGAATGAAATGGTCAAAGAACTACATATCTTGAAAAGACCAATAAAATAACGTAAAAGGTATTTAGTTGGACCACGAAGGAGTAGGAACTGCTGCTCCGCTCCGTTACGTGCAGTAACAAGGGCCAGAAGGGAAGAACACACAGGAAGAAAGAAAGAGGAGCACAGATGTATGAATGAAAATGTGGATATGGATGAGGAGGACAAGGACAAATAAAAAAAGACAAGAAGGAAAGACTTAAAAAGAAGAAGAAAAGAAAATGCTTAAGTTTAGCAGATGTTTCATTTCCTTCAGTTTTTCAGATTAAAATTGTACTTGTAGACTATTCCTTATTTTGCCACTCATGCCCCTCCATTCTCATTCGTGTTTCCTTTGATCACTGTAAAGGCTGAGAGTACAAATCTTCCGTTCTCATTACGTATCCTCCTGTTCCTTCCTCTTTCCTAGGCTTACATTTCTGCAGATGATACAGCGTCGTTAAATATAGCAAGAAACAAGCACTACTGGTGAGACCAGTAACGCTGGAGAGGGGATGGATCCTGTTTTCCATGCACGCAGAGAGAGGGCGCTCCGCGAGGCGTTGTGTAACATTATGCCATTTCGCTAGGCAGTGTTCAGTTGATTGTTTGCCGCTGCTTAGGTTGTCAGGAGTCCGTCGTTTGTGATCAGTGATGCGTGAGTGAAGACACGGAGCTGAATGTTCTAGAACTACTTTACTGTAAAGAAAAGTTGTTTCATTGTAGTTTTACCGACTGGAACCGAACTTCGGGCTTTGTCGTTAGAAGCTCAAGCGAGATTGTTCTTGCATGGGCACATCGCAATAATCATCGCTTGTAAGTATAAGGTTATTATTTTGTTTCGTCACAACTTAAGGACAGTTGTTGCTTGTCATTTACTGCAGTATCCCATCGTTAAGAAAAATAAATCAACATTGAGTTTATTATGAAATTTAGTAGAAGAGACGAAGAATTTTTTTTCGAAATTTTGATTTATAAACATATTATAAAACGGGTACTCGGACACCTGAAAAGGGAATGGGTGTATAACAGTGATCTAGATCGGTGGTTTTCAGACTTTTTAGTTGACAGTACCCTTTTAAGTATGCATTATAATTCCGACAGTCCCCCTCTGATATGATAATATAAAAATATTAAGAAGAATCGGCAAACTTCTTCACGCGAATAAAGAACGCCATTTTATTTCGATATCCAGAACGGGTTCACATGGCGCCGATTATCGGCAAACTTCTTCACGCGAATTAAGAACGCCATTTTATTTCGGTATCCAGAACGGGTTCACATGGCGCCGATCTCTTCACAGAGTTTTGCAATTCCACCCGTTTATTTATAATGTACTTCAGGATCGTAATTATTTCGTTTAAAGCAAATTTTAGAATCGACATATTGTTTTTGAACCAGTGATTGACTATATAAGAAACAGTGAGTCGATATGATAATTTTCTTATCCTTACTTGGCTCGTGACACAAATCCCTTTGAATAGCCAACCATTTAAGTGTACCACTGCTCTTACAACTGTTGCATAAACTGGATGAATTAATGTCTGTCCTGTTGAATGTTTTATTTTTTTCGCCATCATTTCTGTCACAAAATAACTGGCCTTTTAAGCCCGGCCGACAGCTGTAAACGGGTTTACAAAACTGTTACTTGTCTGTGATGAGAATTTAGGTCTTTTGAAATAATCTAGTGTCTTTTTAGAAAGGTGATCTTGTTTTGTTGAGAAATGCCACATCAGATTCCTGGGAACCATAGCCTTGTTTGGTAATTCTCTGCGCATGTTTGTGGTTACATTCGTCTCACCACTTCATAGAACCCATTTTTAAATAGCAGATTTGATGAAGAAGAGTTGTATTTTTTGTGGATATTTTGGGTTTAACATTTTTTACCTCTTATGTTCGATTCAGTTGTATTGCTGATTTGTGAATTATCACAATTGGTAGTCACTAACCCTCGATTCTTTCTAATACCATATTTGTCCATGGCGGCTTATCATACAATATAAAAAGCAAATAATAACAAAAATCATCACTCCTTATCGTCAAAAACGCATAGAACACAGACTATGTTGCCTGCAAGCCACAGTAGCTGCAGTTTTCATTACTGACTGTACTGCGTGTATGCGGAAAGAGCGATACTTGGGATTCCCCATGCATGCTTACAGTGTTGTCAACTCTGAATTTGTGAACAGCTACACAAACAAACGACAAAAAAGAATCATCAAACTAATTTGTAATTTAATTGGCAACAAATATAAAGAGCGTCAAAAAGTGTAATTAAGGCACCTTTGATTTCATATTAGCAGTGTTTTGTTTTCACAGTGACGTCATGCATCACATGTGATTGGTGCAGTAACCACAAAGAAAACATGAGTCGGTGACAGGCATTTGTAGTCACCGTATTGTAAACAGCCATGGATGTCTGTCCGTGGTTTTCTGTGTACAGGTAGAGGCCTTGCAACGGGCCGATCCCTCGTCCAAGGAGTCCTACCGAATGTCTATAGATCGAGCCAATGAAAAGTTGGGACCCGCAGTGCTCAGGCACTTGAAGAACGGGTCGTTCCCAGTATTGTAAACATGTACACAGATAGGATTAGGAGAAATTAAGTGTAAACATTGTTAAAAACAGGAACTTTATATATGTTTTAACTTTTCCAATGTAATCACAACCCCCCCAAATTACATTACACAGTTGTCATTAAAGATTTTCCTCGTATTATTATTCCATCTATCCCCCCCCCCCTTTTAGGGTATATACTTCTATGTGCCAGAGACAAACCTTGCCCCTGAGGTACGTAGAACAGCAGCTATTTCTGAAATACATTTTTTTTCTACGTGTTATATTCATTAAAGAGATTTCGCGTGAGGCATTGTATATTTTACGTGAGCGTCTTTCGAATTATTATTACTACATTCACGAGTATTTGGGCCATTTTGTATGATACCTGCAGCCCAATCGTAAGAAATGGTTCATTGTGTTGTCTGTTTCAGTCCTTTTCTGTGCTGATTATTTTATTATCAAACGTTCCTTCTTTTGTTTGTGTTTGGTATCCATGGTAACTTAGACATAACTTTAATCGATGAAGCGCTACATGTAGTTTCGATAAAAAATCTAACATTGTTAAACACCAAATTATTTATAGCAGTGGTTGCAGATCAAGAATTAGCATCGAAATGGTTGTTTCCATTACTAGTCAAATAATAATTCGGGTTTTATAGCCTTTTGCCACGGCTTTTGTTTGGCACCCCAAAACAAAACTAAAAATAGAAGCTGCATACAAGTCGAAACATCACGAGTTCTGTAAAACGACGAAAAGAGAATGAATGACAGGGCAATGGCTGAACTGCCGAGGTTCGACAGTCGGTAATGACATGATTTTCTTTTCGCTGTGACTGTGTGTAGACCGGTTGTGGTAATTACCCAGCCTCCTGTTCAGTTCAAAAAGGGGGAGGGGGTTGAGGCGGCTGGAGTTAGTCAAAGCACTGAAGACTCATCTGATGCTGTGGTAATGCGTAGATCTTTATTTCTACGCCCACTAAACACCGTACTTTGAGCCTGTTCCGTCTTTACCTGTCTCCGTGTAGGCTGTCTGCTGCATACTTGTCTTTTCAGGTCTTCCCATTTTAAATTTTATAATTTGTCATTCTTGTCATTTAAAATTCTCTGCTAATTCGTTTTAATTTTTTGTATGTAATACAAAAACAGGAGCCACGGTGGTCTAGCGGTTAAAACGCTGACCTTGTAATCCTGGGATCTCGGGTTCGATTCCCGGCGGTGTCCGAATTTATAACTTGTGTTGGGCAAGGCCGTGGTCTAGGCAACACGGAGTTTTCCTCCGGGGGCTTCCCTGGTTTCTCCGTGGCATCCCAACAATTACTCCATTCACACACAGAAGAAGGCAATGGCAAACCACTTCTGGATCATCTGCCAAGAACGTATATGAACAGGTCCCAGTCCGAGAAAAGGATGGAAGGATCCTGTTCATATGGACCTGTCGTCAGACAGAACACTAAATAAAATAAATAATACAAAAACGTGCGTGTATGAGCGCGTGCGTGCAAATAGTAGGCAAGTATGGTACCCTGGCATTTGAAAATTCCTGGGTTCGATCCAGACCTTCGTCACTAACATTACAGGGGCAGCGAAAAGTTGTCAGTATATGGCAGAAGGCAGTGCAGTGGTTAAAATAGTAGGTTCACACATTGACCCGGATAGCAGTTGGGTCTGTTTCTTCTCAATAGGACGCAGAGTCTAAGAAAAGGGCAGCGTGGCTGCCTAGCGGTTCTTGTTACGTACACGGAGAAGACGGCCTTGGAACCAAACCTGATCTAATCGTATCTAGGTATCGACAGTCGTTTGTTCAAGGTTGTGAGTTATCTGAGCTTTCGCTACAGTAAGCAGCTAATTAGCATACGAAGATTCTAAACCGAAAAATAAAAATTGGATGTTTTATTTTATTAACTAGTTAAATTTTAGATTTGCAAAGGTCGTTCCATCAACTCTCGTCGAGGAATAACTTGTCCTTACGTCTCTTCTTGAGATGGCCTTCTTTTTGCCAGTTTAAACACTTTTATACCAAAACTTTACATGGTTTCCCTCTCTTTGTACTACGCATTCAGGTCTAACTTT
>NW_019060046.1:1694317-1724198 GCF_000696155.1 Zootermopsis nevadensis
GCAAAAGTCTGCGGTGAGCATCGGCATAATCTCTATTTTATTGCAATGTCATCAAATGTTCACGTTTTCAAATTGTACTTTATATAATTTTTGTGGTTGGCATCCCTGTATTGTGACAACCAATTTTAAATTAATCTTGCCAATGCCAGCAATTAATTACGTGGTGATTTGGTTACATCTTTCTTGAGCCATGCTATTCAATATGTAAGAATTCAAACGCAGACTTAAATTATTTGAGAGATTTTTTGTTTGACTTAGGTTTAAGTGTGACATCACGATCGTGATGTGATTACTCTTAATGTAGGATATGAAACTTTGTAGTATTTAACCAGTTAATTTTGATGTTTAATTTCTTATCTCAAGGAAGCAGGAGCGGGAGTGATGTACAGTTTTAGATTAAGTAGTTGGGGTGTAATAGGATGTGTATTCTTTGAAAGGACAGCTGTCATTGTTTCCTGTCTTTATTTGTACACTGTACTTTTATAAAGACGTTACAACAGTTATTGAATTTAATATGAAACTTAAGGCTGCAGGCATTTGTTTTCAATTGTAATTGGACGAGTTATACGTGACTCCTCTGCCAGTATTTCGGCATTGTTCTTAATCAATGTTGAGGGACTGGTGCACTAACAAAGAAATGAGATGAACTGGCATACTTTATTTTTTGTAGGCTTAAGTGCTATTACTTTTTATTTGCACTATTTTTTGTGTGTTTGCTCCATTTGGAATGGGGATCTGTGCAAATCTCATATTATTTACCCACTGAAGTTTGAAATAGTTCACTTTTTAGACCATATAAGTCGGCCCAAAATTTTTTTGAACACATTGTTATGAACGAATATTATATTTTACACTATTTTATTTGAAACATTCGATAAATTGAAAACTTTCAGCAGAGTAGCGTATTCAAACAATTACACCCCAGTGAAGTGTGAAAAACCTAGTATTGATCGGTCATTACGTCTCTAAGTTGTATTTAGTAACTGATGCTCTAATTCAGACTAAATACAGTGAACCATTTCAAGTTCTGTCGGAGGTCAAGGAACATGGTAAAAGATATGTTTTATTGTATTAGCCTATATGAAAGTAATTTACAAAGTCCGATCAATTATGAAATTGTATGGTCGCTTTTCTGATACGGCAGCGAAACTAAAATAATCATACGCCTAGATTTAAAATTCTCCATCCTCTGCTCCTTCGTCGTAGATTGTGATTACTTTAACGTTGGTAGGAGTGGCACGAATTTGCGTGGAATTATGTTTAAAATTGTATGAAACTTTAAAAAAGGAAATTTGCATTATCTGTAGTGTAATATGTTAAGCTCGTCGTGTCCACCAAAGAATGGGTGTGTAGAAACCTACGTTCTTACACGTAAATTCGTAAAGAACTGGAAATAAATTACCATTTTATGCATTAATACAACTTGTGACAGGACATGCTAGGTTGTTAGGAATGACCGGCAAAATTTTCTCGTTTTGTTGGAGTCACGTGCCGGTGATTGTGTAAGAACACACTTCTTACGTAATAGTGGTTCAAGTTCAGTGATGGGCAGAGGACGGAGAAAATTCCAGTTCCTGCTCTGTGTACTTTCATCTTCCTGTGTTTGTTAAACAAACAGCTGCCTTTAAACAATCATTTTAATAAGTGTTTGAAATATAGTTAGCATTAAAACTTCTTCAGTGAGACGGTAATTGAGACATATCTTTGCAACATTGTAATGTCGTTTGAATGTGTCATTGATGCATATACAGATTGAACCACTTTTATGTAAAATGATGAACGTATTTAGTCGATTAGACTTCACATACTGGAATTGATGGCTTATCTTTTATGCATCTTCCAAAAAAAAAAAAAAACGAAATCATAATTTACGTATACAAATTTTTTTGGCACTGTAATAGGAAAACTTTGTTTTAATCTAGCTTAATATTACTAATGTGTTTATTAAACACCCTTAATCTTTTCAGAACATTAGGAATGTAGACTATTTGAACATTTCTACTGCGAAAATGTGTGTTTAACATGTTACATGTGGTTCTGCTGAACTGGTCCAGTTCCATTTCGGCCTGTAAAACATTATTTAGTGTCCTTAGATGACGCCTGGTTGAATAGACGGCCAGTTCCACAGACTTTTATACTGAATATTGGGTTCTTGAAAGGTGTCCGTCGTCATATGAGAATTTGTTTGTAGTACGTCGTTACAGTCGTGTGAAATCCGGATGTTACAAGAACAGAATTGCTGACCTTGTGGGAAAGACAACGCTTAACGCGCTCATCGTGAAACTGACCGTCAGGCAACTCAGGGGTTCCCGCGGACAATAGCAATCATCGGGTATGTTGGGCCCCGTACCTCCTGTGTTACTGATCGCAAGCAATCGAAAATTGAATTTAATAAATTAGGAAGAAGTTTTATAATTTCAAAACAGTGACCTCAATAACTTTGTTTTAATTGTTACTAAGTAATTATTAAAATAAGATTTTGTCAGTTCCAATTTTATAATTTAATTATGTTGATGGTGTTGTATGATCTAAGATTTGAGTTATCAAATTTTACTTGTGTTGAAAGCATGTCACTGATAGCAGACATTCCGTAAATGGACAATGAGGCTGTTAAACTAACAGGAAAATCAGTGTAAAACCTTAGACGTACCAGATAGTTCCTCATTTCTTGTTAACGTCTAACATGCTTTCAAAAAGTGGGTTTGAGGTAGAAACCAGTTTGCTAGGCCCTCACAGTAGATGTTATGAATTTCATATTTATTCTGATGTGATTTGGGAACTCTTGTTGTTGAAACCAACCTGTTTTTACTGATCCAACAAACTTCCTTCTTTAAGCAGTAACTTTATCTCGTTAAGTCTAATACGAGGTTCTCAGGATATCGTGTCAGAAGGTTTTGCTTTCCAACCAACAAGTTTGCAATTATATATATGTGTACATTAATATCATAATAATAAAATAAATACATTTAATACAAGATGTGCTGTCTATTTTGAATGGGCATTTTGTGTTTATTTTCAATTATTTTGAGGAAAAGCCCAGCCAACTCAAAAGTGTTTATGAAATCTTAAAAAAAATAGTAAATAAAGATATGAAAACATCCTGCAAAACCGGCTGATGTGTCAGTTTTTATTACCAGATTCCTTCATTCTTTTTGATGACAATACCTTGTGTTTTTCATTCATGTTTCTCCCAGCCTATTGGTTTCCAGGTCTCGTCTCTACCAGTGTTAGTACTTTCGAGTATCATAATAGACCTATATGGGTTCCAGTTTGTGCGTTACTTTCCAAGGTTGAGAGCATTGGTGTACGACATCGCCTTGTGAGACTGGTTAAACTTTACTTCACTTTCATAAGGTTGAATTATTCGTTATATAGGATAAAAAGAAGTCCCTGCACACGACATTACTTTAAGTGGTGCACGTGAATTGTCATGTTACTATGACCTTGACCACTACCTACAGCCGCTTGTGGTGTGATCGCGTACAGAAGCTCAGGGTCTCGCCCTGTATATTTAATAACTTTTGTCTGTAGAGATTATACAGTGTTATATGTGATGAGTAAGGTTTATAAATAATCGGCTGTGGTGTATTCCAAGGCTCTGCCACAACATTCATCTGGACACCCTAAGAAAAAAAACGCAAATCTTGGATGATTACCTCTTCCACGTTCTTCCCTATGCTTTCATTTGATATATACAGCATAGTATCTGCTGTTGATTAAATGTTAAATGAACCAAAAAATAAGACGTAGGGTTTGCGGCAAATATCGTCGTTTGGTAGCTTGTGTTACCCCCCACCCCCTGCGAGGGTAGGTATGTTATCAAATTATATGACGTCATCCAGGGAGTTTCACCAAGTAATGGAAACGGCAGATGGGTTAATCTATTTAAGCTGAAGACATGCTCCGAACAGAACTGTTGTTTGCCCAGCTTCAAGGTTGTTGTTTACAAGTGATGCTATATTCTAGATCAAGCATGTCAAACTCGCGGGCCGCATGCGGCCCAAAACGAATATTTTTGCGGCCCAGCCAATATAACGATATGTAAGAAACGTTTTAATAAAAATTTCGTAACTTAATTTGAAGACAAAATTGGCGTGCCTGGATTTTACAAATATTTACCTGCCAGGTTTGAAAATACTCGAAAATTCGCATATGAAATTATTTCCATGTTTGGAAGTACTTATCGGTGTGAGCAGTTATTTACAATTATGAAAGGAAATAAGTCTCCTGTCAGATCCAGAATTACTGACATTCACCTTGGGTCAGTTTTGAAAGTAATTACTGCGAAAGGAACAAATTTCCCCCGAAGTAGGTAAGATAGTAGCAGAGAAGGGATGCCAAGTGTCAGGAAGAAAACATTAATTTTATCGTTGTTCTTTTTTTTATACTATACTTTTCGAAATAAACCTACGTTTCTATGATTTTTTTTGCGGCCCACATAACTTGAACCTTGTTTATTTGGCCCGTGTTAGCCTTTGAGTTTGACATGCTTGTTCTAGATGGTTAGACCTGGCTACATGATAGTATGGATTCCGGTTGACACACATCGGGACTAAAACACTTTCGCCCAATTATGCGAAGTTCCACGTAAAGAGTTAAAAAGGTTTGTTCTTTAAGATTTGTTCCAAATAAACGGCTGCCCCGATTAACCGATGGCTCAATTAACCAGAATTTACTGTATTTGAAAATAAGTCATCTCGTATTAACCTCCATAAAAATCAGAAGGATAATATTACGCTTTTACTTCTTTCGTTTAATGGAATAAGACATTTTTGAACGAAGATTTTTTTTTTTGTAATAAGTTTCGCGTTTTGCCTCGCAGATTATATCTGTGACACAAAGTGCTTGTAGTGAACGCACACCTAAACAACTGAAGGCAGCAGAACGGCTTCTTCGGTGGCGTGTTTCATTTGTTCACAAAAGTGGCGCTGTAGATCTTGTTATGGCGGAAAAGAAAGGGTGGAGTGTTGTGTTCAAGGTCTCGTATAACGAATTTAAAGCTAATACAAGTGGATTTCGTTGGTGTTTAATGTGATGTGATATTAATTTATTACCGCTTGTTTATTACTAGCATTACAACCTACAGTTTCTATAATATATGTCATAATTTTATCACAGAAGGAAGTCGGCATTTCTTCGTATTGACTTCTACGGTTTGGTGCGATTATCTGTTGATGGTGTTGTAATTTGTCAGTGTTATGTATACTGGCAGATTAAAATAACTTATTTTGTGACAGGGTGTGTTTAGTTTATGCGATTTACAGACGTTAATGAAAATCAGGAAACTAAATAACACACTGGTCATGTCTTTAGTAAACAAATATTCCTTTATTTAATTTCGTTAGTTGTGGTGATTCGAGATTTTGTTTCTTGAATTTGTGCGAAGCGGAGATAAAGAAGGAACATTTGTAAAATGGGGAATATTTCAACAGAATTCCGTGGAAGACTTCGCTCCACCAGCGCACTTTATCTCGTGATATGGTAAGTACAAACACGCTTATGAATTTCTTTAATAGGTTCCATGTAGATTTGCTAAGCATCCTACACAGATTGGATTTACTTTGGAAATTCCGTATTATGACTAGTGTAAGCTACATTTTGCCGCTTTATTTGACCATAAGTATGTTACATACATAATGGAAGTGTATTTACTAGCATAGCACTTAGCTTTTGACAGCAATCTATAATATATTCTGGAAACGGTGTACAATCTTCTGGGATATAACGCGCTGTAGGCTTATAATTGGCAGAAACGTATTTCATTGATACACTAAGTTATCGAATTTGTAAGTTACGAATGGAAACATGTTTAAACTGTGAGATTTTAGGTTCTCGCCGCGGCAAGTGTGAAGATGGCTGTGTTCTATGTTGTTGCGTAGTGTAGTCTGTAAGGTGTTTACCGACGTTTGAAAGGTGCTTGCTGTCTCCATCATCAGGGCGATGATGATGGTGACAAGTACCTCCAAAAAGGTTGATAAACTACGTGTTCTGTATGACTTGGTTCACCAGCATATAATACAATTGCGCCATTCGACAATGTTCTTAATTTGCATGTTGCTGGTTAATTACTGTGCTCAGTGTGAAACTTATCTTACGATCCTGTGATCTGTGTGAGCAGACGTAATTAGTCGGGAGCAACATAGTGGTTGTCTGTCACGCGGCCGTTATGGTGTTTGATGCTAATGCTGAAACTCTTCTTGTTCAGTCAGTTAATTTGTCAGTTAACCTTTTAAACCAGAGGGGTTCTCAACCTTTTAAGACCTGGTACCACATTCACCTTACTTACTGACTCAAGGGCCGCCGGATTATGTAAATGAGGTCAATTTATTGCAACTGCATGACGTTTCATTAAAAGTGCTACATACAATTGGAAACAAGTCCACGTGTTCCTCAGTAATGATCTTTAACGAACTACATGGAGCAGAGTCCTGCTTGAGAAGCTGATTGTCGCTCAGCTAATCAAGGAATTACTCGCAAATTTGTTGATTTATTACTTTAAGTAATCACTTAAATTCTGATATTTATTTAATCATTAACTGATTTTAATGAAACGGAGTGACGGTATTATAAAAACTCACGCGGCCCGCGCAGAATTCATCGACCTGGGCTTAAAATCGTTGTTTTAAAGTTTTAATAACGTTTCAATAATATTTTAATATTACGTTCGTATATCCCAGAAAGCACGCGGCATCTCAGCTACAAAGAGCAATCTTTTAATGTTATGGAAACAGCTAGGGTCTGTTTCGATATCTGAACGGAGCACAGTACATTCTGGGGCGGAATGTATAATTACCTGACGTTAAAGCAGGTGCGCTACGAGAGGTTTTAGGTTCGCAATATTCAGAGTATAAATTTGTTACGTAGTTAACTGGTAATTTGTTTACTCAGTTGAAGAAATGTATTATCGACTTCAGTTTTACCTTTTGAACTGTTGGAATTTTTTGTGGGTCACTTATCTACACTGCAGTGTGTACTAGATCAGGATATTGTCTTAATCGACGATTTATTCGAATTATCTGTTTCACATTGATAGTATTTTTAGAATTGCAATAAAATAGATTCATAGGAACACAATGATAACAAAACTGTTTTAGTTATCTGTTTTAAATAAACAGCGTAATGTTTTGTATCTCCATCGTCATTTTGGTCTTTTACTGATCTTTTTTGTCTTCTGTTGTATTTCATTTTCTAATTTCACGTCTCCCCTTTCTTCTCTGACGTATTTTTCTTTTCCTTCTTCTATTCCTTTGTATCCTTTCATATCTTCCTCCTTAGTCATCATCCAACTGGTCTATGTATCGTTTCAGTTTCCGTCTCTTCCTTAGTCTTGCTGTAAGTTGTTTCTGACTTTAAATTTAGATTAGATAATGTTCTTAGGGATCTTACGGCCTTCCGTTCTGTGTGTAACGTATGTTACAGTAACGTTCCTCTGTAATTGTCTTCTCCATATGGAATACATCCGGGTCGCACCTCAGAACACACCTTTTCGAACAATAATTTGCTCGGTAAGTGTGTCATTAGTCAGTACAGTGACCGCCTGCGATCTGGGTGGTCTGAGTTCAATCCTCGTACTGAATTTTCCCCTTCACCATCAAGCCGAGAACATTCAGCCTCGGTGTGGGCCATTTTAGTTGCCCACTCAACTAAGCAGATGAAACTTTTCACTTTCGCCTTGAATGCCTGCACTTCTACATCTTATTCGGGAGGTTCCGGGTTCTAATCTGTGCTCGGAGACCAGATATCCTATCCGTTGCTTTTTATAGAAGAAACTGGAAAAGCATATTAAAATTGTAAACGGATAATAATTGTCACATATTTCCATTTCACAGCCCATTCTACCGTTCGACGGTAAGTGATCTGTGCATTTGAAATCAAGTCGTTAAATAACCTGATATTGTATTCGAATAGATCAGAATACATCAGAATACATCCAAAATCCTTGTGTTCACATGTTTTATAACCACCGTCCTTTCTCTTTCTTTGCTGTAGCCTATGGGTCGAACGTCTGTATTTGAAACAGCCCTGTTAAATCATAGCTAATTCCTACGTATCTCTACCCTAACTGGCTGTCACTTAGATTGTTTATGTATGCCCCTACATTTCTTTCTGCTAAGAAACAATAATGCCATCAACCAAACGAATGTTCGCTGTTGCTCTGCGGTGATTTCATTGCAAAGCCGCAATGATGGGTAGTTTCGGTATTAAAAAAACGCAACGAGTATTCACATGCGATAAGTAATGTCTAACAATTAATTACCTGACTGGATGACTATCTCTTTGGTATAATCATTGGCAAGCTACCTGGCGCATGAGCGACCTTTACGAGCGACTCGTAACGGTCGCTGTCGAAGTCTTCAGCACATCGTGCTGAAAACATTTATCTCAGGTTTCGGTTTTGGACAGCAGTTCAAGTCGTGCAGCATTTTCAATTGCTAGTTAAATTGCTATAAATTTTCAAGAATTATGACGTCACCCATACGCCATGTTTAGCGATTACGATAATAGCAGAGCCCTACGGACAAGCACTATCAGCATCGAAGATCGCCATTGGCTACAATCTTGACCAGTTCCATTCATTTTTCATCCTCTCAACCTACTTGTCAAAATTCCATCTTTGTGCTGTCCTCCCATTTAGTTCTGTTTTCCAAGTGCTCTGTTCCTAGAAAGTTATGTGAACATTCTTTGTTTCTCCCTATATTAGCTACATACCCAGCCTATCATATCCTCCTAGATTTCACCATTCTAAAATAATAGGCATAAATTACCAAGTTTCTTATGTAATAGCTGTCAGTTTCTGTCTCCTGTGACCGAAGTGTTCATGGTTCATAACTTGTTTAACAACGCCTTTTTAATTACAAGAGTAAATCACTTTGTGTGAGTGGTGGTTGTTAATGACAGATTGAAAATAATGCGATAGAAGGCTATCGTGGCCAGTCTAGAAATTGCCCGGATGTCGTAGGGGAAACTGAGAAGTTCTTTCAGTCAGTATAGCCGACAACTGCGCCGAGATTCGAACTTGAAATTTACAGGACAACCAGCCGTTCAGGACTTGGTCGATACACTTTCATAGAAACATTTTATCAGGTCCCGATATGCCCACACCGTCTTAAACATAAGTGTTTGTTTGGTAAAATAAATCGCTCACGAATGAATGATGCCTGGGTGTTGTGATAACAGTTACTGTGTGCTGATAACAAAAACGTCTGTACGTACATGTATTATGATCATAATATTCAACTATAACGTAACTAGTTAGTTAAGTACCAAGTTCTTTACCCCAATCTAGTGCCGAGGTCAAAAATGAGTAGGAGCTATACATACTCTCCCCTCAAGCGCGTACATGGAGTATAGTGGGACAGCTCAAAAAAATTAGATCATGCTGTCAGCCGGTCAGGGATTGATGCAGCGGAAGACAAATTGCCAGTTTGTTAATTTAATTTGCCGGCAGTAAGTCAGTCGGCCGCATTTCGTTTTTCGGCGCTGGTGTTTGTTTTCATTGGTACTTTGTCACCTGACAAGATAAGAAGCGGGAGGGAGAGCTGTGTGTACAGTCTGACCAAGAAAACTTCGGAACTATTTGTGCTACTCTTGTGTATCCACACAGGCTGTGTAAGCTGTGAGAATTTCATTTATTGCATATATTCTTTGATTCAGATCTGAGTAATTTCTTTGGCTGTTTCTTCTCCTGTGTTTACATTTTCTAGCTCTGTGTCAACCGCATTAATAAAACGAAATGGTTGAGTTAACATAAACGGTTAATCCCTGGTCATTTGCCTTAGTTGTCTTGCGCATAAATAATCAACTTATGTAACATGGCAACAAACCAGTAGTTTGTAAAGCCGCCGTGCCGAGAGACAAGTTGTAGGTCGTGGGTTATGTTTTGAAAATAATGTAAGTTTTTATGTTGTTTACAAGTGTGTCCATTGAAATTACATATGTAGTGATTAGTTTTAAAAGTGTAGGACCGAAGTTACATCAGAATTAAGTAACAAGAAACCACAGAATTCTGAAGAGAAATTAATTGTTCTCGCCGGCAGCAGAGAAACCAGTGTTGCCGATTGAACACGGACGGCTGCAACTTTGCAATCCCAGAGTGCCATCCTACCAAAATCCTTCTCGCAAAGGACAAGTTGTCTGATGGGATAATCTCCCATCAGTAGCAGTAGCCCCTGGTTCGAACAGTCAAAACTTTCAGCCACGATAGAATTACCGTTAACGTAAGCACACCACCGTTTCATTTTAAGGCACTGTTTACCATTTCCAGCAGTCCGTCTCGAGCACAGGAATGGTGTAATCTACCAAGGGACGATGTCTTTCGCTTGCACAGCCACCGCCCGTTAGCAATTGGCTGCTTGATCGGTATGGTTCTCCAGATATCAATTTGAAACCACCTGACACAGCTGCTAGCCCGAGATAAATTTATTACATTCTGGGATGAAACTCCTTGTAGTCTGGAATAAGTTCACAGGCGTTTCAGAGGTGCTTACTGCCTCCTTCATCAGGGCGATAATGGAGGCATCGCAGGCCTCCAAGACGTGTAGGCCTCGTCGTTCTGATGATGAAGACAGTAAGAACTTCTGAAACGCCTTTGAACTTCTATCAGACTGCATGAAATTTTATCTCAGAAGACAGTCATCTACATATTCGCCGCCGCGAAAACCTGAAATCTCACAAAGGACTTCGTATGTCATATAAAATGTAGAGAGAAGTAAATAACAGGACAATTAAACAGTACAATAAATAAATGATACAATTTAGTTACATAAACACTGAATGCATAGCAGGTTTAAAGCCTTTAAGCTTCACCCCTCCTCAAAAAAAAAGACACAGTGGCACGTGTAGAATCGGAAATGGAGAAAATTAATTTGAAATCGGCTTACAGACTAATTGTATGTTCTTCCGGAAATGGTGTAGCCCACACGTATGCTTCTACATGAATCTGTTTCTATTTCCAGTCCAGTGAAAGGCAGGGTTACTTACGCCTTTGCCTTAATAAGTAATGATTTAGTAGGCCAAAGCCCGCGGGCTAAGACCACTGCGCATCCAAATAGCTTTGGATCAAGGTGGACGGCACGCTCCGTGGTTCTGTAGGAAACACGGCCATGCTTATGGATTACGCATTCAGCTTAATTGGAACCCAGACAACGTATGAAATACACAAATTAACACATCTTGCTGTTGAAATAAAATCCTGAGGTAGGGCCCCGTTCTACCTTGTGAAAGAAATTAATATATTGCGCATGCACAAATATAATTTATTTGGATTCAATGTGCATATTTATGTATTTAAAGGATTAGGGGTGTCCAATTTATTATGGGACTCAAATAACGGGATAATGTTGTTGAGTCCTGTTCGGGGAATTGATATTGACCTATATTCGTTCTTTTTCTGTTTTGTCATGTTCAGCGAAGTCAGATATTTTGCCATGGATACACTCACCATTCAAGGAACGCAACCATTTGCTTGAGGATTAATTATATAAGAATTAATTCTGAAATGGAAAAGGCCAAGTGGCCTAATCAGTGGAAAGCAGGAAAAGAAAGAAAATAATGTAAGTTGTTCTTTATTACGGGAGAAGAGATTACATAGTTCAGAACGTTTAAGATAATTACATTGATAGCTGTTACAGGCCTACCAACGTGCACAATTTGCGCATTAAATAATCCCAGTTGCTTTCACCATTCTATCACACAGGTTGCTCCCAGCGTGTTCCTTTCTCTCTGTTCAAGCTCTATTCACAACACTCCGTTTGTTTCGTTATGGCATCCTCCTTTGCTGTCTCCATGGAGCAGAGTTTTTGGTGTAGACCTAACAGTGACTTGGGTGATTAAGAAATTTCCCGCGATTTATGGATCCAGAGATTTACTAAGGAAACGCTATTCGACTTCCTGAGCCACTCGAATCAATTCCATGATCTCACATTCTGTTTCTTTAAGAACCATTTTAATATTGTTTTCCATCTAAGCCTAGGTTTTTCCAGTTTCGCATTCTCTTCGGGTTGTCATAATAAAGTACGTCTATTTTTGTGTTTTACATTTACCGCCTATAGGCTATCGTCCTGCTTGATTTTATCACTAAAATAAAACTAGGTGAAGTGCAAAAAGTACAACTCTCTTCTTGAAACGGTTTCTCCAGCTTCCTGTTATTTATTCTGTCTTAGGTTTAATTATTCTCCTCAGAACTTTGTTATCGATTACCATTCCACGTAGAACAAGAAGTAAAATATCTCTGCCCTTGATTAGCTTTGGCAGTAGTTTCGTAATGTACCCTGGTATCTTTGTTTTTTAATTAAATTTGTCAACAGTTGAAGGTTTCTGTGCAGTGTGGTGTGTCTTCTTTTGATTAGCTTTGTCAGTACATCTATCTAATGCTTTGTGTTATATTTACATTGGGTCCGTCTTCAATTTAAGTATTACGAAAGTGTGCGTTACTCCATGTCGAAATAATTCTATAGACAAACAAAAAAACACGGATTTTCCATTGTGAGGGAGCAGCGCAAATCACAAAGAGGAAGCGACTAGTGTTTTCCAAAATAATATATTAAAAGCTTTCTAAATTAAGTCTGATAAAGTGTTCAAGGTAAGTTGAATGGGCCATGTAGCATGCATGGGTTAGATAATAAGTTAATGGTTTAGATCAGGGGTTCCCAAAGTGTGGAGCGCCCCCCCCCCCTGGGGGGCGCAAGTGGTTTTCTGGGGGGGGGGGGTGTTGTTTGTATGAAAAACTTTTTTAACGAAATATGGAGAAACATTTTTAACATCCTTTGCTTGGTTGATGCAGTTTAGTTGTCCTGCAGTGCTGTATAATTCAGACTCATAGAGCATCGGCGGTTTTAGGAAGTAAACGGCAATATAAGTCTAATTATACCTACGATGAACCTGGAAAACGACCTTAGAGCGGCCATTTCAAAACTCCAACCTCGGTATGATAAGTTATGTTCACAGAAGCAACCAAATCCACCCCACTAATCCAGGTATGAAGCGTATGTTTCATTACAGTTTTTTAAATTAAATTCATTGAATAATATGTACTAAATCATAAAAAAATGTATACTCACAGCTAAATTTTATGTCTGTTTTCTTGCACTTGTTCTGGAAGGGGGCGTGAAATTTATGAAATGTTTTAAGGGGGCGCAAGGTATAAAAGTTTGGGAACTTCTGGTTTAGATCATTAGAGGAACTTCCGCGTAGATGTGATGATAATATTGAAGTTAGTAGAGTTTAAGGTCATAGGTCGAATTTCTTTAGCTCAGGGAAAATTCCAGTATCGAATTATTGTAAGCACGGCTATGAACCTTGGCCATGGAAGACAGGTGATTTGTTTATCAGTTATCTTCCGGATTGTAGCGCCATGTTGTTCTTTGGCTGTAAGTCAACTGCCTCCATCGCCAGCGTACTGTCCTCTGAAAAGTCATCACACAGACAAAATACTATACAGGGCACAGCTACCCAGACCATCAATAGTTATAGCATTGCAAATAAACCCAAAACATCTGAGCGATTGTTAGCTTCTAAAAATAACTTCTCTGTATAATTAGTAATGCACGGGTCACAGTGGAGATATTCCGACCAAATTACACCCCCAGGAAATTTTAGTTTTTGACCCGTCAAACAAACTTTAATCGAAATTCTTCGTGTAGGCTTAGTGACAAAACGTACGGGCGGACAGACACGTCTTCTGATGGAACGTCATCACCACAATTGTTGAACTCGGCCTAGGTCGTAGTCCTGAAGTCCTTTTGAATCGTAACTGAGACAACTTTCAAAATTGTTGACGAATTCGGTCCTGAAACAGGTCCGTGTATTGTGCTATCGACCTTTGTTTTGTGAATGAACCGCGTAATACAGTCAAGTCGTCCGGACTTACGTAACGCACGGCAGACGTATGGGTGACCTACTTGTGGTATGTAATTACACCGATACTGCTTCAGGCTCTCTGCATACGTTTATTAAACCCAAGATGAGCAAAGCTTAAGATAAACTGTATATGCTGCAGACTATAAGAATTTGAACGAATGGCATCCAAACACAACTGAAAGATTAACCAAGTGACAAAATAACCAAGCGATAAATTAGATAACTGAGTGACAGTGTTTGTGGAAAAGTAAAGAAGTAACGACTAACCAGGGATTCAGGTCGATTGAAACACTTTGATTCGGCTCGTGTTTGGCGTATGGCAGAAGACTTACTGAATGACAAATTGTCATATTGATTAAAGTGAAAAATCATAGTAACTTACTGACATACTGTTTGATTAAATAGATAATCAGATAACTAATAGAGAAACTAAGTGACAAACTGATAAATCAGTTAAGTGACAATCTGATAAAATGATTGATTTACAAAGTAACTAAATGGCGGGCTAATTAATTGACTGATTGGCAAAGTCAAGACATAAAATAGACTTTTCGTGGGGCTTTTTGTAGTTGTTTTGCTGATCACATGCCTATTTATAGGTTATTTATCTAAGATTAATTTTAATACCATATTCCTGCCTGGACGTTGTTTTCTAACTGATGTTTTATGCGTTTCTTGTCGCCCGCATGAAGTTCGCTTTGCTGCGTTATCTGAATCATGGAGATATCCATACTTGCGGGTTGATTAACCGATGAAAACCTTGAAACTTGCTGATAAAGCACGCATGTGTCTTCAGTTGACTTTACGTGATTCTGTGAACAAACACTTGTTTTGTCGATATTGATCTTCTGATTTATAACGCCGTGTGGTTTCGTATCCACTGCCTCCATCATCAGGGCTAAGATGACGGCTTCATGTTTCTCCGAAACGCTGGTATCTACCTGCACGTCTACACAGCGTTAAAACACAGATGCCCACCATCGATATCGTTACCACACTGAAAACCTGTGATCTTGTATTGTAGGTAATTACCATCTTTTCTGAAGAATGATAGCCTGGTACTTTACTCCTACCCTGAAAATGGACGTATATCCGTTACATTCATTCCTTCCTTGAAGATGTCAGCAGTACGTTCCTCCAAGAAGTTGTTAGGCATGTACACAGCTTCACATCACACAATCCCATGATCCACATTTACGTTTCCTTGAAAACCGCAGATCTCAAGCACTTTTTTTTATTTTAGGCCCATGTCGTGCCATGTTGGGTGTCGAAATGTTTAGGATCGTACGTGCTTCTTTATTGACAAAGCAAAACTGCGGAATCAAAAGAAACGAAGAACAGGAAGACGAAGCAGGAGATAAAGGGAGGAATAAAATGATAGAAGCAAGAAAAGAGATGGATTGTTTCTTAATTTATTTTGTAACGTTTTACCCACGGAATGATACGGTGTCGATGTACGATGAATTGGAAATGAACTAGAAGGAAGCGGTGATGACATGTGTGTGTGTATGGCAGTAGCCAGTATTTTAATCTGGAAGATAACCACGAAATGCCTCTGCCAGGCTGCCTGCCTCAGGGCGGAAGAGAAGCGAAGAGGATGTCAGGCCTTCTTTCCTACTGGAGTAAGAGATAAAGTGAAGAGGGAAGGCCATTCGAGCACACGGTATCAAGCGCGCCTGATAATATATTTACTGATGAACTGCCAAAAGAAACTTTCCATAGACTTGTCACTCACAAAGAAGTGCTTACGGGTATGTATCTTACGTAAGTCTACTGGAAAACATCGACTATGAAGGTTCAGAAGTGAGTTGCTGTGTGCTAAATATTTACACAAAATTATCGCATCGTGAACATGCATGTATCTGCGTGGTTAATTTCTAAGAGTACTCACTAGATGTTGGTGTAATTTGGAATTTGGGTTGTCCAGCGAATTTTGATTTTGTTCTGTATCACTTGAGCAAATCTCTGTTGAATGCCGTGGCAAAGAATGCGTGGTCCTTTACTCTCTCTGAGCAGAGGATTGACTCGATTTTGAAGCCGTGACGTCATGTTGAATGCTGTCCTAAAAACATTTCCCCATTCTAAAAATTTCCCCACTGTTGGAACATTCTGCATGATATTTGTTACTAGAGATCCGACCTTTTACTGAATTCTGCATAAACCATGGAATACTAAAAAGAAAAGAAAAAGACGAGACTCTAGAAACCTAGGAATCTAAAGGATAATCGAGAGCCAGCCACTGTGTCTACTCCACGTGTTAGAACGGCTGTGCGGCTGCGCATACAAGTATCATTGCTTCTGTTTAAAGGTGAAATCAGTTCTCCTCTCAGACAGACAGTACTAACGTTGCCCCATACGTCCTCAAGATATAGTCATACGTTCAGGAACAACTTTACCTTGCATCTATTATAAGCATATTATAACACAAATAGATCTAAGCCCTCGAAACTGTTATCAGATACACTTGTTCCGAATGTGGTACATATTTAACGAATTTGCGTCATAAATTTCTCATATCTGTAGTGTCATTAGATTTGCAACAGTGGATTTGTAAGAAAAATAAAACGCTAGCAGCCAATTTTATACTCAGAATTGGAATTTGGAATCTATTTCGTACAAGGTTTTGTGATTCGTGTAAAACAGGTCCGTAATTCAACTGCCGTGGGAAACGTTTTTAGTGTATATCTGCGGCTCTGTATTTCTTGTAAGCCCTTCCACTAGCTTTGTAAATTAAATTAAGGCTAGGCTAAAAAAACAAAGAAATCAAAGCGGGAACGTTTTACTGAAAAATGCGAGTAAGGTGATAGAGGGTGTCAGTCCTGGCAAGCCAACTACACTTACAGCAGCACAGTCTCGGCTACGTTATCAGCGAGTTAAATTGTCCATATTTTCAGGGGAGACCACAGCCGCAAGCCAAATTACCAAACAATTTGTCTCCAAGTGTACAGAGTCTTATATGGTCAAGATATTTCAAATTTTTATGGAACCTGCAGGTTCAACGCAGAGTTTATAAGAACCCGTACATTGAATTCTGTCCTGAGCCAATTTAATTCAACCTACAACGCGTTTTTATAATTTTTTATATTGTATATGCTCACGTGCTTCTACCAGACTACACGGCGCAACAACCCATAATGTAGTCATTCTCAACGCCTTGAGAACCTGAATTCTCACCAGGTAGAACCCAGTGTCAAAGGCTGGTGGAGGGGAAAGCAGTCTGTTATTTTGAAATGTTTCCGGGCGCGTGCCGGCAACAGTTCGTCAGGTGATGGTTCGTTTGAGTTTGCTCTAGGAGCGGTAAATCAAAGGGGCTTTGTGTCAGAACCTCAAGTACTCTGATTTTTGTGTGAAAGTGTTTGTCGCGTATTCCAATCGGAGAGTGACGACGACAAGTCCCACAGCAGTGTTGCAGTGTCTATACGTGCCTTAGATGTTTTTATCAGCACTGTTGTTTGAAACAGGCACGACAACTATGCGGTGGCTATGAACGAATGCAGGAAACAGAACATGATTTGTTCGAAACTCTCAAAACAAGATTCTGCTTCGGAAAAATGGAGGAAATTATCATCGCAAAAGGAAAATATTTCGTTCGGCCACCATATTGTTATTTTAAAAAAAAATCGGTGCAAAAAAGAGCCTTTGTTTTTATACTTTTGGCTCTGATTGTTTTGTTCGGATTTTTGGGTAAGCGGCCCTTAACTTTATTCGACTCCAATGCCCTTACACCCCGTCCTCAAAAATTATCTTTGTTGTTTTAACGGTGTTTAGGCTATATAAAACGTTTTGGTGTTTCTTATTTGTTGGTTCAAAGGAACTCAGGGCTCGACATTATACTGAGTAATTAACTGGCTGTGTACTCAGTATAATGCAATAGATCGACACTAATACTGAACTAAATCAATACAAGATACAGAATCTTCCTTAAGCAACGTAGGTCATACTTAATCCTTTGTTGTTATGGAATGTAAAGGTTCATCGCCGTATTCACATAATTCCTTCGATGGAATCAATCTTGATGCACCGTCATCCAAGTCTAATCCATGCACTTTTGTAGTTTTTGTTTTAATATTATCCTCCTACCTACACATAGGTCTTCAAAGTGGTTTCTTCCCTTGCGGTTTTCCAACTGCAATTCTGTATAGGCTCTTATTTATGTTATCATGCGTACTACATGTCCTGCCCATGAAAGTGTCTTTGACTTGAAGATTTCCGTCTTCTGGGTTGTTGCGCTGTGTAGTCTGGTCGATGTTAACCAACGTTTCAGAGGTCATACTGCCTCCGTCATCAGGGCGATGAATTGACCAGACTACACAGCGCAACAACCCAGAAGACAGAAATCTTCATACTCACCGCTGTGAAAACCTCAAATCTTATATATGTCTTTGATTTAATTGTAGTAACAGTTCCATGTTAAGAGCACAAATTATGAAACTGCTCATTACGTAATTTTTTCATTATTCTGTTTCTTAATCTCTCTTAGGTTCAAATATTCTCTTCTTTCCCTGTTTTAGAACGCTCTCAATGCGAGTTCTTCCTTAAATGTAAAGTCTAACCATACAGAACAACAGATTTGGGATACTTGCACGTGTATGGGGAAGTCCCGTGTATAATGGGTTCAGTCCGCCCAGGATAAGGTTTAGTGAGAGGCTCTTGTGAACACAGAAAGGAGCCTTGTGGTTCCACAAAGCTCCCTACAGCTTTTTTACTAGAGAAGTGTCTATCAACTTCTCAAGAAGGGCTGCCCTAGAAGTAGTTGAAATTATAATTTGCCGGTGCATTATCTGTTATTTTAGACGAGGAAGAATAACACAGAGATGCGCTGTAGAAAAAAACGGTTGTGAGAAAGGTAGATGTAATTGAATCAGAATCGTGCCTTCTAGCGGTTTCTGGTAAGCGTAGGGCCACAGGTCAAAGTACGCACTCAGAAACGATATTTCATTCTTATGGGCGGAGTCACGTAGACGGACGAGCCCACAAGGTTGAATGATGCGCAGAAAGACGAGGTGGAATCCTTATTCTATTTGCGCAGGAAAACGCCGTAACTATAGTGTTCGAGGTGTTTTGCCTTTGGGTTCTGCTACAAGAGAATTAGTAAAGTTCCTGTAAACGCCACGGAAAGGAATGGGATCATGCAAACTGTTACGTAACTGAATGAATGAAGTATTGGCGTGCTAAGTTTAACTGCTGCCTAACAAATACCGTGTTGCCCAGCAACAATAATGAAAATATGTATAGCACCTGTCCCTCGATTTACGAACTCCCGAGTTTCGCTTCAACGAACCGTGTAAATTTATACCTGTTTTTCAATTTACGAACATTATTTTTGCTACAACGAATAACCAACCTTCGTCCGAGCGCAGAGCGTCCGCTTCGTATGGAACTCGCTTTGTTTTTACTAAAACTATGTAACTGCTGAACGATACAAACGTTTGATTTAATACTTCAATAGTGCATTTACCGCATTATATAGGTAGTAACTATTACAAAGAAGTAATACTGTATACTGTAATATTTTTATGATTGTACAGTAGTGTAACAAATGTGGGGAAAACATTTGGGTTATTTTTCTGGGAATTTGGAACCAGTCAGAATTTCATTTTCGATTTACAAATTTTTATCTAAAGGTTTCACGAAACGAATTATGTTCGTATATAGAGGGATGGATGAACACATAGTTTCAGTAATGCCTGACTCTGGAATCACCCCCAAAGAATCTACATAGCAACGTCAATTGTCTGTAACTTCCACAAAACATTTACAACCAAACTAAAATAACTTAAAAAGAATGTTTCTCCATATCACGCAAACTTTAAATGTTAATAAACATTACACGTAAGATTCTTGTATTTGACATAGGACCATTTCAACGCATTTCATGCATGGAAGTTTGTAAATATTTGTCGTAAGGCACTCGGTAGCTGTATCTCATGGCCATAAGTGAAGTCCAAAGTTTGTTACTTCTGTCACTCAAACAAGGTCTGTGCAATTTACGCAATATTTGTCGATGTAAATTTCAACATCTTTATGATGTGTTTGAAACGTGAGAATGCGGGTTTAGGGAATGAGTTCGAATCCAGTCTTGTCACGTTGCAAAGCTTGAAGCCACTTGCTGCTCGTTTCGTGCCACGATCTTCAGCTTGACGTCATCGAAGGGGACACCTCCAGCTTGATAAGGCACTCCCACCTTAAATACACTGCCACGCTGCGTTTCTTCGACAGTACAAGTGAATTTTATGTTGCAAGCTTCTTAAGAAGCCCTTTTTGAGCTATTTGATAAGTCTGGATTTAGGCTCCATGTGAAGTAGAATTAAATTTGTATGTAATTTTTATTGCTCGCCTGCGTTACAATTTTTTTTTCGATATATTCTGAGTAATATGAGGGAATAAACGTTGGGGTGAATGAACACACATTGAAGAGGACATAACATGCAAATGTATTTATTTTACAAACACTCACATTTTGGATTCTTTAAGAAATAGTATTAGGATGATTAAATAAAGAAGAGTGAAATGAGCAGATTATGTAGCAAGAACAATGGTGAAATGAGATACAAGAACATTTTAGTTAGAGGGTCTGAAGGGAAATCAAGCACATAAGAGACGTAATATATATAAGGATGATATTAAAATAGATTTTGAATATAGAGGTTGTGACCGTGTAAAATGGATTTAACTGGCTCATGAAGGGGCCCAGTAGTGGATTCTTATGAAGACAGTAATGAAACGTTGAGTGCGTACAAGGAGGGTGTTTCTGATTGACCTGTATGATTAACAGTTTCGTAAGAAACATCCTACAAGACGGATTTGATTATTTATTTAGATAGATGATTAGTTAAGTAATTGGTTGATTATTACGTTGGGTATTTATTTAGTTGATTGGTTAGTAGACTGATTAGGCCGCTGGTTATTTCTGTGATGGTTATTTGCGAAAGAAATTTAATGGCCTGACGTGTTGCAGACCTGTAACGCTGTCGTGGCAAGCAGCGTGTTGTTATTGTGACACAAACAGTGAGTAGGCTTTATCACCGCATCCGCTGACACAGAGGATAGCTCTCGGTATCGACGAGTCTGTGTGACTTTCCAACGTCTCTCCGGGAAATGGTATCGAACTGTTCTGGTGTTTGTAATCCTGGACGTAAGGTTGAAATATAGCAAAATAACCTACATTCATAACTCTTTTGTGTCGTATTTATGTCAGATTTAGAAAGTTTGAAAATAAATTCCTGCGAAGAATGTTTGGACGAGATGTGAACCAACATAGTATGGGTCTTATGATTTGTAGACTCAACTTAGTCCCGCAGGGGAGAGATTGGCTGGTCATGTAGCATTAATTGCGGAAAGAAGGAATTCATACGCAATTCTGGATATAAACTTCAAGAGAAGTAGGCGTATCTTTATTCGTGCCTGTTTTATTTGATGACGCTGTCAAGTTTGCAGACTTATACGTCGTCATGATTGTTTAAAAATGAACTAACTGAGTAGAAGGCGAGGTGTACTTAAATCGAATAAATACAGTGTGAAAGTGTGGACTGGATTGGACTACCTCAGGTAGGGCAGGTCCGATGGCGCGATTTTGAAACACGGTGATGAATTTTAGGATTCCGTGGTGGGTTACTTGAATAACTAATCGACTATCAGCTTCTCAAGAAAGATTGTAGTCCATGGAAGTAATCAGTTGGTTAGATAGCATATTAGTTACCATAGTTAATTACTTATTTATTCAGTTGTTTAATGAGCTAGTTTGTTATAATTATGCTGCTTACTTATTTGTTATATGCTTAGTTAATTGTTCAGCTAGATACTTAATTACGTTTTTTATAAGTTAATGAGCTAGTTAGTTATTTAGTTTGTTAATTAGTTACTTCATCTGTTAATTCACCAGTTATTTGTTTGATTAACTAATTCTTTAATTAGGTAGTTAATCATGTAGTTTTACAGTGACTTTGCTGCTAAAATGTCAATGCCAGCTAACTCGTATGTAGAGGTAGGTACGCATACTTCAAGGAAGTGGCAGGCGAATAAAAAAGAATATTTATAATGAGAACCGTGACCTAGAAACAGCCCTGCCCTGCACCCGATTCCGAAACGCCTACCCCGGGGGACATACGAGTTTCAGACGTGGGAAGCATTTCGAAGGAATGAAGGTCCTATCTCGGCCGGGCTATCGGCTAGCCGGTTCATGGTTTTCATCCGTCTAAGCAAATTTCAGAACAGTACTGTAACTTTAAATAGGCTACGGCCGCTCAGTTAAAAAACCTTTACCTATATTGGTCAAGAAATTCTCCGCGGTTGCATGTTTCATCTCTCACATGCGTGCTACAATTTCTGTCCATTTCATTCTCCTTGATTTGATCACCATAATGTTTGGTTATGAGTAAACATTATGAAGCTCATTATTACGAAATTTTCACTATCCTACTGTCTCTTATTCTCTCTTAGTTAGTCTCGTTCTTTCTTTTGCATTTCGTTTATCACTGCCGTCCTTAATATCATAACTTTTCCACGTTTTCGAGGATTTAAGTGTCTAATTTATTTTCTTTTGCATTCCGGTAACGAGACATAATCACAGAAACTACTTAGTTTTTTATTCACTTACATTTACTTAGGATCTGTCATCTTTTTACTAGAGTTTTATAGATTTGTCTCTTAGGCATCTGTGTTCTCATCCAGTAAATTAACATTACCAGCACTAACTGATGTGTTCCTTTCGATTCTAGTTCCACCTGATTCTCTCCGACCTTCCATATGACGTCAGACATCACTTCAAAATATTTCATTATCACTGTTTGACAGCTGATATGCAAAATGCCACAAGATGAACCTCTCTCTCTGATACTAGATTTCACTCGGTGACTTGAATATCACTCATTTGGACTTACCCATTCTTATGTCAGACCTTGAAATTTATTTAAATTCCCGTAACTATTATCTGATAACGTGACATAGTATCTGCTGACAGGTGGTCACCTCTATTGTAAGCACTAGGGTTACCCGTTCCCATTTGTTTTTACGTTAAACCAAATAAATCAAATTCACTTCGTTTCACTCAATTCTAAGATACATTCTAATATGTATTGTTTTTTAATCCAGGTTATTATTTCCTTCAAGTATTCCTTTCAAAATTGAATGAATAAAATAAACGCATCATATACGCAGTATCATATGGAAACAGTTTCCAATAAAACGTTATAGATTTATGGTTATGTATTTGTTATTACTTAAAAATTTCTTACAGGATGAGACATTTTGAGAAATTCTATAGAGTTAGATTCAAGCTTCATGTAATATATACTTTGAATTCGACCAAATTTAAATCCTCCAACGAATTACACCACAGACTTCCGGTTTCGTATTACACGGATATCCGATCATCAGTTTATGATATGAATGATTACCATGGGCAGGCATCACCTTTGCCATTATGTATTAATTATGTGCACCGTTTACAGATGAAGTATTAAAACTGAAATTTTAGTGTGTAAAATATATTCCGCCCTGAATTATTAAGACAAAGGTAATATACTGACGAATTGTTTTATAAATGCATTTTGTTTTATAATTGCCCGTTGACAAAAATAAGCACCACAATTTTTATTTTAAAAATTTACAAACGCAGAAGCTTAAAACTCCTGTCTTTTAATGATCCCATTATTTTTTACGTTTTGAAGTAAATGTACAACTTATTTAAAATAATTCGGTCACACGGGCTGTAAACACGTGGGCCTGTGTACATTTACAAATACTTTTTTTTTTAAGTTTTTGGATGGCGAATGAATTTGTGGTTTGGCGGTTGTAACTTGGTATAAATGCTCAAGCGCTGCACAAGAATGTGGTTGGACCTTTCCTCGTGACGACAAACAAATCAGAAGCATTGCCATTCCCTTGTTAAGTCAGTACAAAATTCATCCCAGGCTGCAGCGAGCTGAATCCCCCACTCCTCTCTCCCCTCAAAGTTTCGTCAGTATTTTAGAATGCATTGAGGAGTAAATCAGGAGAAATTACGAAAGAAAGGAATGAACGAACATATTGCCAAGAGCAAATAAACTTTCACCCGTTTGATTCGCTGACATGTAGTATCTTGTTGGTTTCAAAGGGAAATGAAACTGAGGGACTGAGGAAAACCACGAACAAGCTCCTGTATCCTGGCTTAGATTTAAACCCGAGACCTCCCTAATATGAAGCGAGAGAGCTAAGTACTCAACTGCGACATTCGGTACATTTTGTGTAAATTTACCTTTTTTCCTCAGGAATGCTACTTGTCCAACCAATGTCATCCGCCTGACCAACATCAGGCGAAGAGTGTAAGGTATAAATGTATGTTAGTTTGAAAATTCTGGAATCAGAAGCACCTGTCGACCTTGTCTGATAGCCTGCAGGCCTCTTGTTGCATCTAGTGTGCTCAGACACAATTACTCTGCATTGGTTAATATCATTACCATTACAGACGCTTGAAAGTACCGTCTCTGCGGTCTGATAGGCCTTGGCCTCAATCCCGATCGACACTCCTGCGCCTCACTCGTTCAAATCACTTGTTGCAATGCAGACTTGCGTTTGATTGGCTGTAATTAGGGTTCCGAAGTTTGCAGATTTTGTTTGTGGAGAAACATTAAAGTGAAAGGACTGTCGCGTGTAATTAATAAAATTAAGATGTGTCAGTCTGATAATCATTATATTTCGTCTTCCGAACTACTGAAGGGATTTCGATTAAATTTGGTGCTGGAGGTGTTCATTGAAATTTGGTTCGTAACGGACCAATACAGCCCCTGCTTTGCATTAAGCTAAGTATACATCTTAATCTTATTAAGAACTATAATGTTGATTTGCTATATTAAGCTAATTAACAAAGTAAACAATACAAATGTTGTTAAGCCTCTACTGAATGTGATACGTGCAGTTAGTCAGGTTTGTCGACAGTGGATTTATGTCTGCAATTACTGAACATAAAAGCAACACGAATTTTTTTATCAATACAGGTTTTTCCAAATAGATACACGCACAGAAGCAACTTTGGTGGCCGCTTGTCAGTCAGTTGTTCACTACTGTCAACTGTTTCTTGAAGCTAACGGTGGTCATTTCGAATACCTACACTACAGTCGCTAATTTATTATGTGCCTATGTTGACGTATGTAATTATTTAGTTTATTAAAATGTCTTTGTTTCATTTATTGAATGTGCGAATACATCTTTTCGGACAACCTGTATGTTTGTAAAATATGCGAACTGGAAATTTATTGATTCAGTTTGTTTATCACGTTGTTTGCTTTTTCAACTTAAGAACTCTTATGGCTGGTGATGGCAAGAGCTCACAGTCAACCGACTGAAAAGTTGTTTGATCCAAACGTTGAACTTCGGCTTATATGTTGCTGATGAAGCAGCTGATTGACCTAATGATATCCTGGTGACGGGCAACAGCACAGAAATAATCCTTTGTTTCACACAGCGAACCTTAACATCCCGAGTGCCATAACATCATCAGCGCTCTGATTCTTGTAAGTTATTTACTGAAGCCACTAATGAACTAAATGCGTATCTGACTGCCTACTTACCTGACCGATAAAATAACAAAAATTTCCATGAACATTTGATAATTGCCTCTAGTTCCAGTGGCCTAGAGCCGGTATGGAAAAATTCTTTCCAAATCCGGGAATGTAATCTCGGTCTGCCGCCCTGTCGTCATTTACTTTGCTGGCTGAACTATTCCAGGTGATCCCTAACGCCAAATTTGGTTGAAATTTGTTTAATGGTTTTGTATCTGAAGCAGTATGATCAACAGGTACGACAATTGTGTGTCCATTTATGCACTTTGCTTAAATAACAGATGAATTGTAATAAAATGCAGGGAGATAAAGTCTAATGGGATTTCATTAGAGTGCTATCAGCGAGATTTGTCATGGTCTTGGTAAAGGTAAAAATGTTAAATTTATACTTCATACTTACTAAGCACCACGCCATGAGGACGTATGGGAAATCGAGGTATAGCTCCTTTCATTGTTTACCTTGGTACTAGATCTAGGCGAGTGGACGTCAAGCCCCGTCCGTTTTACCTCCGGGGAATATGCCCTATGCACTCTTCAGTCAGGAGAACCCCGGTCTTTCAGCTCCCAGTCTGCTGACTGTTCTGACTGAGGTAGTGGCATTTTTCAAGGATGAATTGAGGTTAGAATCCAGCCTGTTCAAATGATTACTTTTCTGCAATTGTAATGTCCTTTCTAAAAACATATAGATTACATCTACGGTATTCTGACATTGCTAACTTCATAGGCACGGTATTACATAAATTGCTGACGGTCATTCAGCTTGCCAATAAATTCCGCACTTTTATGGAACCTGAAGGTTTATTAGCATGTCCATTGAAGCACGACATTGAACCATATTCTGGGTCACTTGCATCCAGTTAACAGCCTCACACCTTATTTTTCTAAGATCTATTTTATTATTATTCTCCCTTCTAATTTTTGGTCACAACAGATGGCTTCTTCCCTTCTGATATACAATTTAAAATATTTTTAATTTTTATATCCCTTATACGTGCTACATATCCTGCATATCTATAGTTACTTTAATACTATTGGGTGAAAAGTACAAATTATGACGTTCCAGATTATAAAATTTTGTCCCATTCTAAATTTGCTTACTATTCTAACTCGCAGATATTTATACTCTTTTATTTTCAAAGCGACGTGTAGGCCTGAATTTGTAGTGTGACCCAAGACAGCTCTTATTCTGAAGTGACTGGTAATGGGCTGAATGACCGTGGATTGATTTCTCCCGCAGTGGCAGGTATTTAACACGCAACCATCACCGCGTTCAGACTAGCTCTGGGACTCACCCGGCAACCTGTCGGATCGTTACCGAGGTAAAGCTGCCAAAGCGTGATTCTGACTACTCACATATCTCTATAGTGCCGAAGTTGAAAATGTCTGGTGCTGCTCTGTGTTTTTTTCATGACCTGGTACTTAAGTCATAAGACCTGCATGTACAACTTTGCTTTTAACTTCACTTTACGAAAATACGTATATGTTTCTATTGGACGAGGGAATTGTTATTCTGAACGTCCTATAGTTTTACATTACAGACTGGCAGGCTGGTCCACTCTCCCATCACAACAAGACTGACCTCACGCTCTGACCATCACTTTCACTCTTCGCTTCGTCTTCCGTCTTTCTAAGTGATCGTCCGTCCGTCCGTACGACGCCTATGAAACAATGGATATGAACATGAACAAGGCATCGGCTTCAAGTAGAAAGCCCAGTTCACACTTAGTCACCAAGTGTGAAGAAACCTCGGACTTTACTCTGATGAGCCCAGATTACTTGGGAATTTTTAGCGCGGAGTGAAGAGCAAGGTGGTAGCACTGCACACGCATTTCCATACTTTTCCTGTCCTTCTGAAAATCTTTGCCTAAAAGATGTCTGTCTTTTAAGAATTGTGCCGTGTAATCTGGTAGAAGTTTACCGACGTTTCAGAGGTCCCTGCTGCCTCCATCATCAGACCACTCATCACCCTTTTGATGGACAATAGACGGCATATTGACAGTAGGGTTAGTTTTGATGAAACAGATATCATGCTACATGGCCGTTCCTTGCAGCTATCAGCTCTTGCCGAAAGCATCTATCGGCAGCTTTAGAGGACTTAACGAGTACTGTCTGTCTGGGCAGAGACCTGACGTGACCTTCAAACAGATGTACTAGAAGTAGTACCATCTGCGTAGACGGACAGCCGTTCTAGATTAATATTATGACTCTGATGAATGACATTATTGATCCGGTTAATGAGATGATGTTTCTTGTGGTGAATGCGGTGTAGAAACATCAGCTGACTCTCAGCTCTCTATTAGTTTTCTGGCTTGCTAGTGATGTCTCTCATGCTTGTATTTTTAGTACTTAGTAGTTTATATAGAATTTAGAATGTTGGATAGGTCATTGATAACACACCCATATTATGAAATATCACGCAGACTACTCCGACATTGGGAACATTTTTAGTAAGTAGCGTTGTTTTTAGGAAAACATTCAGCATGATGCTATGGCCCCGAGATCGAGTCATTTCTCCTCTCAGACGGACAGTTATCTGGTCCAAGCAATACTCCGTGATAATTCAAAGTCAAATTTGCTATTCCGTGGCAAAGTCTAAAAAATAACTTAATATCGTCGATTTCATTACTGTCCGAAGACAAGGCCCACTGATGGACACATGAACACGGCAATGAAAACTGGGATTATGAAGAGTTTTTGGATCAGCTGAGTGACTATCTGCTTCTCAAGAAACACTCTGCTCAGTGGAGTTAGTTTCTCAAGAAGCATTGTGTTACGTGGAGTTAGCTGGTGTTAAGTCAGTGGAAATCTCACTTCATTTTGAATACTCAAATTTCTCGCTCGTGATCGCTCATACTTATTTGAATTTGTAATAATTATTTACAGACTTATCTAACTCAATTGTCTTCGGTTTAAACGTTTTTAGACGCTGGGATGGGACAAAAGAAAAGCACGACACTGTCTATAAAGTAAAAGAAATATACTCTTTTGGCATGTCTGCATTTGTGAGAAATGGAACAAGATGGACATCACTGATGCTGTCTTAGAAATAACATAGCAGTTGACACTGGACTTGACTTTTGCTTCGCTGATAAAATTTCACACCATTACACAGTCAATAGACATACATTTTAACGAAGGCAAATTTCATAAGAAAACATTTCAACATATTTCTTATTCACTTCTTAGTTATCTGGCATAGATTATAATTAGACAGATAAATAAATGGGAAATATAATGTGCTATATTACATAACAAGTAATTTAGTGATTTATACGTGTCGAACGGTGAAAACAAGAAATACATCCAGGATTTTGATGAGAAGACCTCTTAGAAAGTGGCGTATAGAAGACAAAGAAATACACAAATGAGATGATAGCATTGAGATAGTATTTGGAGAAACAGATTGTCGGGGATGAACGGTAAATAGAAGTGGCTCAGAATAGTGTATAATGATTGGTTTTTGTATTAGAGGTATTGAACCTTCGGGCTGTGCCACCACACTCATGCTTATTTATATATTTAAGTAACCTAGTTAGTTACATAAATAATGTCGTAGTCATAGTCATGTAGTTAGGCAGTTTGTCGGTCCCAGTTACTGAGATGATGCGGTGTCTTCATTAGAACAATTTGGCATTTAGGGGCGAATTGACAGACGCTGCTTTGACTAAGTGGCCTAATAATGGAGGTGTGATGTAACTGTGTCCTTATTTGGGGAAACAGTGTTACACCCAATTTAATGCGAACGTTTTGCAAGTCAAATTTTGGTTTGTGATACATGACAGTCTCGAGCTTGTAACAAAACTGTTTTCTCTCATTAATTGTGAGGTCATCCAACATTTTTGGCGTTGTTACCATTTACCATTTTATGTACGGCATATATCCTTAAAAACGCTGGCCTCCCTGGTCGGAAATATTTCATTATCCAAGAAGATATTTGAAAGAAACGTGTGCAGTCGTCTCTTAACGGTTAAAGCGAGCTGTTCGTGGTGTTTAAAGAATATAAATTATACATTACCATGTAAATAGTCCAACACAAGGTTTCTTTAAAACAAGAGTTGCAGGAGTTATTATTATGCAAATTCTAGCCCTCACGATTTTAGATTGTATGTATAAGCTTATACTAGGATCTCTGGTTCGAAACATGTTTAGAGCTTCTGTTCCTCTTTTTTACACTTTATTTTGCGTTAAGTGCGCACGTTTAATGCGTTATAAGATAAAATGTCTTTGTATTTTTTCCATTCACGTGTTTTATCTACCAAATTAATTAATGTTTATGCAATTTGATACTTGGTGACAATGCTGTAAGATGTGGGACGATTTCCTTTCAGTTTGCGTGGATCTTGCTGTACATAAAGCTTAAACAGAATAACAATTTATAATTGTTTCTTAAAAATAATCATTTTACAAAAAATTCGTACATGGTACGACATTAATTAAATAAAAAATAAGCCCTATGTGATTATTACAGCCTCCTGGAACACTGCGTC
>NW_019060046.1:1726064-1753658 GCF_000696155.1 Zootermopsis nevadensis
GGGAAGAGGTAGAATACGACGACTAAGATGGAGGAGAAGACTGGTTGTGAGTAGGAAAAGGAGAAGGCTACAACTAAAAAAAGAAAAAAGAAACGTTGAAGTGAGAGACGCAGAAGGAGGACAAAATTTCGTGACGTCTGTCTTCTGAGAAATTATTTCTTGTTACACAACTGAACGGTTTATGAACACGTAATAATATCTTTTTGCAAATTCGTGTTGTTACAAAACACAAATGTCGGCCCTCACATAGTACGTGAGATGTTCTCAACGTAACACAATGTAACCCATCTTATTTATAGAGAAAGCACAGGGCGTTCATCAAATGGCGCTCGTGCCACGGTAAATACTGGCGGAACACCACAGCAGAACAAAGAAGATTCAGAACATGGCTGTGTTCTGGGCTGTTGCACCTTGTCGGTCGTCTGGTAGAAGTTCAGTGACATTTCTGAGGTGCTTGTTGCCTCCAACGAGAAAAGCCCTGCGGGGGGAAGTCGGTTCTGGTGGGGGCAGGGGGAATGTTTACTATCAGGTAGACTAGAGGGTTGCTATTGGTGGGAAGTATAACACGCCAGAGAGTTACACTACTACACAGACTGAAAACATCAAGCAGTTAAGAGTAGCGTGTAGTGAGTGCACCTCTAATGTGTTCTGTGGGTGTTGTGATAATATTCTAGATTAAATCACTGTGCCACTGTGAGGTAATCTTATAACACATGAAAGCCTGTTGTCTATTGTTCGTTCAGTGGTTGTGGAACGAATGTTTTTAGGATGGATCGTCACTCACCGCAAAATATCTTGCGCATGCGCGTATATCGCATTCCTAGCAGGGATGTCGTGGTCTGTGGACTGTACTTCTTCGTACCCGCTGTCGTGAGAGCCTCGAATAGTACTTTTAAGATTTATTCCTGTTTGGTGACAGTTACATAAATTCATCTGAAACATTGTATGAAACATTATTTTGTGTTTTCACCAACAGCAAAAGTTTGGTGGAGAGTGGGCATTTTGAGACGTGTCTCGCAACAAGCAGAGGCAACCTGTAGGTAAAAGCAGCGTTCTAAGCGGTCTTAATATTTCCGACTCGTTACGATTGCTGTGCGTGTAAACTCTCCCCTCTCCTTCCCTTGAAAATAATGCTTTATTTAATGTTCTAAGGCTTTTTGTAAAAATGTTTGTAACCTGTCTCAACACCCAGTGTCAAATATTTGCATTAGATTCCATTTACATGACAAAGAAGGAAGTTAATATAGTCCTATAAGCCTAATTATCCTTGCATAATATGACATATTCACATTAACACTAAATAAAAAGTTTCAAAATTACACAAGGATGCTGAAGAATAATGATGATGATGATGATGATGATGAGAATTGAAATAACAATAATGAGATTAAGTAGTCAAATTCCCAGAAGACTTCACTCAATTTCAGTTTGATAAAACGACAAGGACACCTACACTTTATAAGAGCTTAATGTGTATAAATAGAACTGAATGTTGGCTTGTTATCTTACAAGTAGATAGGACACCTGGTTTGCATACTCTCCAAGTGAAGATGGTTGTCTTCTGGGTTCTTGCGCCATTCGATCGTCCTGTTGATGGATGCAACAAGGACCTCTGAAACGTTGGCAAACTTCTGTCAAAGTACACGGCGCAACAATCCAGAAGACATCTCCAAATTCGCCGCCGTGAAAACCTAAAATCTCATTTACTGTTCCCATGTTTAAGATAACCAGAGGCTAACCTGAATGTTAGTGACTGAAAAAATAATAACTTTGTCGTACAGAGTCTAATTATATATGGAAGTGGCAAGTAAATTTAGAGTCCAAAATTTAAAAACCTATTGTGGACCAGCTGATTCCAGTTTCTATCCTCATGCCCGGCTTCGTTAATATTAATTTTATTATTATTATTTTTCATTCAAAATTTAGTCATTCCTATTTGTTTCTTTGCTTGAGATTTACCAACTAAAATACTATTTGATTTTCTCATTCCCCATGCTTGCTACATGTCCCAAAAAAATTAATTTTTCTTTATTCAGTTCCTTTTATTTTCTTACGAAGTTTCGTGGATCTGTACCTACACATCCTTTGTACGTTATTATTCTTAAGCGTAGAGTAAACTTCCTTTACTGTCCTCTGTTCCCAGGAAATTACATTCTAGAGACTGCATAATTCGGAGGTCGAATACACGTATGTCCTGATCTTCGCACTACCAGGCCTATTTCGATTTAATTTTATGTTAGGTGTCTACAAGAAAAGCTGTTTGGCGAATTTAATTTTTGAAACTAAATTGGAAGTTGCGTTTTAGGTCATATGGTTATCGTAGAGAATTTAATCTCGTAATATTGAATATCTTTCTGTCTCATTAACATCTAAAACTTCTAGTTGACAACTTACATTTTCGATGTAGTGAATGCTTAATGGAAATGCGAGGAAAAATTATTTCTGTTTGCGTGGTGTGTTTAGCTTTCCTACAATAGACGTCAAGCAAGGGACTGTGCAAAGCAGCGAAGATCACATTTAAAAATATTTTTGCTGTTGTCTCTCTACTCATGTCTTCGTATAGAAAGGCACTTTAGATATTTATTATGTCTGGCTATTTCACATTTAGGATTGTATTCAATTTTCGCCATCTCCTAGTGGACGTTTCCGTAATTATGTCAGAGAGGGACGCAGCGTCCGCATTCCAGGCGCTACTCGAGAGCTTTCTCCGGTCTGCTACCTTATAAGGTCAGCACTGCTTGCTCGCCAACATCGTATCCCTCTTTATGATCTCTCTGTGATGCATATGAGATATGTCAGTTAGGCGTTACAAGCATTGTTCCTCCAGTCCGAACTTATCTAACAGAAAATAAATGTATTCCGCAGTTTCTTATAATTGTTAGCTACTCTTGGCTTTTCAAAAATATCAGTTTTTTTGTAAGCAATAAAACATACGAAGATAAGAAAATGGCAAATAATAATAATAATAATGACGACAGCGAGGACATTGTCTCTGAGGTGCTTTCAATAAAAGGGCTGATAATAAAATTCCTAAGGCACTTATTGTACCTAAGATACAGAAACACACCAAACACGAGTTAAAAAAGTAATGGAATCATCTCACATTACTAGAAAGGTTCTAAATAGTCCTCTGTAAGCCATGTGTTTATTCAACCTATAGGCTATAACATGGCGTTTTATTACTGTGGTCTGGGCGATCTGTGCGTTTTTCTTACGTCACTAGCTAGCGGGTAGAAGGAAAACGAACGATTATATACTGTGTAAACCAGTCATTGCAGACATTGAGCTGCAAAGTACTTCATAATTCACGTGTAACACTTAAAATTTCACAGTTTATATTCTGGCAACATTTTTAAGGTGTTCATATTTATTCCCATTCTTATTATATTCAAATATAACTCGATTGTTCCTTTTGTTATATAATCGAACTAAAATCTGAGGGCTCTGTACATTTACGCTCGTGTCCTTCTACCACAGAAGCTCACACAACCGCCGTGTTTGCGTTATTATTGATAATAAATAAGAAACTCCGAGTTTGTTGTGACATGATGTTTCTATTATATAAAGTTTTATGGAAAACCTTCTGTTGGCTACGACTGCACATCAGAACAGGATGTTGCATTATCCGAGTAACACAGCTTTCCACCGCGTTCTGCTGAAACAGTTCACATTCTTGCTGTTAAAATAGTGTAACTGTCTGGATGCTTTTACCTAACCAAGTGCCACTGTAACTCTTATTTCATCAAAGTGTTGTTGTTGTTGTTACTTTTGTTCACTATTTTGCAGTGCATTTACTTCTGTGTACCTGAGACAAACCTTGCCTCTGAGGTACATAGTGCAGCAGATATTTCTGAAATACATTTTTTTAATACGTGTTACATGCATTATATAGATTTAATATTATTATTATTATTCGGATTTCTATCAACTGCTCACGTTGTCTCCAGGGAATGTGTATTTGAAACAATATTTTCCTTAATCATATTCTGTAATAACTGTGATACTATTCATATATTAGATGTTAATTTTATTCTATATATAATTCCCCTTTCTCACCTTCTCTATTCACTGTTGACTAAATGTTTATAATCATTCTGATTATATTTAGTACCGTGTTTGTTTCGCATATTTTCTTCTCATTTTATACTACTTGATTTAATTTAATTATTATTACAAAGTTATTGATGTACTCAGTAGCAGGTTGCCGTTTGGGTTAACGTCCTCTGCACTCATGCAATTTTTTTATAATCTGTTTCTCATTTTTCTGTATTTATTGTTGCGTTCTTCTCTTGTGCCGTGTTTGTAATTGGCCGTCTGGTTGTTTATGCAGAACACTAAAACTAAACAACAACTGAATCATCATCGACTTCATTGCCAACGTCATAAATTTCTTATTACTATTTCATTGTCGTATTTTCTACTTCTTCCCCTTTTTTCCTTTCTTCTTATTCTGCCTCCTATCATGTGGGTTCAGGACGCTTTTTCATAGGAGGTAAAGTGGACGGAGCGTGAAACTGTCCACCTTCCTCCGTGTAAAGCTGAAGTTAAGAATGAATGGATCTATAACACCAATCATTCACACGTCTTTATGTCCTGGCGTGCTGCTTAATAAGTGCCAGGAGCAGCTTTCTTTGCTTTACCATTCAAGTTTCTCCTGTATCCCTTCTTGTTCTTGAAATCTTTCTTATTCTTATTATAAACGTTTCCCTTCTTGTCCTCTTTTTCTTCGACTTCTATTTCTTCGAATTAACATGTTTTCGTTTTCGTTTCTTTTAGTTTTGTCTTATTTTCTACTTTCTCTTTCTTCTTCCATAATGTCTTTCTCAACTACCATTTTTTGGTGTTTGATTTCGTCTGCTTTTTAGTATTTTATATTTCTTGTGCTTATTTTTATAATTTGCCTTATTTTGCCTGTTTTATCCTCTTTGATTTATCCAGCAATCTTCATTTTATCCTTCTGTCTTCATCGTCAGCATGTGCCTTATTTATACTTTCTCTTTATTTTTCTTCGGTTCCTGTATCTATCAAATCTTCTTAACAGTGGTCGCTTATTATTGACACTCTCGTCTCAGATTTGTATGTGACCTACATTATTTTGCTGATAGGCCTAATCTATATGCCTATGAGCCTGCTTATTGTCCAGAGTCACTGGGTACAGAGCAGCCCTCAGTATCCTGATGTGCGTTTGTTTCTCACGCAAGGTGAAAGCTGTGCCGAAGTTTACACAAGTTCTTTGCTACTTCAAACCATCATTGGCATGTATATACAAATCTGATGTTTGCAGAGGTAAGCAGTAGTAGATATATTACACTGTATAGCGTAATAAATAGTGCTATCTGAAAAGCAAACATTTGACATCAACGGCGGTATGATGCATCTCCAGGTCATCTGCCCCTCATGGTCTCATCACCGTAATAATATTAGGTGTCGAGTGGAAATTGTAAAGCTCCGTCTGATGACCAAATATTCTTCCGAGTACAATGTTTTCATGCATACAAGTACAGTACCTGGGCCAGACCGTGGGTTTCGTCTGCGTTGTTTTGGGTTAGGTTAGGTTTAGTTAGGTTAAGTTATAGTGTGTTGTTAGGTTATGTTGTGTTAGGTTAGGTTAGTTAAAGTTGTGGTTTTAAAATTGGTTCAGTAGTATCTTGAAGAATTCATACCGTTTTGATCTGATGGACGTTTGGGTATCCTGTAAAATTACTGGAGAGGTGCTGGAGAAATTCTGGAGAAGTCCTGAAGATATCCTAGAGAAGTCATAGGTTTTTTAGAAGTCTTTGAGAAGAGTTTGAGAAATCCTGGAGAAGTGCTGGAGAGCTTCTGGAGAAAATCTGGAGAATTCCTAATTATGTGTTGGAAAGTTATGCAGAGGCTCTTTAGACGTCCTTGAGCCGTTTTGGAGAAATCCTTGAGGAGTGCTGGAGAAATACTGGAGAATGGCTGGAGAAGTCCTTGAAATGATTTGTGGTAGTCCTTAATCGTTCATGGGTTTGATCGAGTGCGGTTCTGTTATTAGTTTCGTTTATGTTGCAATGGTTCAGGTCAGATTAGTCAGTAGCTTGGGAGTGGATGGAAAACAAATGCATGTATGCCTACTATGTAAACCAGAGAGATTACCTACATAGAAACTGAAACAGGCAGCTACAAATTGCTGTCGCTGAAAAATGATATTTGTAGAGTGGACAATGTATATGCTTTCTTATGTGCATCCTTCCCAACCCCTATGGTTCCATTGCGTTTGAATTGTAACGGACGTCCAACTCACGGATTCGCCCAACCTAATTTTTGTTGTTCTATTTTGAGGGGTCGTGACCAAGTGTCATACCCACACAGAGCAAAGGGGAAGGTTATCATTTAAAAATTGCTATCTTTAGGTTCTTAAATTATTACTTACAAAACCAATACCAGTATGCTCCTGTATTTTTAACCGTATTCTCTGAGCCATTCGGAAAATTTGAGTGAATCTTTACCATCAGATGGTTTAGTAATGAAATATACTGTTGTCTTTGTCGTTAATTTAATTATAAAAGTGGTAATTTCCATATCCATGACTCAGTGTATTAATAACCTTAGTTTTTCAGCTACTGACCTTGAGAGGTCGCAAGCAGCAGTGGTTGTACTGTATTTAAATTCCACCGATAATTATAAACAAAAGCCGGATGTGCACAATGTGATGTGTAGGGTGACAACATGGATCATCAGCATGTAACATACAACTTTTATCTTTAACCACAGGTGTCATTCAAACGAAGTACAAGAATATTGACAATAATACCTTCATATCTTCTTAGTTGCAGAGGTCGTCTTTTTTTTCGGACTGTGGAACCTTTGTCCTGTGCAAAGGAAGCGAGGGGACTTATCAGTGAACTCGGCACCAACATTGACACGAGCCACTGCACAAAATCAAATGAAACTTATTCTTAGGACATTCAAACAACACTGCTTCAACGTAAAAGGTTCATCGAAAATTACGATTATTAAAATCCTTTGTTGTTCTAGCATTCGTTTGGAGATGAATAATTTAAATAAGAATAGTCCATAAAATTATTTCCTTCGTCATGATAACCGCACGTACCATGTGAAATTTTAATATGACAATACAAAATTATAATAGCCAGTACGGATTTAAATATATTTGTTTTTAGATACATCTAAATGGTGGGATCTGGTATTCCACACTGAGTGAAGAAAATACATTAGGTCTATATAAGATATCAGAACGTGGGAGAAAATGACACATTAACGACATTAATAATTTGTACTCTTTAACAATTTCTAAAGTACTGCCGCTATTAAATCAAGAAAGATAATATTGGCAAACATACAGCACGCAGGAGGACCACTATACTTATAAAATAATGGTTGGTTATGGTAAAATTGGATTTGATCGTCATGTAACAGATTTAACTGTACCGATAAGGACCGAATAATTACTGTCCGTATTTCAAATATAAAATGTAAACAGAAGTCACATGCGAACGGATAGACAGACTTAGGAACAGTGAAAGATGATTTGTCGTGAGGTTGAAATATGTGAAGTCGAAGGTCGATAGAAAGTGCAATAACACGCGGAAGTTGTGGTGAGTCTATAATTACATTCTGTCCAGAGGGTCTCCATTTCACCTACTAGTGACTGAAGTCAGTAATTTGATTCAATTGCTCCATCCACAGAGACTCACTCAAATATAAAGGTATAATTCGCGTGGTCGCCATTTGAAATATAATATACAAAAATTACATATAATTCGAAATTCTGTCAGAGTTACACCACAGTGCCACCCTGTTCGTTTAATTGATTATAGGAAATTAATAAAGGTTCACTTCAGTTGGTATACACACTCGTTATTTTGTGATTTTACGTATCTCATAGGCTTTTATAACCATTTTAAAGCATCTGTTTTCAGGAAATTAACCAACAGTAAAAATAAATAAATGAATCAATCAGCTATTTAAGCTGAGCTTCCTGTACAGAAGACTGTGTCCGTCTGACACAAAGTTTCTGTAGACTACAATCTAAGATTTTTATCTCTAAATCTCTGAGATTGTTCGCTACTCGAGATGAGAAGTTCTGTGACGTAATCACTGTTCAGCTCGGAATTTCTAGAATTAAAAGACTAAACCGAAAATTATTACTCTCGAAAATACTAGGCCCCATGACGACCTGACATCTGGGATTTGTCGAGCCATGGGTCGTAGTTACTTACGTAAGTTACCCGAAACAGCAAATTAAAATCGAAGTAAAGCCAGGGTAAGTCTCGAGAATGTCAGCAAACCTCCATGTAAGGGCTTATATTGCTAGACAATTCTGTAGACTTTCGGTTTTCACTGCGGTGAGAACGATGTTGCTCTTCTGGGTTTTGGCGCCGTTTAGACTCGTCGTTAGATTCCATCGAGTCTACACGGCGCCCAAACCCAGAAGAACATTATCATTCTATAAGAGTTTGAATTATGGTATCTAGAAACATTAAAAATACGAATACTGTATTCTGTTAAGTGTTCGTATAGAACAACAACTTTGCTTTGCGTGCTCGTCTAACACCTGGCAGCCTGTCATGCGACAAGATGGTTCTTGCTGTCGCTGTAAACTTGTTTCAGAAGTATGTGTGGCGCAAAAATGTGTGAAGAGTCCTTGAGAAGTGGCAGTCGCTGGGGTAGTCTAGAAATGTTCTGCCTTTTATGGAACTCGCAGACTTATCGTGTCCATAAGAGCCGGTTTACTGGAACCATATCCTGAAAGAGCTGAATCCAGTTCACATCTCCACATTCACATCCCTAATATAAATTTTAAAACTATCCTACCATCAACTTCATGATTTCCCAAAAGGTCTCTCACCTTCACTTTTCATGGCGAAAATTTTAAACACCAATGAAAAATGAGATTAAAATTCTGTCACCCCATGACCGGAAATGTTTCCTATCTGAAGAGCTATAGAAAGGTGGATTTCAAACTGAATTCTATCAATCATTTGCCCAACTTTTTCTGTCCTTGTTTTCATCACGTGAGTATTCTTTTATTGTCGTTCCCAAGAAATTTTATATTCTAATGCTATTAACTTGGGTTATCTGTTTTCGTAGCAGACTGCTGAATTAAACGAGAAAAGAGTTTAGCATTTTGTTACTTGATGAGATGTCTCGGTATTTACAATGCCTTTGTGTGACTGGACCTGTAATCGACCTCCCTCATGGAACAAGTGCATTACTTCTGATTCAGATCGTTTTGGGTTTATGTTGCAGGACAGCGAGGAGTTTCTCTCTTTGGGTTCAGCTATTTCGGGACGAGCGGGAAAAGGTAAAAAAAAAGCCTTCTTGGTTGATTTAATTAATTATTGATCTTAGTTTTGTCTGTGTGGTGTGTGACATGGGCTGTACGGCGTAGAATCATTATAATAATGACGATGATTGGTTATAAAGCCTTTGAAAATTACATTTACTTTTTCTTTTACAAATTACATGTTGTCTCCGCTTTTACGGAAAAATTTAGAACCGTGACGAAATGTGGTCGTGTTCGTAGCGACTGCCTAGAGTGTCTTTTGTTTCAGACAAAAGGACACCAGTATCGGATTTTATCATTCACATCACCGTAACGGTTTGAAAATGGCTCCAGTAATGTCATAAATGGATGGGGCTAGAGGATTGAGTGCAGAATACGAAATAATACTCGTGTGTTTCAGAAGTGAACATTTTATCTGACGGACCTTAAAGAATCACAATAGAAAAACTTGGTTTATTTTTACACCAATCTGTTGATTGGATGTTTTAAAAGCAATTAGGTTATTAGGCCAAAGTCTGATAATAACAAATGGAGAAAACAATTGATAATAACAAATGATATAAGCACTTGAGAAGAATAAAAATAAATCATGATCAAGTCATATCGGAAATCAGACCGACTCGCCAACTTTGTTTTAATTTTCTCTCCAGTACCCGTCACGTGCAGAAGATATATAATAAAAACAAATTTAAAGTCGTAAATTGGATCTCCGTAAACTGAAGTATCGTAAACAGGTGAAAATAGATAAAGGATTTAATTTTGTTTTAGATTTTCAGTCATATAGTATGGAGCCTCAGTTTCTGTAATCTCTAGAAGTCGCGGTTAGAAACTGAAACGCCTTGGTGACTCTACACATTTGTCGCTTTGCTGGAGGTTGAAATATTCAATTCAGTATTTAAGCTTTAGTAATCCATTGAAACCAGATAGAGGAGTGAGAGACTATTTATGTAGTCCTGATAAGAAAAGAATAATAGTGAAGATGTTAGGGTGATAAGTAGTGAGAGCCTGATACTATCGACAACGAGGGAATTTTGATTTGCTTGCTGTTGAGTGTTGAAATTATAATTTGGAAGAGTAAGTAAGTAATTTAGGGGTCTTCACAGCAAGGGAGGACATGTATCGCAGATCCTTCCGATTGAGAACTGTCTACTAGCCAGCAGTCCGGCAAACAGAAGAATATGGTAGCCCCTAGGTTTCACTAAATTGAGTTCCAGTAGCTTTTATGAGTGGAAAGCTCTTAAATAATCTGACTGTTTAAACTATAAATGTTACCACAAAAATATCCATCGTTTCTAGCCAGTGGTCTGTCAAGTACGAAATTTGAATGGGTCAGCAGTGAAAATTTCTGGTATTCTGTCCTCGGCAACTCTCAACAAAAGATAAGTACAGTGGGGGTTCGACAAAATGATAAAAGAAATCTCTCACCATCTTCTGTTATCAGCAGCTGTATTTATGATAAGTATTTGTATAGATGGCTGTTGAGATAACTTGTTTATGACAACAAAATTAGATCGTGTGACAGGCAGGTGAGGTATGATTATGTTTACACCGTCTTGATTAATTGTATTTCTGAAGATAAGAAGTTATTATTATCATCATACGAGTGTCTCATAAGTCCGGGGTCATAGGAGAACTCGGTTGTTTGAGAAAATACAGAAAAAATATAAAGAGGAAAAAGTTGTTGAAAATTTTTCCAGTATCAAATGTTAGAAATTTTTGCCTAGGGAAAGCCGTAAATGAGCTACACTCTTTGCATTGTCAACATTAAAATTACGGAGATTGCCACGTGACATGGCAGGGAAAAAAAGTTTTCAGAGTTTCTGTCTCCTTCGTTGCAGCGTCACCCAATTCTGGGAGCAAAAAGGCATGGTGGACGTACCACGGCGCGCAACGTACTCTTTTGGTACGAACAGCTGTCTAATTTTATTAAAATAGCACGGAAGCAGTGAAAGGGCACTAGAGAAAACACTCATTTGCCCTTCGATTTCCACGGCTCGGTGAAAGAACAAAAGTTGTCGCTTTTATAAAACGGAGAAGGGTGGAAAGTGAAGTAGGAAGCCGGTCATTGTTACATACGCATTTCAGCCAAAAGAAAGACACGTACAACAAAGGCTACAATTATTTCTTTGTGTCCCCTGCCTTTCCTTTCATAAAAAAGATTTTCGCCCGACGTGGGGCTCGAACCCACGACCCTGAGATTAAGAGTCTCATGCTCTACCGACTGAGCTAGCCAGGCACTCGTCTGTCGTGTTTTTCAATTGGCTGAGTCATGCACACTGTGTTTAGTAGCCGAATGCTTCTGCTATCCTAGTAAGGCATTGACAATGGGGTTTAAAGTGAGTACCTGCAACGCAGAAGCCCAGGTGGACAAGTCATGTTGTGCGCGTGCGTAACCTCGCTTATTTCATAGTTGGAGAACTTTGGTCTTTACCACAAAGGTATGTCTTGCACGTGATTGTTGCTTTCCGCTACTTTGCTGTTCGTAATAACATTATTTATTTATTTTTATTTAATAATAGTTCTAGTGTTATAACATATTACCCATAAAGTTTGCATCAAATCAGAACAAGCACGACATTTATCGTTAGTGCAGCACGTGACTTTTAGGGCCGCATACGTCACAGGAGGTATTTTCTTAAACCTGTCGAACTGCATTAGCACCTTGTGAGTCCTTCATTCGTATCTCTGCTACGAATAAACAGCTTTCCTAGCACATATCCGTTCATTGTTAAATGAAAATAGCTTTGCAATGGACAGTTATTATAATCGAACATTGTAGGTTTGCAGGTACACTTTCGTTTATATGAAATTTTCGGGGATTCGGTGTATTTTCTAATAGTGACACAAAGAGTCACATTAACTTCACATGATTTATCTACTCCAATAGCCGTCACGGCTGTGGTTAAATAACTATAACCGTTGCCATGGTAACGCTGATAAGGGATTCTCGGTCTTACGGTTTACATTTCTGGCCATAAAACCATACCTGTTACATCTGGCTAAGAGCTGTCATGGCCTACAGCATTTCTTCCTCCATTGTGCACAGGTATCGATGATTATTGCCACAAGTGAAGTCTGTTAGTTTGGCGAAGAAGACAGTAGAATTACTAAGAATGGCGAGTAGATAAGAATGTGTCATAGGACTATCGTGGCCCATTTCACCGATCTATTGCTGGAAAGATTTAAGAAAATCACAAAAACCTCAGGCAGGATAGATCCTGGCCGAAAAATTGTCCTAAGTTCGAGTCCCCGCGAAGATGGTTCTTGTAGCTCGGAAATTAAATATGACAGAAGAATGGCGTTAAGAACGTAGTCATTTGTTTCACCGGGATGTTACAAGATCAACGGAAACAACCACGAAAATCTGTCCTGGGTTCGAGTGTTGGTGAAGTTCCCAGTAGCTCGGAGGCTAAGCAGGATACAAGGATAGCTCGAAGCATTTCTCGATTTTCCCTGCAGTAACACAGCACACTGCTGATTGATGAAATAATATTCCGTCATACTGGTTCAGAGAACATGACCTTGAAATTCTAATGCGCAATTTAAAAAGTAGCCCACGCGAACACAGATGTCAGTATCTGATTAACTGTTTAACCGAAGTTTGAGTGTAGTCTCAGTACACACGAGAATTCGAATTTATGAAGCTCGGATTAAGGAACTGACGATATAACAACAAATCAAAACGGAAGGCAAACTTCTTTTTTTATGACTAAAATCAGACACTGATCCCATTTTAGTTCATATTTTAAGGATTTCGTACATTCGTCCATCTGTCCCCTAATTCAGCACTAAACATCAGGATTTTTGGCGATAATGTTCGGTTCTCGTGAAACGAAATTTCAGACTTGTGCACGTTCCTATTTTGGTATATTATCATAAGCAATACCAAGGTTCTGACCGCACAAACTTAACGAACTGGACACAACAGTAGTGGCAGTGGAATAAGATATTTTTTTAAACTTGTGTGGTGATAAAGAATTTCGAAAAGCATTTGAAATGAACAAGCCTTTCTTTGGGGAAATCCTCCATCTAATCTAAATGTGTTAAATGTAATGAATCATTGCATCTTAAGAATGTGAGGGGTGGCAGATTGAAGGTCGCTGCTTCTAGTTAGGCCACTAAGTGCCTACTTTTTATCACAAGGAAAAAAAATACATCGTAGAGAAGAGCGCTGTTAATAAATATAGCCTACTAACGCAAGAAAAGTATTCCCTATGTAACGTCATCCTTGGCAATAAATGAGTTACGCCATTTGTTTACCCGTTCTAACCTCACTTTACCTGAAGCCTCTTTCAAGGTCATTCTGTGTTCTGAAACGTAGCAATTCTAGTCTGGGAAGTCTGTTTTCTTTTATTGTCAACACTTTGAATTTATTTTCTTTTATATAGCAGATTCCGGTTAATTCGGCCATCGGTTAATAGGGACAGCCGTTTATTTGGGACAAATCTTAAAGAACAAATCTTTTTAACCCTTTACGTGGAACTTCGCATAATTGGGGCATCGCTTAATTGGGCCAATGTGTTCTAGTCGCGATGTGTCCCAATTAATCGGAATCCACTGTATTTCAAAACTGAGTCTAATGAAAGTTCTGTTATTCTTTTAATGTATTATACAGTAAACCATCCATGTGTACTTTACTTACAGGTATTTATTACTTCTTCAATCTAAAGTGTACAATTCTTTAGAACTTCAGTGCAAACCGCCAAATGAGGTGTTCCTCGATGGCTTTGTAAAACAAAACAGCTGCCTGCCAGCTAAATACCTTTGATTCATGCGACAACTAACTTTTCCATGTAGGTCTATTCGGTTTTCAATAAGTGTTTGATAAAATAGTGTGCTGTTTTAGAGAAAACTTCTGTCCGTTAAGAAAATTACGTACTCGGTGCAATTTGACAGATGAGCAAATGATATACTGTGTGATTAAATGAACCAAACGTACATCCAGTCCGCCTGAATTGATGTTGTAAGGAGACATCTCAAATATATGAAGCGATATTTTGTTACCAGATTATGAAGTCCGAGACGTGGCAATGTAGACTAACGGCTGGATCTTCTGTACAGGAAATTCCACTACGAAATATTGCTTTCCCTTAATTTTAGTTTGTACATTTTGATTTTAATAAGACCTGAAGGAAACAAACCACTTGGAAGGCGTAAGATATAAATAGGAAAATAATTTTAAAATTAATCTTGTGTAGGATTGAAGGGTGTGGAGTGGAGTGAATTTATTTGGCCCAGGATCACTGATGGCCTCTTATGAACACGCTAATAAACCTTTTGGTTCCAGAAAATTCAAAGAACTTCTTGATTAGTTCATCTTCTCAAGAATGACTGTATTCCATGAAGTTGTTCTCGTGTAAGTGAAATAACGACAGTGTGAAATGAAAAATTTAGAATAAGTCTCAATGGTCGGTTTCCTATTGTTCTAGGAGGATAAGGTAATGTGAAAGAGTCCTGCTTCCTTTGACCAGAGACGCGATAACTTTGTACTGGCCTGCGTGTTAACAAGTCACCTCCTCTTGACAGAGAACTAATGCAGCCTTTTATTGATGAAATGCTTGTCATTATTCAAACGAAAACTTTGGGCGTCTCATCTTTCTTCTAAAACGCTAAAGATTAAGATATGTAAGACTATCATTTTATATCAGTTGTTTTGTGTCGGTGTAAAAGAGATATCTAAATCTAAGATAATATAAATTACAATTGTTTTAAAAAGAAATGTTGAGGAAAATACTTGAACTTGATAAGAACAGAGTAGACTAATTAGGGAATGATATTATTAAATAATGAGGAACTTTGTTGTTTATTAGTCCTACAGTGGGTTAGTAAAGTCGGGAATATTAAACGCATCGTGTTCTGGGAATACATAGAGGATCCGATTGAAGGTCTCGGGTTCGACACTACGCCTACGACTCCCAGTATAAGGCGACAGTCTGCATTTATTTTATTTTGTAGTGAGTGTGCACAAATGTTGCAGGCGCTCAGATTTTCTTTGTCTACGCATGTCACGTTTCATCTAGTTGCTTGCTTTTGGCAGTAACGCGATTTTAACTTTTCCTGAATTGTTTGCATTTCTTCCAGCGCTTAGTGTATATGAATTTATATCAGTGTTCCTCCGTGCCAGAAAATGTTTGCCTTTCTCTCATTAGCTAATCCCAATATGATGTGACGGGCCGCATAATAAGGTATCGAGGGCCACGTGCGACCAGGGCCGCAGGTTGCCGACCTCTAAAGGACAAGATGTGGCCTTACCGTCGAACAGTCCAACGGCCATGTAACAGGCAGTCACATTTAAATTCAGTTGCGAGGAACCAGTTGGATTTGTTTGTCCAAATACCCATAGGCTTATACGCCGATGAAACTGATTTCTGTATGGCGTGCAGGAAACTAACCAGTCAATTTTGCAAAATTCCAACTGTTGCCCTAGTATTGGCAAAATGTTCGAAATTACATGTATGAGAAGCGGTCTTGGTCAGTGATTCCATGTCATTTATAGAGGCCGGTCACCTTGCGTTTGCAGCACAACACGTCCTGTATCAGACGTTCTCGCGGTTGTGAAAACGTCGATTGTGGTCTTGTGGGTCATGACGCCGTGCGGCCTTGTAGATGATTCGCAACGTTTCAGAGGAGAATATCGCCTCAGTATTTTACTTTGTAGGCCACAATTGACATACCTAGTCAATTAGTAATTTATTCCCCATTAATACAAGATCTCTTAAAGAGGAGACGAACTCTTTAAGAGATTCTACAAGTTCATCAGCAACCAATATCTCTTCGTTCTAGAGCTGTTCGTTATCCTTCTTTAACTCATTTATTAGCCCAAGGAATATATCGTAAAGTCTGGCGAACTCGTTGTTTTGAAGTAAGATTTATCAACTAGACTGTTTAGAACTTGAAGTATAAATTTTCATTTCAACTTTATTCGGTTTCCATGAGAACAGATTTCCTCCTTCCCGAAAATCTGGAAAAATAGGGAAGCGAATCCGAGGAGGTCTGGCAAGTAGAATGACGTCGAACGACGAAGCCATCAGTATAAGAACTTGCGTCTAAGTACTCGGGAATATAGCAAGTATATTGATCAAAGCGGTTATGACAAAAATTACCTTGCAAAGTGGTGTAGTGACAACGCTATGCATTTCCATTTAGGATGCACTTTAAAAATTCAAGAATCGCTTAATATGTAATCTGTCATGGAGTTTATTTTTTTCTTTTTTGTGCAGTTTTTATAAGTTTATTTATCTTCCTTTGTTGTTTATTCCTGTCCCTCTCTGAGCAGCTTTTCAACAACTGACATCCCTCCCTTGTCCAAGGCACTGCTGATGTTCGACCGATCTGTCTGGGTAAAGCGCGCGCTCCAGAACCTGGCCTTGATGTCCAACTCACTGCTCGACCAAGGTCAATCCGCGTTCCGGTTCTTCGTGTAGATCCGGCATCGAGCTGTGCTGGACGTACATCAAATCATGACCACCTGCGGCACTCTCAGATCACGTAACAGTTCTTGTAGTCCCGCGGAAAGTTCCAGATTGTTCATAGTTTCCAGGGACTTAATTGCTTTAGGAAGATGTAAACAATGCCTGAGGATCTTGAGTCCCATTTCTGTTATTAATATCGATAGGGTTAAATGTGAAGTAATTAGCTAACTCCATGTAACAGGGCCTTTCTTTAGAAACTGACAGTCAGCTGACGAAGAACATCGCAGAGGTTCATTACAGTGTTCACAAGAGCCTGTCGTGAACCACCCGTCTTAATTTTCGACTATTCTCCATCTACGCCAAGGACTTACAATCACCCCCTTCTCTTCAAGTTTTCCAATTAAAATGTTGTGTACACTTTTCTTCTACTTCATGCATGCTGTAGACTCGCCCATCTCCTATTATTAGATTTGGTAACCTTAGTAATATTTGGTGAAGAGAGAAGTTTTTATTATGTATTTTTCTCCATATTTTACCTTCTCTTTCTCATGAAAAAAAGTTCTTAACAGTACTGTGTTCCCAAACACCCCAATCTGTGTTTTTCCCTTGGTATGAGAGATCAAAACAACAGGCACAGTTGCAGTCTTGCATATTTTAGTCTTCATAGTTTCATGCTGGAGACGGGAAATACTGTTTATTGATTGTGCGATTCTCATAATTTAATGCGCTTTGCCTTCTTTGTCTATGTTTTTATGGTCTTATCAACATTTGTTAGTTGTTCGGACACTTGATACGCTATGTATTGACTAATAATTTTATCAGTTCGTAAATTAGGCTTTGTTGCTCTGATAAACATTTAGTGTGTTCGTTTGTTTCATCTTTTCTTTCATAGGCCTAACGACATAAAGTGCGTGCAGACCCTAAATTAAGCCTGCTCAGAATATCGTGAGCGTACAGGTGCATTACCACTGTTAATTACTCTCAAAGTAGCGCTCAACCGCTGGATTATTCAGTTTACTTCAATATTGGCTGTGCTGAAATTCGTAATAGCTCGGAATGGAACATGGAAATCAAGGCTGTTTGCTTTTACGCATGTAAATGGGAGTGTAATAACTTTCTATGCGTCGAGTTACGAAAAACGCGAAAGGAATGGACTGTCTGCTGTTTTAAGTCACTGAATATCTTGGTCGAGTGGTTAGCATTCCTACTTAGTCTTCGGGAGGTCACGGGTTAAAATCTCGACCCGAAGGGCGATGAAGCAGAAAGCACGTCTGAAACGTCAGTACACTTTTACTGACTACAAGGCGCAACGACCCAGAAGACAGCATCTGAATTACAAAATCAGTCAGTTATTCATTGAAACAAGATTTGAATATCGTGAGATCCGAAAGGGACACGTACGTGTGGGCGAAATAAGTTATTTGGCATTATAACAGTTGACAAATGTAGCCTACACTAGTAGTTAGTATATTCAACACGATGTAGCCAACTAAAAAGTGAAGGGTTTTGAAGGAACTCATTTCTGACTAAAGTACTCTATGCACTAACTCATCCAGAGACTACCTTCATCTATTTGGCTAACTAAACAAGGGCCTTTCGTTATGAAACTGACTCTTATCATCTGAACGGGGGCTTGTTGTGAAGAACGTGTTATGTCATGGACATTGGATAAAAGCAAGCAGAGAAAATGATGCCCATGTAAATTGAAACAGGCCTGCATATCAACCAGTGAAGGGATATCGCTTAAATTATTATTTTAAGATATGACAGTCGGTTAAGTTGCTTGATGACCAGAGTTCGATTTGCTGCAGAGGCGTCAATTTATTTCCCCATACTTCTGTGTTCAGATCGAGGTTCTTGTTCTGACCCAGCCTCGTATCCAATAGGTACCAACCAGACTTCTTATACAGGGATGACGTGGTCGAAGCGTAAAACTGCCCTTTCACATCCACCTAGTGCAGGGGTTTAGAATGTGTTGGCGTATGCTTCTGTGTCCCTTATATGCCTAAATGACTTAGTGATTAGACACCTTTTACCTTTTAATAACTATGTCGTAGGGCAATCTAAAATGCAACAAGACTTTCATTGAAATACGAACTGTTAATGCCGTGAAAGGGAAGGCGGACGACAGATGTTTCTCTTTGCTGCCAGCCTTTCACTCTCCCTGTTAAATTGCGTAGCGGTTAAATGAGTGACAAGTGACTAGTTGGTTACATTCTCTCAGTCATTTCTGATGGTTTTCTTGAGTTGCCACTACGCAGTTCCTAAATAGCCTCTTTCCTCCGCCATCCAGTTAATAAACTCCGTCTTGCAGTGTTCACTCCTAACACTTGATATTTGGCTGGTTTATAGAACTTTAAACTTCATAACCACGTTTACAAAATCCCCCGAAGTACACAGTCTGCCACCGCGTTTCTTAAACACCCATTTTAATGTAATGAGTTTGTCGAAAACAAGGTTTACCACGTGGAATCTTCCGTAGAGGTTCTCCGCCAAAACTGTACAGAATGTCCCATGAGCCCTAGGCCTTAGAACTATGTTATTTCTAAAAAAATAGAAAAATATAAAGAGTGAAAAGTTGTTTCTAAGCTCAAACATTAACATTCTTTACCTAGGACGAGCCATTACGGTATTACTACACTCTTTACATTCTCTATAGTAAAAAATCCTGGATGCTGTCAGCAAAAGTGGGAAGTCTTCTCATAGTAAGAGTGATGCAGCAGTGAACTAGACGCAGTTCCTGCAGGCATGAAACACGAAGTGAACGAAGCCGGGAAAACCGTAACGACTAGCGACTTATCATGTCTTCTTGTCTTTGTCGATGACTTGCTACGGATTCCTTCAGGAGCAGAGGCTTTCCCTTCGTCTCATCGTGTCCAGGGCGACTTTGGGCCCACTCAACCCCTCATCCGACAGGTTCTGAGAAGAGCACCTTACCTACACGGTAAAGTGTCCGTCTACTGCCGAGGTTATGGGCTTCCTCAGCGCTTTTGTCTCAACTATCCTCAGTGTGTTCTGTCCTTAGCCATGTATAATTTTTCCAAATCAAAACGTTGACTTTGAACTTTTTGACAGACACGAGGAAGGAACCTAACTTTGCATTTTATTTAGATTAGTCCGTGAGAACCTTCTGAGCCAAACATTTTCAATCCCGCCCCCCGCCGCCACCCCCGGTAAAAGTTGCAGTGTCTCTTTGTCTCTGTACTCTCTTCACATTTATCCTCTGTCTCTCGTCTGTCTCCCAACTATACTTTTTCGTTGGAGTTTGATCAGTTTAGTGTTGCATCCTCTCATTTGATTGATCTCAGCTGAAATAGGATCTGTGATCCTAATCACCGTTGTTTCCTTTGTGAATAGTATACTGTATTTTCATCTCCACAGAACTTATTTTGAAACTTTGGACTCGCATCGGGTTGATGAGATATCGTGTCATATTGCTGTGGTTAATAGATAGGTGTGGTCTTTGGATCAGATATCAGGACCATTATGTAATGTCCACACACTGCATTCATGTACTGATATTTATCGTTACTTAATCGAATGACCTGGATTCCCAACAGAAATCACGCCTCCGATACATGTTTTTCTGACCTTGAATGTGGTCCGGTTTGCTGAACAACTCAGTTGGGTGTCTCAAGCTGCGAGCGCATGAGGGTGGGCCGTACATGGAACAAATATTGTTACCACTCAGATTTGTTATTAGGAGAGTAAGTTTTTAGTTTTTCTTCGTGTAAACTGTCTGGACGTTTCCTTTTGACAGCCGTTTTGGATAGGGTTATCAGGTTATCAGAAGGACTCTGGCAAGAGTTCCAGCCTTGGTCTCCAGAGTTGGATGGAGTTTTCTAAATCCTTATTATGACAAGCAGTAGGACTCCTTGAACGGGGGATCAGGCCATCGCAAGGCTTGTGCCTTCGAAGGACGACAGAAAAACGCAGATCAACATCCTACACGCAGAACGTGACCCGGTGTGTTTCAAATCAGCCATTCCAGTGTTCAGGTTATCTAAATCACGTATGCCCTAACTGTGTGTTCTTTGTTGTTGTTATTGTTGGATAAGGAGGCGCTTGTTGACGAATAGGGACCAGCCGGCGCAAATCTTATCCCAGGGATGAGGAGAAGATGTTTCCTTCTCCAGTCATTGATGCCCACCCCAGATCATTACTGTTGTTGTTGGCTGAAGCGTGCAAAATGGAGAATTGTAGATTTTACAAAATGTATAATAGGATATAATTCTGTCTTCTTCTCTCAGTTTCCTTGTTTCTCGATTTCTTTCTGTCTTTTTGTTATCCCTTCTGTCTCCCCCCCCCTCTCTCCCAACCCAAAAAATAACTACGCTACTGCGTTAGCCTGCTGTCTTCAGGCACCAGGGGTTTAGATGTTGCTACCGCAGGTCATCCAATAGCTGTCACATGGCTAAGGTGTGGCGACTATACTACGACTGGGACCACACCCGTCATGCTGAGTGTTGGCGGCCTTCAACTTCGCTTATTTACATCAATCTTGCCGTACCGGATCTTGCCCGTAATATTTTGATATTGTCGCGACATTTGTAGGATCGCCGTGGTGTATAGGCAACCTAGCCGATTTGAAAGCCAGGCGGTTGAAAGGATTAGGCGAATACCACGACACAAAATAACACGGACGTGCTTTTTTGAAGCTGAACCCCATGTTTATTCAGCGAACATCAACGTTTAATCCAGTGCCGCTGACTGGTTCCTGTATCTCCTGGCAAAACGTACCGAACAGGTATTAACCATCTCTGACTGTCCCTGCTACTTTCCAGTTAAATACAGAGGGGCCCAAAAAAATATATACACACTTCAACAAAACAAAAACCCGTATAAAAACTTTAATACTAAATTTATACAGACGTCAAGGGATGACTATAAGTCATGTTGTGTATAAATTTTTTGGGCCCCTCAGTATATACTCTTTAGAGGACAAACGAGAGACAGAGATGTAACACTTCGGCTTTAGGTGTGAACCGCGTCGAATATTGAGTATTAACTCGCGTTTCGACAAACATTGCAGTTGCCGCCTTCAGGATGGCTGTGTAATGGGGCGAGTTTTGGAAAAGATAGTAGAAGATTTGGTGCAAAGTATACAATCATGGGAACAAATGAAATAAACTTTATTCCGGAGAGAGAAAGAGCATCAGTTTGTTAGAAGACTCCCACGCTTTGCCAGCTCGTCCTTCTGACAAGGGTAGAATGAAGTGAAGACGTTAGGTTGGTAGAAAGTAGTCGCTTGAGACATTTTTATTTTCTGATTAGTTTATGGAATGACTGAACAAGGCCTCAGGATCCGGAATGGCTCGGTCAGAAAAGTGCCTGACTTCGCAGTGGACGACTGAGGTTCAATCTTCGATAGGGGCAAGGATCTTTCTTCTGTCCTCTGCGCGGCTCTGGGGCCCACCCAGCCTGCTATCTAATGGGTAACGGGGATCCCTTCCCCGGAGAAGGCGAGGGCGGAGAGTGACTCTGATCACTCACCCCTGTCTAGTGCCGATTTCAAGAACTATTAAGAGCTATAATTCCCCACAAGCGCCTCAATGGCGTGAAATGGGGCAATGTACTTTTTGGGGGGACAAGAACTGTCCAAGTTTTTTAAATGAGGCTCTTTTCTTAAAAAACATACTTTTTTTTATAAATGTGCGTATCTTTATGACATCTAGGAACATTTTCATCTTTATTCTGAGGACCAAGTAAAACCCATAAATATGCTCTGTGAGTAACACTCAGGGATGTGAAAGAAACAGTCGCCAGGTACGGCTCTGAAAAAGTTACCGAAAATTCCTCTGTGTGTGCGTGTGTCGGTGTGTCCACGTGTCTGTTATGTTCGTAATCACGTATGTTTCTTTAAAGCACTCGTATAAACTGTAATTTCAAGTTCGCTGTGAGAGTGCTTGTACTTCAAACGCAGTCTGAAAATTATCAACACGAGATGTGAGACAAACAATAATATCGCTACAGTTCATGTTTCTTGAACTTCATTCTGAATTCCAATGGCCACGCAACACCTCACCCCCGCCCCATCACTCACTTGTGTATGTATGTATGCATGTGTGTACGTACAACAAGTGCGCGCGTGCGCAAATACCTCTTGTTATAATAGTCACTACGAGGTTCGAAATGCTGCCAGTAGATGGCAGAAATTCATAACCCCTATTTTAATTATCCTCGCTAGGACGTCTAGATCTCGATTGTTCTACCAGTAGATGGGGATGCAGATGCAGTGTATCAAAGCAAATTCATTCATCTGACAAAGTACAGGTTGATCGAAAAGTCATGCAATCCATTGCTGACACATTTTGTTTGCAGCAGTTAGTAAAATTTTAATATGGGTTGCGTGACTTCTTGATAATCTGTATGTTGTTGTAAGTTCAAGCCACTTGCTGGTTAGGCTACCACATTGTAAACGTCGTTTTAGGGGAGGGGGGCGTTTCTTGTTCTTCAAACTCTGTGAACTTTAATTCACAACAGTTTTCTTAGATCTGCCCATGACTTTTTGAGGACGCCTTAAATATTTTCTTCCCTTTTTAAACTATATTTCCCTGGACTTGGATAGTGCTACATACTCCAGTTGATGTAAGCCTCTGGTACTACTTCGGCTCTCCCTAGTCGTTTTAAGCTTCCTTCTGACACTCCTAGACAATTTGGTCTTTGCCAGATGAAGCCTGCCTACTTTGGAGGCTACATGTAGGTCACCTTTGTTCACAGGTTCACCAGAATTGCTGGCTCCCAGGAAGGTGACCTGCCTCAGTCGTCTTTTTAGCATTCCCAAGTTGGCTGATACTCTCAGCTCCCCAAGATAGCATGCCAGAACTGTTGGGTCGCTGCTTAAAGGAAGCAACTTTCAGATGAGGCTCTGTGTTAGGGAGTGCCTGTCATATCATATGGTTCCTCCTGTCTGTCTACACATATTTGCCACATATGTGGTAACTAACTTTGGCAATCTTTGTAGGCACTCTCATATCATTTTATATTGGCAAATTACTGTTCTTGATTGATTGATACTGGGGTCATGTCTGTGAACAGCTAGAGGTCAGACAGTATTAAGTCAGGGGAGTGAAATGGTTAGATAGCACTTCAATTGCGTTGTCTACGAGAGAAGAAAATTTATAACACAGAAAAACAGTCTTCAGACCACAGCCCCTTCACACTGTGATTTACAGTCAAGGTTTATTGAGACCTACTCTGGGAACCTGAAAGTGTAGTCACCGTGTGTGATAATATTTCCAAGTCTAGAAGGAGAAATTTTGTAACAGCAATAGAACTCATTTTTGGGGTGCACATTGTTCATCACTCAATAAATAATAGAAAATATAATGTTCACTTTGTATAAATCCAGAGGGGAAGCTTCTGCAGATGGGATTTAAACCTCAATTCTTAATCTGAACAGGCACACTTCTAAGATGGCTGTTTTCTGCGTTGTAGCATCATGTAGTCTGGTAGAAGTTTACCGACGTTTCAGAGGTCTTTGCTGCCCCCATCATTGGGGCCCTGGTGGTAGAAGTAACAAGGCCCTCTGAAGCATTGGTAATCTTCTAGCAAATTACATGGTGCTATACTCTAGAAGGCAGCTGTCTTTGTACTCACTGCCATGAGAATCTCAAAAGTCCTACTCAGATGCATTTCTTTTAGTTTGTAGAAGTAATGAACTGACCTGAATATTCTGACATCATATGTGCCTTATGTAGTATGGTTTTTCAATCACAATTAAAAATACATGTCAAATTTAAAATATGGCAAAATTAACGCTGGAATTCATATGCATTCAAGTAAAGTTTAAAAATGTATATTTACATCCACACAACATGCAGCTCATTTTATGGTATATTTATGTTCACATGACATGCCGCTCATTTTAATTTAACTAACTCCACAGAGCAGAATCCTCCTTGAAGAGGTAATGACTCAGGTGATTAACAAAATTCGTTAACACTTACAGAATCCAAAGGTTCATTACGTAAGCTCTGAGCTGGATGTTCCCTCATTTCAGGTTATCCAATTAAAATTTTGTATACATTTATAATATTACCAATTAGTGCTACATGTTTCATCAATTACACATTGCTTGATTGGGAACTCTAATATCTGATAAAGAGTACAAATTTTAAAACTCCACAATTCAAATCTTTTTGTCCTCCTATCTGCTATCTGAAAATATAAACATTAAAATATACAAAACTATAATTCTATCTGCCATTTTGTATGGTTATGAAACCTGTTCTTTCAACATTAAGTTAACAACATAGAATAAGGGTGCTAATGAGAATATTTGGAAATAAGAGGCAGTGACAAGAATATATTGGAGAATTTCGTAATTTGTGGTCATCATCAGGTGTTTGTAGGGTGATCAAATCAAGGATGATGAGACAGTCAGGGTATGTAGCACACATGCACAGAAATGAATACAAAATTTTGGTTGAAAAGCCTGAAATAACAGTACGACTCAGAAGACCTGGGGATAGGTGGGAGGATAATATTTAAATAAACCTTAAGGAAATAGGGTTTGGGTGCATTTGGTTCTGGATAGGGACTAGTGGCAGGCTATTGTGAAAACTATAAAGAACCTTTAGGTTACATAAAGTGTGGGTAATTTCTTGACTAGCTGAGCATACTATTATCTTCATAACAAAGACGCTATTAATTACAGTCACATAATTATATTTTATTCTGTTTTTATTGCCAGCAGATGAATTGTAAAATAAAATTCTGGAATGATATTCTGGATTTTTATAAACTCAGTTTTAATCATATACACAACTCAAATAAAATACATCATTACACATTTGCACACAGTCACACATAGGACTATTAGAATTCTGACTGAATGAGAGTGGAGAGTCAAAACCTAGTATTTTGGTCAGAAAGCTGGAAGAGGATCCACTGTCCACTGAAAAACTGGAGCTGAATTGGAGGGTTTCAATCAACTGAATTTTCTTGCAAAACAAATCTGATACACATCAAACACCCATACAATTTATAACATGCAAGCGCTTACAGATTTATAAAACACAAAAGTTGAATTATGCTGGGTGTAAAATTTCCTAATTTGATATGCACAGTCGTCTCTAGTTTATCCAATCTTCTTTACAGAACACCATCTGTATGGACGCTGATAAGTTTTGATTATGCAGGAAACTTAGGTGTGTCCTCTTCAGCCTAATGTATCCTAGCAAATCTGTCACTTCTGCTAGCAACAACAGAACTCAGTGTTTGTTTACCTTACTACATCTTACATTTCTTTCTTTTCTGTGCAGAATAAATAACACGAGAAAATATTCAAATTGTACAGTGGCTAAATGTCTTGACTTTGGACAACTTAGACTTATTTATCGCATTTAGCCTATTTAATTATCGAACATCGCGCTGGAATCCGTATGTACTTTTAAAAAGCTTATTTATTTGCATGAATTGAAATGTTGAATGTAGTTAGTGTTAAAAGAATTCTGGCTAGATGCTGGCTTCTCACTGTGGAGACCAGGGTTAGTCCCAGGTCACTTTAAGTGAGATTCATGTTTGATGAAGTGGCACTGAAACAGCTTCCCTCTGAGTTCTTTAGTTTTATCCTTTAATTGTCATTCAACCACTGCTTCATACTAAAATATCAAAGCCACATGAGCAGTGAGGTAGCCCTGATCATGCGGCGCATCGTCATACCCTTGGTCCTAAATTATGGGATTCATCTACGACTCAGCACTTGGCTAACCTCAAAGTAAAGTCAATAGAGATTTTTTTTTAAATATGCTTATTGTGCTGCTGTTTATTATTGTTTCTTTGTGTCATGAAAAATAACTGAAGTCTGCATACGTCAATTCACAGTTTCATTGGTAGCCATGTTGACAGATATTGTTGATGACAGGAAGTTAATTTAATTGTTGGTTTGAATAATGAATCTGAAAGGATATATAAGAAAATGGACATTGCAGAGGGGCTCAGGAGAACTATGAAAACATCAGTCAGAAGAGCTTGCCTCTGGTGAAAGTTTTGAACCTAGGACATTCCCAATAAAAAGCAGTAGCACTGACGCACAGTTATGACACTGAGATGTGGAGATCACTGATGGCATTGTATTCAAACTGAATTTTACAGAAGTCTGGCAATTAGAGTATTATAACATTGATGTTTAGGCCTACAGCCAAATTAGGGGCCAGATGAATGGACAGACACACAGAACTCAGTAACAGGGTTTCAAAACTTGATCTCTCTTCTTTAGGAACCCTGGAAAGGTAACACATCTTTATAATTGTGAAGTCGCAAATCAAATGTTTCCTAGAGTCACAAATCGTGGGTCTTCACACTTTGTCATTTCTTAGAGGAATCTTCTCTTTCTCTGCCTCATCCTTGTCTGTAGACTTCGGTCCAGAGTTCCAAGACTGCAGCTCCCCCGTGCCAAACACACTGTACACGATGGCACCACCAGCGTACGTCGCGGCTATGATACCAAACACTTTGCGCCACTGAGTATACGTTTGCTGTGTAACAACAAAATCATTTAATGTTTTATCAGAAAGTGTTTCTTGTGCACAAACACGCAACTTTATAACACACTGAAGACTTTAGGAAATATTTCTCAACATACTTAAACAACGATATGAATGCGGCTGTTTACCTAAAGCAAACATTTTATCCTTTAAATGCTAAAAATAAGAAACAGCATTTGCAAGCAATATTTTTCTCAGTTTTAAACATTATTATTTGTATACGGTATGCGGAGTTAATCAATTATTGAAAGTTTTAAGAATTTTAAAGTGAATATTTGTTGCTTCACAGAATTAACTAATTCAGGATACTTCATAATTAGAAACTTCTTTTCATGGTATTGCTAAGGTAATTATTTCTAAGAGGTTATAATGGTCTGGACATGCTGGTTGCATGGGGAGACAAGGAATGGATACAGACATT
>NW_019060046.1:1753896-1765678 GCF_000696155.1 Zootermopsis nevadensis
TCTCTCTTTAAAAAAAATTTGCTTCAAGCACCATAACATTGATGGAAGTTTAACTTTAAGATGGGTCTTGGGTTGTGAGGATGTAAGATGGCTGGAAGCAGCTGTGGTCCAATGGCTTGCTTTGGTTGTGGTGGAATTAATCTTTTGGGTTCTTTTATCAGACACTTAACTGATTAGGGTGAGTACTTACATTGTCTTGTGTGAGCATTCCAACCATGAGAGACGACAGAAATCCACCAAGAGACGACAGGGTGTTTGCCATTCCGAATATGGTGCCTGCACAAAAACAAGACCTGATTACTATCGTTTTTCTTTAATTGTTTCCATGCTTCATACAAAAATATTCCACTCATAAGCATTTATTTGGTGTTTCAAAAAGATCAGTTGATGGAAATATTTCTTACCATCTCTCAACAGTTACAAACAAGATTGTAAAGACGTAACCAATTCTGGAATAAGTGTAGCAATAGATCGCAGACTATATAAAAATGTAAGTATATGTTTTCATCATAACAAGAGTTATTTATCAACTCTTACCTACTTATCTTCCTATTCGCAAAAAAAACTCGAGGAAATTATCCCTGTTTTCAATATGATTCATATAAAAACCCATAAATACAAAACGCAAATTTCCTGACTGTTAAATTAGGTGGTGCATAGATTTACCACTGTATATTAAAGGATTAATGAATGAGTCTTGTAATGTGTACATCTGTGATATGTTGCTATGCTTATGTGGACCGTGGGTTCGAATCCCACTCAAGCCATGGATGTTTGTCCGCGTTTTTCTGTGTACAGGTAGAGGCCTTGCGACGGACCGATCCCTCGTCCAAGGAGTCCTACCGAATGTCTATAGATCAAGCCAACGAGAAGTTGGGACCCGCAGTGCTCAGGCACTTGAAGAACGGGTCGTTCCCAGTATCCCCAGTATGGTATATTTTTTATGTCAGGTAGGAACAATCAGAATGCAAAGGTCCAAAGAACGGCGTATTCCAGTACGGATTACATCTTTCCAATTTGGTTTTTAATTAATGAAACAGGAAACACGATCTGGCAGACTTGCGTTACATAGGACTAGTGTTGCTATCAACTGAAAACTCTGAATGGTTGGAAAGTTGATATTGCTATAAGAAGGGGATTAAAATTAGAGCGTGGTGCAACAGTTACCTGAGAAGTTTGGGGCAATGTCGAGCCCGTTGCCAAGGTAACCCCCACACACAGCGCCATTGATAGTGAGTGCCACTGTAAAGAATGCGACAGAGGCAGCTCGGTCGCAACCCAGGAACATCTGCCCGATCATTGTCGCAGAAGGTATTGCCAGAGCTGCCAACACAATACAGTGATTAATAATGTTTTCATATTCATGTTTATTAAATCTGTTTTCCTTTCTTCTGTCTGTAACTTTATCTTTAAATCTTGTGGACGAAATGAACTTTACATGGAGGAACGTCTGTTATCGATTGTTGACAAAGCTATTTTTGAATAAGTTTCCCCTTGTATTTCTCTAACTCCTTCAGACCTAGTAAATCACTAATAGGGTATTTGTTTAACTTCAGTATTTCAGTATCATTTATTTGACTCGTGTTCTCCATTTTGTGTCGCAATCTTCTAAAAATTATTGTTAACATAGAGTTACAAATTCTGTTATTGATAGAACTAATGAAGATACAGAGACATACATTTTGCCCTATTCACCACCACAACCAGACAGACTGGGGCCAATCTAGTCGCCTAGCCAATTAATACGGGGGATACAATACACTACGATTTGGAAGCTGGCTGTGCTCCCATCTTCAGGTGAAAATTGAGGGCGGTAACTGTCTGACAGAGCACTTTGCTGTGTTCGACCGTTAATTCAGTCCTTACCGACGGCGGTGAAAAGTTTCCTCGTTGTGGTCCGAGTAAACTTCTTGGTGCGCAGGAAGTAGTCTGCCAGCGCGCTGGTCAACACCGCGAACACGTATTTGCCGAGGTACGGCATGCTGGACAGCAGCCCGTTCTGCAAAAAGATCAGATACAATCAGATCTTTGTGCAAGAAGCAGGGTGTCAGAATGTGAATTGGATTTATTCCGCGTACGAGAGTCCAGTGGTGGGCTTTATGGACACGATAATGAACCTTGGAGTAATTTCTTGATCAATCGTTTGCTGGGGTCAGTGATTTGTAAATTATGAATTTGGAGGGATGCAGGAGCAAGAGGTCACGGTAATATCCCGGCATTTGAATGGAGGGACTGAGGGAAACCATGACAAACTGTCAGCATTATCGGCCTCCCGGTAGAAGTCTGAACCCAGGGACTTCTAAATACGAAACAGAAGTGGTGATAACGAGACAACGAGACTAGATTAGAAATAGGTAAGGAAAGCGAGCAAAAAAAGAGGGACATAAAGACGGAAGAACACAGAAGTAAGAAATAGAGAGAAAGAAGAGCGAGACATGGGTGAAATGGTAACACTCAAAAGGAGGATATAAATGCAGAAAGGAGAGGAAGGCATAAGAGAAGACGAAAGTCAGGAAAGTAAAAAGAAACAAAGATGACGGAAAAGACACAGGAAAAAGAGAGAAATCAGTACCGCTTTGATATTAAAGTGCAGAATGTGTTTCATGTAGGTGGGAAGCTGGTTCACCACCGTGAAGTAGCCGAAGACACTGGCTCCGTGAGTGATGATGATGGCCCACACACACGGCGACGTCAGGATACTGAACCAAGGGACCCGGTGCGCCTGTGGATAAAGACAGACATTCATACAGTTGCTAAAAACGCCCAGCATCAGTATACAAACTAATGGTCGACATCTCAGGACAGACAAAATTTTATAACAGCGGTCTATCACTTATGTAGGACATTCCACTCTCTGAGGTGTATCTGTTTGATATGCACGATGTTTCGACAGTTGCATGTATACCCGTCTTCAGGTGTTTGGTTGTCATTATACTGACATATTCTGAGAAAAATTAAACGATCATGAATTTCATTATGCCCATCCAGCTGCTCGCATATATATATAAATTAAAGAATAGGTAATGTGCTGTAAAACTGTGTTATGAATGGCTGTAAAAAGGCAGATGGTTCTCAGTTCAATCCACTCTGAAATACGTACGAACATTGAATCATGTAGTTTTGCTTCTATTGTGACGTATCACTAAGTTATTGATAGTTACGCTAACTTGTGATACACTGACCATTTAAATGCCATGGACCCAAGCCGTGGACTTTGACAGTCGTGACACTTTGAACTATAAGTAGTTATAAAAAGATAACTTCCCGATCTTCCCATATTACGACGTAAGATGACAATAATAACACTACAAATTTTCCATTCGTTTAAGGGAGTTCAAATTCTAAGTTGGTATTTTCCGATCATTAACGCTCTAAGGCCAGTAAACTCATAAAATATTTTAATATTTATGTCTACTTATTTTTAATTATCACTAATATTATCTAGAGATGTCGGAACATAAAATCACTTCTAACAGCTTCATGTTCAGTTTTGCACATGTGCCCAAGGTCTCCAAGTTCAGGTTTCCCGACAAGAAACTTTGGACGCACTTATAGTGTCACATGTATGCAACATGTCCCGCCAATGTAATTTTTTCATTTGATCATCTATATAATATTTATTGAAGAATGAAAATTATGAAGATTCTCACTGTGAAATTTTTTCTGCCTCTTGTTATTTCATCCCTCGTAAGTCCAACGCCTTATTCTAAAATACCCTCAATCCATGAGCAACTAAGTTCTACCACTCATACAAAAACAAGTACAATTATAATTATATCAATTAGTATTTAATCACCCCTATTCTTTTCATATCATAATGCTTAATATTATTAACCATTTGAAGCCGAAGCTCATCAAAATATTTCAGAAATCAGTCCGTACCGCAAAGAAAACATAGTATTTCAATTTGTTAAAGTTGTTTTAGAAAATAATCGCTGTTAACACCTAGAATCATATGAAACCTACAAATACAAAATACAAAGTTACTGTTTGTTAAAGCATATGAGCACGCACGCCATACCTTGCCTTGGCTGGTGGAGTCTCCGATAGCTTTTTCTATGAACTGACGTTCTTCCTCGGAGATTCGAGGGTGCTGTGCCGGGGAGTCGAACACAACGAAAAACCAGACGATGCTCCAGACCAGTCCCACAACTCCCGTGACATAGAATACAGATTCCCATCCAAGGGACGCGATCAGAAACCCGCACACTGGCATGGTGATGGCTGCCCCCAGGGAAGACGCTGGAATAAGTTAAATTTAAATTTGCTATTTGTCTAGAGTGCCCCGTGAATTTTCAGCGGGAAAAGAAACTTCCTGTAAGATTTGAGATTTTCACAGCGGTGAGTATGAAGATTTCTGTCTTCTGGGTTGTTGCGCTGTGTAGTCTGGTCGATGTTAACCAACGTTTCAGAGGTCATACTGCCTCCGTCATCAGGGCGCGTTGGTAAACATCGACCGGACTACACAGCGCAACAACCCAGAAGACAGAATCTTCTATCGCCCTGATGACGGAGGCAGTATGACCTCTGAAACGTTAGTAAACATCGACCAGACTACACAGCGCAACAACCCAGAAGACAGAATCTTCTATCGCCCTGATGACGGAGGCAGTATGACCTCTGAAACGTTAGTAAACATCGACCAGACTACACAGCGCAACAACCCAGAAGACAGAAATCTTCAAAAAACTTCCTGCTTTTCGGGGCATCCATAAACTCCTGATTTGTTGATTAATTAGGCGGTCATTAGCTACCTGGTTACTATTCAGCCAGTCATTCTGTTACCAGTTACATCACGAAGTTACAGAGTTACAATCCGTCAGGTATTTACTTGGTTGCGTGCCTACTGAGCCAGTAAATTACATAGTTACTCAGTAGCCTTGCTAGTCAGCCATTTTAATTATCATGAGAGTCGTTCAGTCATTCTCTTCCTTTTCCAGTGACTAGTTTCTCTTGAAATAGTGAGTTTTTTCTGAGCAAATGACCACGAAGTCTTACAGACAGAATTTCTGGGTCATTCAACTGGTGCTGCGTGGTAGTGCGTATTTCCGCATTCCAAAGATGCTCAGCACACGTAACAATTAGCGTGCGTATAAAGGCAATTAGGAAAGACACTGTTGACATGAACTCTTGAACTGACAGCTTGAGTCACTAGATATGACAGTAGGAATGTGGCGAATATATCTTCGGGAAGTGATACCAAATCTGTAGTCTGCTGAACACCTGCGATTAATTTCGCAATAAAATAGACCAAGAATAATGAACATTACAACGTCCAATGCCTTCCGTCAATGAACAAGTGATACTGAAGATGGCCATCTCCTGGACTGTTGCGCAGTGTAGTGTGGTAGATGTTTACAGACGTGGAGACGGTCTGTCGGAGTGATGGAGAATTAAAAGGAATTCAATTTTATGAAGTGTGTGTCGATTTTCTTGGACTGGTATTAGAATCCAAAAGCAGGAAACTCGAATATTTGCAGGATGTTTCAATATTTTCGCTCATTACATCTGTGAAGACTTTTTGTTTAAATAAGCGGAACAAATCAGAGTTAAGATTATGGATGACAGATGAACATTTTGGTACATTCTTCCGTATTGTAACGTTAACTCTTACATATAATATTGAAAACCTTATCAAGAACTGGAAGCACTAAAATGTTCTCGTTAATTTTGTGAGTACTCTCTGCATATATTTAAAACTGACTGTAGCGGTACATCTTTTGGAGCATACCGATTTTACGTCAGCGTAATATGATCTAGTTCCGGCCTGGTAAATACTCGTAATTTCTCATTGGGCCCTGATCAAGAATATGTTATAATGTTATCAGATGTTTTAAAGACTAGAAAGTGAAAGTTTTGGAATATAAAGGCGATTTGGAAATTGCACCTGAATCTTATAACAGAAACTGTAATGTGAAAGCCATCACAGCTCCGTGGCCTGCAGAAAGTATTATAATTCATATCGGATATGAGCATTGGTCTTTGATCAAGGATTTATTTTCTTTCATAAGACATGTCAATTTATGGATCTAATTTGTTTTTAAATAGTGTTGTTAAATCAGCAATTATGCAATTACCACAGTCCATATTCTTGTGCGCAGTAAACGAAGCCTACAATCTTTTTGATTTTCATATTACAGATATGTGCGCGTGAGCGACCATTACGATCAGACCACAAAAACACTTCCAATATCCTCACGTGTCCACTTACCCATCATATTGGACATGAATTTGCTGCGTTCTGTTGGCGGAATCCAACGCGCAGTCATCGGGTGAATTGACGGCCATGTGGCACCCTACAAATAAAGCAGCAAAACATCAGACTGTCACTCCAAGCCTTCTGGAAACTGTCACAGTATACTGTTTATGCAGCTAATGGATAAACAGGTTAATACAGTCCAATTCTTTGTCCGTGGCCGGTGTCAGCAGAGTGCGCAAGGAATTTCCCCCGATTTACCAACAGACAGGCGATTAAACATTTCAAGTATTTCATCTGTATACCTGATTTTCAAAAATTCAGTTCTTACCTCAAAGAAAATGCAACGCGTCTCCATTAAATAAGTTGGTCAAAGTTATTAAAGGATATAATCGTTGTTTATTCTGGGAATCATACGAAACACTGCAGCGTAAATATAAGCGGGAGTCGCCTCGGGAATCCCTAGCTTGACACATTTCCCACACATCTGAGTGTGGGAATCCCCCGTGAAGTTATCACCCAGCCAGACATCCCACCTACGCAAAGTTCGTTGGTCCCTAACAACTCTGACGTCACTGGTGCCATTTGCAAAGGTAAAAAGATCATCTTTTGTGCTGCCTATGAAAGAGCGTTCTCGGCACTACAACCCTGTTGTGGGTTTTTCGCCGCCTCCTTTTCGGAGGTTTCTTGGTCTTGGTCGTACGTGAAGCAGTGAGTGACCAGCCCACTGACTCTGCACAATTTCTACTCAATCCTAAAATCTACAGAGAGAACGCGCCATAACTTTTGTTTATCATTTCGTATCTTACCAGCATGAGTCCGAGTAGAACCCTCAGAATTACGACGGCCAAATAGTCCAGTTTGGCCGCGAGGGGCGTAAGAAGTGTAAGCACGGAGGCGCTCAGCATGGAGTAGCCGAACACACGATGTCCGCCGATTACTTCCGCCAGACGCCCGCCTGGTAGCTCTGTCATCACGTAGCCCCAGAAGAAGCATCCCAGGATCATATTCTGTTCGTATTCATCCCATTCGAATCGCATGCCATCAAAAGTCTGTTAGTAATAGAAACAAACTATAAAAGTGTTTGAATCTCTGTAACAAGAATGTGCTTGCAGAAATGTTTCCATACGCGTGTTCCACTTAATACGAAACACGTCTGGAGGTTAATATCGTCCTTATATATAAATATACAAATATACTGAATGGTTTAGATGAAATTTGGTGCTGAGGTTTCGTACTAACTCAAAAAAGAATACACATTGATGATGTAAAACTCTAGCTTTCGGGGATGAGCCGAATGTTCAGAATTATCCAGCCTTTCGACAAACATTGCAATTGCCATCTTTAGAGTGAATATGTTGATTGGGCGTTTCACATTGAAATCCAGTCGCGAAAACCTAAGGACAAGAATCAGATTGTAGCTGTTCGATAATAAAGTGATGAGGAGAATATTTGTACCTAGGAGAAAGAGAGGCAGAAGAAAATGGAAGATTCAGAAAAGTGCACAGTGAAAAATAACTTTTCACCTAGTAAACCTGTTAGGGTCGCGATATATGGCACAAGTGAACCTCGGAATGTCATCGAACACTACGTCGGAAAACCGAAGCCATTCGTTGTGACAAAGCTTAAATGCGCCAAATGTGTTGCAGAGGAGACACCAATTGGATCACTTGTACCAATCTTATAATATTGGAATTCGTCGTAGATGTTATGGTGAAGTGACCCATCATACATAAAACCATGGTTGGTGTAGGTCGATGTATGTATGTTGCTTGGTCCGAAGCGTTGTTAACTTTTGATAAGATTGTTGTCTTTGCTTACTAATTGTTTATATGTTGGACCCATAATGGCAGGAGTAAACAAACAGACTACACACAAACAGGGCTGTGAACAAAGTAAGCTGGCAATATACAAGCTTTCTGCCGGATCCACACCAGTTTCATCAGCACCCTGCGCGTTAAACCATCGTACAACATAACTCTTGGACAAGGTACCAACATGTAACAGTCAGGAAGCAAGGACGATTATATCAGTCGGTCATTCACACATACATCGAGCCACGTCGACCATGGTCGTATCCCGACAGCTGTCTTCTGCATTGTTGCGCCTTGTATTCTGGTAGAAGTTTACCTACATTTCAAAGGACCTTGTTTCCTCCATCATCAGAGCTCATCGCAAGAACCCAGAAGACAGATATCTTCAGACTCACCGCCGTGAAAACATAAAACCCTACGAAACGATGTATGATTTTGCTGTGGCCTTGAAGCATGCAATTTCGTGACGCCTACTATGCTGGGTAGTGTTGACTGTGTTAGATTTTATTATTTTCTTACTGTAATATTTCGGGTTTCAAACTTCAGCTGAGCATGCTCCTAATGTTTATAAAAATGCTGCCATGTCATTTTACCGTCCATTTTATATCATCCAAAGAACACTGTTGACGAGTAGTTTATAAAGATGTGTTTATTGCTTCTTGTTGACTAGATGTAAATGAAGGTTTAAGTTCAAATGGATCTGCTGGCTTACATTTGAAGTGTAGAGTTTCGTTTTTATCACGTCCAGTTATTGTTGCGTGCAGAATTGATATGATAAATAAGGACGGTCAGCCGTACGAGAATTGTTAGCAGAAATGTAAGAAGTGGTCTAACAGTTCAGTCAATATTGGACGTTTCGTGGGCATTGAAAGGCAGCCTTGTGCTTTATTTGCACTTTGATAAGTGCTGAAACCAGCCAACCAATCAGAAAAGAACATTATTCTGCATAGTTGTTATACTGCCGTGTAAAGGAACTCTGGTTTTCGAAATCGTAACATCGTTCCATGTCTCACTCTACGGGGAACGAAGGGAACTAAAAATCCACTTTGGAAACAACGAAATGAGAGCGATGATGTTCTTACAACTTCATGAATTCTTCAGGACTCTGCGTAGTTCGATAGTGTGAAGGGTTTCCTATGACGTCACAATGGTTCGATGTGAGACATCTTGTTTATTTACATAGCACAAATTAATGACGGAACCTGTAACGATCTGGGCCGTTAGCAGGAAATCCATCGCACACAAACGGAGTACAAATGCCACTCACTGTACCAGCTTCTCATAAAGAAAGCCGTCTCTGTCATCAACTGCTGCCAGTGAATTGTGTCGTTTCGTCTCCCTTCGTGCGTAGTTGTGTTCCCTGTTGACTACCAAGAATTTTTCTGTTCGCCTCCATCGTGTCGAGATGGGTCTGCAGTCCTCCGGTTCTCTTGTCCAGCGGCTACCGACGGAAGACGCCAAATGCGTTGAGCTAGCACTTGCTTCCAGATCAGGCAATTTGTTCGAGCAAGTTTCACACTAATACCTATAGCATGACCTCGTGAATACAAACCTCAGGCTGCTGAACGGGTGTTCCGGAGAGAAGGGTGGTGTTATCTGGGGGCAAAGAGTAGTCTGAACACTCTGTGAGGGTGGCGTTGCTGTGAGAGGTGTCTGTCTTGTTACCTGGAACCACCATGGCGACTATGGCGATTGTGAGGTTCACCCTCAGCATGTAGTTGAACATGAAGCCAAGGATGACCATGATGTTGAGTACCTGACGGCATGTTAACCGGTCTGCAACACAAGAAGGAATACAGCGGACACAATAAGTGGCCGACTGAAAAAACTAACTCCAGACCTGACTTGAACTTGTCAGTATTGTAGGTCTACATGACACAGTAGCTTTTATACCCATAAAATACGCGGCCGTGCACACGTTCCATTACAGCTTTTGTACAGAGAGCGCTTTTCTGTTGTATTTTAAGGAGTACGTACGTAATTATTTCGATGAAAACTGTTCGTATAGTGAAAACTCGTAAATTGAAAATGAAACTCCCATTAATTTCAATGTAAAACATTATTACTGGTTCCCGACTTCCCAAAAAATCATCCAGTATTGCTTTCCACATTTGTTAAAATAATGTACAGTCAGAAAATAATAACAGTGTTAATTTTTGCGATAGTTATTAGATATTTAACTGTGTAAAGCACTGTTGAAGTGTTAAAATAAAATTGTTACACTGTATAGCAGTTGTATTTAGAGTAGAAATATCACCACTCACATAAACGAATAATAAACAAATGTATTTGTTGAAATAATTATTACTGTATGTATAATAATCATATGAAATAATTTATAAGAAATCATTACAATTTTCTTTTATTACTCGTGTTAAAATTAATTCGTTAATCAATCAAGAAGGCGGTGTCAACGGCAGCTCTTTGCTCACGAAGCACACGATCGGACCTTGGACGAATGTTGGTTTTTCCTTGCAGCGAAAGTGATGTTCGTAAAAAAAGTTATAAATTTACATGATTCATTGTAGCGAAAATTCGTAAATCGAGAGACAGATGTATGTACATAAATGCGCTGCAACTACCGTTGTTATAGCCTTACTATCCCAGGGTGGTAATGGGGGTTAGAGAAATACAGGGATTGGAATTGTAACCTCGGACCTCCCGGATATGACGTAACACTACGATCACTACACCACAAAATTTCTTCGTAATTCAAAAAAATGAAATGAGATGACGCGCCAACACAGAACAAACTACTCTTTGCGATCATAAAAAATCCGGTTCGTGATTACATCGTAAAGTTTGTTGTGACTACTCATCTGCCCCTGGGTCAATATTAGAGATGAAAAGCAGAGCCAGACCTAACGATGGGTGTTTCCCATGCAACAATTTCGACGTGCAGATCACTGTATAACCTGACCTCGTGAGTAAAAATGTCGGATGTCGCGGTGAATGGAGAGTTTGCAGTTACCTTGACACAGTAGAAACTCGAAGTGAATATATACCGTGGCTAAATTATGATGCAAGTTAATGGGGAGTTACATGCAGATAGTTAATTCGAAAATGAGATCCTACACTATTGTTGGTGTTCTCGAAATGTCAGACAAGAATTAAATGAAATATGCTCAATTTCTCACACTCTGTTGTAGTTATAACTGACTTCAAAGATCAGAAATTTCCCTGAGAAACTGATTGGTCAAAAACTCCTCCAACTTTTATCGAACTCGAAATGTCATTACAATGTTCTCAAGAGCTGGCCATTGGACACTATTTCGGGCGAGATGAATCCTTTCTACATCTCCATACACTATTTCATTGAAGTGCGTTATAATTTTATTCTCCCGTCAGTATGATCTCTCACGTGTTTTCTTTAAAATGGAGTATGCATTTCTCATCTCACCCATTTGTGCCAAATAGTCCATCAATCACAGCTGCTTCTATCGGTCACAAAGACAAAAACTAATACATAAGAGAAATGAAATTGTTGAAGTGAATAACATGACAGGAATTGAAAACAGTTTGTATTATCACGATTTTCAGTGTACTGACGATGGTGTAATAAATTTAAATTGTTGGATTTTTGGACCTTGTCTTTCGTGATAATGGATTAAAAAACGTTCTGTGGTAAAAGATGGTTCATTACCGTGTTCACAAAACGCCACCACTGTTCCTGAGCTAGCCCACGTCCTCGTGTATTAGCAAATTTTCCAAAACCTATTTAATGAATTTTGCTGTTAAAATTTATTCACACTTGTTCCCTATTGTTTGACGA
>NW_019060046.1:1765840-1784254 GCF_000696155.1 Zootermopsis nevadensis
CGCTGGAAGACTACAAGTTGAAAGAAATCCCCTCTCTTGCCTACCTGTTCCGAAGTTTTGTGCCATAGCAACGGACCACTGACTTGATTGTTTGCGTAATGTTTTCGCCTGCTGCCTCGTGATTTTTGCCCAGTGACGCCCGATAAACAACTGGACTGACGGCGCACTAGCCCTGCGTCCTCATTTGTACAACAGCAGCAGTGTTCAACCCGTTGCAAACGGTCCGCTCATGGCTCGCAATACGCTTTCAGTTTGAGTTATGTAAGGAGTTAACGTCTGATGGAATGAAAGGATGATTACGAGGCGTGAAATTGGCAAAATGGGAAAGAAATCGGTCGTAGTCTATTTCATGACGCTGTTTGATTACAGAGGTTACTTAGAGCCAAATGAAATGTTTTACAAATTCGGCAAATTAGTGGTTGCAGTATTTTACCTGTTGTCTTGTAGATACAATTTTTTTTCAAAAATTCCAAAGAAAAAAATACTCAGGGTGTTTAAATACAAAATACTGAGGGCATTATGTGGAACGAATCGAGACGAATAGACAAGAGGCTGGAGAATATTACATCGTTAGGAGTTTCGTAATTATTACGACTGTCAAAGTAAAGGAGAATATGGACGGAACATGCAGCACGCATTACGGACATAAGAAATGTATGCAGAATTGTTATCTGAATAGAAGAAATGGAGACCGCGGAGACAACAATGCGAAGGCCTACAAGTAGGATAATATTTAAATCTATCTCAGAGAAACAGAATTTTTGTGGGCTGGATTCAACTGGCTTAGGATCTAGTGTCACGTGACACGTCAGTGTCTTGGTCCGTCCGTCCGTCAATGTACGACTTAAAACGTGATATGTTTGCGCTTTATTTCCTTCCCTTTTTCTTGTTTTCTTTCTTTCTGTTTTACATTTTTTATCGATTTTGTGTTGTGAAGTGTTCGTGAAATATATATATATATATATAGTTTATTCTTTATAAGAGTAGACGCAGGACTTTCTTACTGTGTAGGTTTTAAAAGAATTTCTTTTGCTAGCACGATTTCAGACGGCGCCAAATTAAACAGTGATAACCTACTTGAATGATTTACTGGGTGATAAGTTCAGGGAAGAACTCGTGACGCACATTTTCCACAAAATGCTTTCGTCTGTATGGAGAGACAATACATTAATAATTATAAGATTCGGTGATTTGTTTCTATGAATAGCTTCCCGTTGTTAGCCTAAATGTTTTCAGTTCAAAAACATTTCAGATCTGTTTCCGCAGATCGAAACAAAGAACAGGATACTAATTATTTGTGATGTTCGTGACTGTGGCGAGTATGATCAAATCTGTGCCTCTTTTTAAACTACCGTGCTTTAAGGCACAATTTTCTGGTGCGACTGATAACTAATTTGAATCATAAAATCGTGTGTCCAGACAGAGATTCAAATGCGCTGTCTCTTGGCCAGTTATTTATTCACATAACAACGAAATTCCTGTTCATTTCTGTTGTCACAAATGTCTGTCACTGGACTGTATCTAAGGCAACTCAGTTCAGTTTATATATCTATTTAAGATTAGTTTAAAATAATTTCTCATATTATTCTCCTATCAATGTTTATGCCTCTCAAATTAATTTTTCGCATAAAGATTTCCCAATAAAGTTTTGTATGTATTTTTAATTTGCTTATTGTGTTTCTTATTCATATTTTTTTTATTTCTGACAATTTCACGATGATAATACAAGACCAAAATCTTATATGCATTTCCTCGATTTCTCTGGCGTGTTACATGTCTCGCCCACCTTTTCCAATGCCACGTGAGGAAGAAACCGCGCTTTTGCATCGCGCTGTAACTGGGGTTAGAAATAGATTACCTTGGTTTCATTGCCAGAATGCCAACGACAGAATGTTGCATGTCGCGAATATTTACTCAGTTCAAAATCGCTTATACATCAGAAAGTTTTATTCCTCGCGTCAGGAGTCTTTGCGCTTTACTCCACGTGTCAGGAGTCCTTAGGTATATTTGTTCTTTTCACCGCAGAGGACCCTCTGATTGTCCGTGGAAATTGCGTTGAATTTATCCGCCCCAAAAGTTTTCTTGATATTCCCCTGGCTTCGTGTCTGCAAATATACTGCACGTTTCTCATGCACCCGTTCCGATTTAAATTCACCAAAATTACCCCCTTGTTCTGGATGACACCAAATTATTTCACTTTCCTGATACGTTACCTCAAATTACAGGCTGTGTCCTAGCTCTGCTCCCCGCAGAGGCCCAAGTCAGTCCACCGCTGCTTCATATTCACTCATGTATCATCTGGGAGATGGAAAAGGGGTCCGTTAGAAGCCCAATTTCACAGAGAATCTCCCCATCACAACAAAACAATACCATTAATTAATCAGAAAATCAAAACTCCACTGTCTGTGTCTCAAGCTACTACTTCTTGTCTACCGGATGTCTCACTTTGATGCTATCCTTATTACAAAGAAGAGCAGGCGAAGTCTGGAACCTTCTAGCAAACTAGTCAACTATTTCCCCACGAAATGAAGTCTCTCATTTCTACCCACGAGTTTCTCTTTGATCGTATTCCTCTAATGTACGTACTTGCTCTCTTGCGTGTTTCAGATGTACACTTTGTACTCGTACTTCTGTTTGTAGCTTAATTAGAACAGAGGAGAGGCATAATTTTGTAGAAAAACTGGGAAAATGCAGTAGCCAAGGGAATTCCCAACACGTCGGTTTCATATGGTAATATATCTTTGAAATATATGCAGGTTTCATTTTTTTTATACGAGAATGAAAAACTTGTGACCACGTGAAATTACGTTACACAGATATACAGTCTTTGTCGAGTCAATTCTCATAAATTTACCTCTTGGGAATGTGTGGGTCAGTGAAGTGTGCAAGGTTCAGCTGGGCAGCTAGTGGGCAGTCATAGTCCCAGTGGGCCAACAGAAAAATTCCGCTTAAAATGGTGCCAATAAATCTAGTTTTTATTAACAGTTAGTGACATACTGTCATTGTCTGCTCCTCCGCTATTTTATAAAATAACAGGGCACTTTATACGAAACTTAAAATTATCCATACAGTGTCTTTAATATTATATAAGAAACAAGCACATACCGGATGGAGTTGGCGTACCAATGTCAGTGCCATCTTCGGGCAGTTGAGCTGATAGTACAGGGATCAATGACAGTCACAAACAATTCGTATGTCAGCAGGTGGGAAATAAGTATAGGCCAAGGTCACTTGACACTGACAATGGCAGTGACACAGCTAAATAAAGGGGAGTGGGGTGGGAGACGAAGGCTCGAATCGGACTGTAGCATCAAGATGAAAAGCGAAGTTGTATCCGAGACCTTGAGCGATGGTCTTCCGAGGTTGTCAGAAAAACACGTAACATTTCTATGGGCAACATTTTGTGTTGAGAATATTGATGACGCTTTTATTGTTGTTCGGAGTGTCAAGGTGTAGTCTAGTTTGAAGTTCACAGTGTTTTCAAATGCGTTTTTGTTCTTAACACTTCATTCGCTCAATTGTCTTGATGTTCATTTATTTCAGAATACAAATGTATTCTTGACAGAAGCACTGAACACGGTAAAAACTGAACAAGAGTGCAAATATTACTCTGCATGGAGATTCTTCGTCATATGTCGTTGGCAAGCCAAACATAGAATAAAAATATGTTCAAAAAAAGTTTTAGATTTTAATGAGATACACTCACCTCTTTTGTGTGTATTATACGGTGTGCGTTATCCTGATAATGAACTCTGTGAGTGTTTGTGATTCACTGTCACTATCTATGTTATAGACACTAGCGAACCAGATTTATTTTCATTCTTCCATTGAAGAACTTTCTTTTTCGCGTTTTGTAAACTTTCTGTCGTCATGCGAGGTATGTGGACATCATTTGCCTTTCAGTGGGGTTCGTAAATTCTTTACGACACTTTTATTAAGGTACATTTTACGAAAATGGCGATATACCCTACCAAAGTATTTTATTGTTTAACATTTATAATGACGACAACCAGTAATCATTGTAATCTGGTCTGATACGTGCTTCAAGACGCTTAATGACAATGATTCTGAAGTTGTGGTCCGCACATCGCTGCCGGTCCGAGGATTAATTTAAGTCGATTCTCAGTTTCTAGTGACACGTAACATGTTATTGCAGCTGGAATCATTGATGTTTTACGAATTACAGCTGTTTTCTTTTACCATTTGTGTTTATTTTTAACATTTACCGAACCTCTTTTCGATTTTCGGTGTTTGATGTTAGGACCAGCGGAATGGTAAGGAAGGTAAAACGGTGCTAGTAATAATGAGCTTTGTAGATTACTGTTTGCACTCTACAATGTGAGTAATAGGGTACTCGCCAACACACCGCTAGATGGGTGAATAGTGAAGGACGAATCTGACTGGCAGGCTTGTTTCACACCATCCACTTCACTCCAGACGAGATACCGTAGTTAAACACGAGCTCTCGAGTGGCCGTCTGCTGTGGCATCACTTTCGGCCACTTGAGTTATCGTCAGATGAATGAACGCTATCGGATCAACTTTTCTGCATCCAATGCGAGAATTTTTCGATGTCGAGCGTTCACAAATGCCATCTAAAATTGTGTTCTGCCTTTTAAACTGCAATGTGATGTGAAGCTTTCACGGCGGCTTTCATTAATAAAGTCTTCTCGGGCTATCAGCCGTGTTAGTTGTTGATCAATCGCCACACGGTCAACAGCCCTGAAAATGAGGACAGAGATGGTCCTCGAAACGTCGGCGATTGATCACCAAACTAACACGGCTGATAGCCCAGGAAGACTTTATTAATGTGTCTACATGTTAAAACTCGTAAAATGTCCCCTCTTCCTCTTCTGACTTACATATACAAATTATCACAAAATACACATGCCATGTATTAGTCATATGATTCACATAAGAAGTCATACATTCAAGTTACATGTGTGTGGATTACTCGATTACCGTACAGTATAGTCGGCGCAGTAGTTTTTTGGCCGGTGGAGAAGCTGGCGGACGGGCCTAGTCTGTGTACCTGACGTGGCACGGTCAGTATATTTCTTTTGTTTGGGCGTTCAGTCCGATAAGCTCCTCGGTGCAGTCAGCATTATACCATCGCACAAGTGACTCGCTCCCAGCCTCCCCCTTGAAAATTCCACCGGCCAAAAACTACTGCGCCGACTATACATACGAATTTTCTGTTTTATTTTACTTCCTCCGGTTTTTGAAATGTAACATACCTCAGAAACTACAGTGCTAAATTTACATGACCAATAAAAAGCAGATATGATGTGAAAATCAGTTTCTTCTGTCCCTTCCTGTGAAAAATATTTCTGTTTATTAAGAACAGTTTTATATTGGTTTTTGCTTTTACAGTCTCGTGGCCTCTTACGTAGGCAGGTTTACGATTAATTCAAGAGCTGTTTTGTTTTAGATCCGTTTCCTTTAGTAACTTCTTCATAGTCTGACAACATTGAAACCTTACGACGCGCGTGATACTTGTCATGCAACGACCTTATTTGCTGATAAATCGCGTTATTATTTGTTTATTACGAAACGATATTTTGACATCGATGTGGTAATTGCAGTGCTGTGATTCGGTTTAGCATAACTGTATCTCTTATCTGCTGTTGAAATTGCTGTTGCTCTAAACGAATCTCTTCAGGGCTCATGACGTAACACATTAATCTGTTCATTACTGGAATAACACAGTTAGTGTGACAAGCATGCCACTCTGTTTATCAGTCAGAAGACGATAAATACTGAGGTTAAATAATAGGGACTCCAGTTAGGTAAATTACAGGCATAAACCAATTAGTTGCTGCTCTCTGGTGTTCTTAAGACACATTGAACCGAAAACGGAATGGGCCCCACTCAAATTTCACATACACATGCGGTGATGTAATTTACTTCGTGAGGCAGAATCCTTCTCGGGAAGCTAATAGTCGCTCAGCTAGCCAAACAATTCCGCACACTTTAAGAACCCGAAGTCACTGATCGCTGTCATGAACCGATGAGTTCAGTTCACACTCTCATAACCTTTAATTTTAGATCCATTTTAATATTATCCTTCCATATATTCTAGATATCCCAAGTGTAATCTTCAAGTTTCATGCTAAAATATGATATAAATTTATGGTCTCTCCTTCATTACGCGTTCATCAATTATGAGAACAGTAAACATACATGGAATTTACTGCCGCGTTATAAATAATTTTTGACACAATGAATGGTACCGCGTTGAAATTTTTCGCGTGTAGCTTCGATATGAACGATATTTTATTATCCGATTATATATCGTGAAAACAATGTATGGACGATCTTCCCAGTCGAAATATAACCAGATAAGCTAGACTAGGGTAATGATAAGAATTTTTCTTGTGTCATATGCGTCGATGGACCCGTACTTTATTCACCCCTGCAATGTGAGGTGCAATGCTGTTTTCAAAAGATTCTGACAAAACTTTGATGAAGAATGGAGTATGGAAGAAAACGGCATATTACATAACGCTGCTATATCAGTGCTGTTTGACCTGAGTGATGACCCTTTGACTCCATCAGTCTATGTACATGTTTGAATTGCATTACGCTTTCACAATGACGTATTTTATCACTCCGAATCTAATTTTTCCTAAGATGATCCGTAAATAAGTAACAAACAGTAGAACTATTTCTGATTGTGGGCACCAGAACTGATGTGTCCACAACAAGAAGTAGAAAATGACTTTATAGTCAGATTTGTCTTGTCATTATGAAACCAAACAATAACACAGATGAAATGTGACAAATGCCACACAATTTCTGTCTCTGCAGCTTTCAATCATTCATTCTTTCTTTCTTTCTTTCTTTCTTTCTTTATCCCTTCCTCTTCTTACTTACTTCTAATGCTAGCTTTCGATGTTGTTTTATAAAAAGCATAACAAGAGGACGGACAAGACGTACAATATAAAAAGTAACAAAAAACAGTACAGTGGTTCTTGAGTAATGAGACACCAGCATAAAAATAAAATTTCTTTCATTACGTTTGAAACAGTGTATGAAGACACGTGGTAAATATTCTTCGTGAATGATGTGTGTATAATTTTCTATACAACTTTTGTTTGAAACTATTTTCTCTCGATGTACGTCCAGGAACGTACATTGGTTCTCGCGCAAAATTCCCGCCATCATATTTTGATTTTAACTAAGACTCAACAGTGTTGACATATTTTAGTAACATTCCCTCGTATCGAATTGTATTGAAACGAGTTTAGCGATTATCGATTTGCAGCGTGCGGATAGAATGGCGGATAGACAAATATGGCGAAGTTATTGGGCAACTGTACGTTGCGAACGCGCCAAAAATTCAAGTACTGGACGCAAGTAGAATCGCTACTTTCATTACATGTTTCGTTTTTCCCTTACTAATTTGGCCCAGACCACAAGGCCAATTTATAAAAGTGTTCGGCGAGGTTATTTGGATTTCACATGCCTGCCCTAAAGGTTTATTCATTGTACTGCACTGTCCATTGTCTGGGATATAGGTCATCGTGGTCCCAAGAGGCGGACTGCGGACCACATCCGGCCCAAGATCACTTATAAATAAACTTGAGAAATTATTTGTTTCTACAAATTCCGAAGAATTAAAAAATTCGTGGTTCTTATACCTCGTCTGCTGCTTTACATACAAGTGTGACACATGCTACTGAGTTTAAAACTCTGCCATAAAATGTAAATTTTAAAGGAAAAACTTGGGTCATTTTCAAGATTTTGCAGGACAACATTTAAAACAATATGCAACTCTACAGTAATTTTCGCACATTTCAATAAAATTTATATTTCAGCGTATATTATGGAAATTTTTCATTTCTAGGAAAGTATTGTAAAGATACGGAAAGTTGGCCTTTAGTTTTAAAAATAGTGTCAGGAGGGGGAGAAATATTCTTTGCCGGAGGGAAAAAGTTCGACCACCCTGATGCAGGCTTATATTTAATTTCGGTTGTTGGCCATAATATCGTCTGCAGGTGACACATAAAACAGGTGTGGGTAAAACTTAACATTTTCTGAAAGAACACTATGTTACATCTAGGTATTTGGGGTTTACGTAGGCCTCAAGCCATCAATTCAACGTCTTTGGATTAATTAATACATTATTAATCCCCTCCCCCAAGCACTTACATGGAGTATAGCGGGACAGCTTTATCTTAGGCCTTTTGAAAACGAATTTTAACAGGTGGGTGACTCAGTAAATCTGTACTTTATCTTGCTGCAAGACGGAGTCATCTTATGAGACATTGTACCACAAGACACACGGACGTCATGTCTACAACTCCAAATCATTTGATATTTCTGGCGTACATTTATTTTACTCACCTGTAATATTGCTCGGGAATTTTCTATCACCTGTTGCCATATTCGTTAATGTCTGTGTAGCTGCCTGGAACAGAAAGTCAACAGAAAATGAGCACCCAATTGATTAAACTGAATAAATAACTGCATGGAACAGTCCTTCATGAGAAACTGATAGTCGCTAAAGCAGTCAAGAAAATCACCAACCTTTATGGAACACGAAGGTTCATTGTTGTGTTCAAAAGATCCCGCTACCGGTCTCTATCCTGAGCCAGAAAAATCCAATCCATACTCTATCGTCTGTTTCCTTGATATCTATTTTAATATTATCCTCTCATCTAAGCCTAAATTTTCTAAAAATGTTGTGCGCATTTCTCGTCTCTCCACGCGTGCTACATGTCTATGCTATCTCATTCTCGTAGACTTGATTACTTCAATAATATTTGGTGCAGAGTACAAGTTATGAAACTAGTCGTGTTGCACTAATCTCAAGTCTCCTGTTAATTCATCTGTGTCAGGTATGAATATTCTTCTCAGCACCAAGTTTTTCGATCACTTGCAGTCACACGTAGTCTGTGTGAGATACCGTGTTTCACATCCATAGAAAACAACAGCTCTGGTGGCGAAACAGGGACATGTACTTGATTTTCTCTGCATTTACTTCTAAAACGTCTTATTTGCCAGCATCCAACAGAGCTTCTATGTTTGTCTTTGTGATATTTATGTTTCCGCCCAGAAAATTAACGTATCCAAGAAGCTGGTGAGATGTATCCAATCCAAATCCAGTTCCGCTTTTTTTATCGGGCTTCCTAATGGCGTATTTCAAAGTAACATCAAAAATAAAACGATGCTGGTAAAGCATCTCGTTGTTTCAAATCATTCTGAATAATAAGTGCATTTGACAAATGTGTACGCACTTTACTATAGGTTTCTTAAAAGTAAAGGTGAAGTCCCTGTTGCTTAATTAAGCATCGGAACATGAATACGTATAACTCCACGAATTTTTAGTCACAGCAATACATTTAGGTGAGCGGTCAGCTTCACGTCCCAGCCGCTTTACCTCCGGGACAAGAGCCCCCCGGTAACCATTCGATAGAAGGCTAGGTGAACCTCGAAATGCTCTCGACGCCGTGGCGAAGATAAGAATCTCATGGGGTTACCGAATTCAGCGACAATGCTGAAAAATATTTTCTCCTAACTGTATCGTAGACTATCTTGAGGTCTATAAACAGCCGAAGTGCTGTCACGTCGTAATTGCATATTTTTTCCTCCCTAGTGTTCGACGAAAGCAGAAAATGTGACCGGTAGTTGATCGGCTATGTCGAAGTCCCTGAGAGAAGAATAATTGATAAATTTTTAACTGAATAACTCCTATAGTCATAAATAAAATATGCATCCTTTTCAGTCAATAAGAAAAAAATACGGAAAATCGTATGACCCCTACTTTGTTTAACTGCTTAAGTCTATACACAGAGGCTAACAGCAATGACAAATCAATCATATGTTAATTAAATCTAGTAATATCTTTATCAGCATAATACCCATTAGTTCCCTCTGTGTGAACATGGACATTACCAGAAAGTTTTACGTAGTTGACATATTTGTGTATTTTTAACACAAAAAACGTTCATATAAAAAAATCTGTAGGCATATTTGTGTTGCATTTTTACGCCGCATGTCATTTGTCTGCTTCAAATGGTTTGTTACCTTAGGCATCCCTTCCACACCGAAAGCTGAATATATACACAGCATACTTGTCCTGATGTGAAAGGAAAGTAGGCTACACCGATTGGTTAAATAACAATGTATTTCGACTTGGCAAACAGCAGGTGTTCAACGGCGTTATTTATGCACGAATAATACAAGCAACAGATCTGGTTATGCATAACTGCTAACACATTGCCACATAACAAACCGCGGCTACTTCTATGGTGTCTACAGGCAACCATAAGTACCCATCTGCGCAGGCGCTCGGTTGTTCTGATACACGGTGTTGAAACATCGGTCGTATCTCTGTTCTCAATTAGTTCCCTATCTTAATGGTGTTTCGTGTTATTATTGTATTTTTAGTACTACGTAGTTTGTACACAATTTAAAGGATGAGTCGGGTCAGGGTCAGTGGTAACATATCGATAGTATCAAATATATTGCAGATTGCTCCAACATTTTTAGTTAACAGGCAATGTTTTTGGACAGCATTAAGCAACTTCAAAGTCGAGTCAATTCTCCGCTCAGACAGACATTAGTTAGGTAAGTTTCAGGTCTCCTGCACATAGAGAAAGGAAGAGTGAATGGAAGAAAGTCAGGAAGGAAGAAGGAAAGCATGAAAGACATGGTGGAAAGAATGGGAATGGGGGAGAAAGGGTTTTATGTGAACTACAGCTATACTGCATTCCAGGTAAGTTGAGAGGGGATGTAAACAAAGTCGTGTAAGGGGAAGTGCTGTTAATTCTTCCTAACCTTGTCCCATTTCAGGTGCCATTTTACAGTTTCTGTTCTTGATAATTTCAAAGAATTAAATAGGAGTTATATTATTCCTCGTAGCGATAACGATTTGGAGTGTCATGTTCGTAAGTATTTAACAACCAAATAGTGTTAAATGACAAATAAATAGATGCTGCTTAAATTCCTTCTGTACATAAGACTTGGGGTGGGTGCATGTTTGTTGTAACAGTGAGGTACCGAGCCAGTCCACGGACTACCCATAAGGAAAGCTTTAATTTAGGTTGTTGTGTGGCCTGTAGCAGTAATATTTGTCAAGTCACAACTTCAATTAAGAGTTTGTTGGTGAGTGTTGAAAAAACAACTGTCTGTAGAGTGTAGTCGGCTGACAGCATTTCGGTAACAGAGAAAGAGTTAGACTGACAGCAGCACATGTTTGCAGGACAGATAGTAACATTTCTACCGCGTATTTCAAAAGCAGCGGGAAGATAGGAGAATTTGTTTTAACTGCCCGTCATCATCTGCGATAAAGTATAGTCTGGCGTATTCGCAAATGTCGCTTTCTGGAGTTTAGTCTTCATGTTCTCTTCCATTCTAATCTCCGTGATTTCACACCCTAAAATTTGGCGAAGAGTGCAAATTATGACGTTTCTGATTATGCAGATTGCTTCATCGTGCCTCGGATCATTTGGTGTCTGAAGCTACCGGAATCACAAAATGTGGCAAGGTTTATTTCTGACGCCGTCGCCGCTGTGCGCCAGAGTGACGCATTTGAAGCTTTACAAGGTCTGTCAGTCACCCCCTCCCCTTACTGCAATCAAGGAGCTCATTGATATGCGCATGCACATTCAGGGGAGACTCGGTTCGGATCTCGGTTGAGTAAAATGATAATTAGGCGAAGACTTGCAACAAGGCTATGAGCTGTTGTAAAAGAATTCGTTTGGAAATTCTGAGTGAAACCATGAAAATACTGTTTTGTGGGATGTTGCGCCGCGTAGTCTAGTGGGAGTTGGCCGAAGACCTTATGATGGAGATTCTTCAGTGTACATAGCTTAAAATGTTTCACATCTATATGAACACACTTTTGCAAACAGAAGCTGGCAGCCACTCTAAGAAATTCCCCATCTTGTATGAAACTTGATGCTCACAAGTTCTCGCGGCCAGACTATGTTCAGAACAATTTCAGTCCAGTCGACATACTCAAATCCTGTTTAAGAACCGCTTTCATATTATTTATCCATCTATAAATAAAAGTTTTTTATATTATAGATAGCCTAAATAAATACAATACACCTAGATATTATAAACATTTCTTCCCATCATGTTTTCCATCTAAATATCATGATTCCCGTGGGTACTGCATGACCGGCCATCTCATTTTCCTTGATTCGATAGCCCTAATAATATTTTTTGATAAGAATAAATTATGAAGCTCTTTATCGTGGAAAATTTTCGTATCTCTTTCATTTGTGCTTATCTCTTCAGAGGAACTCCGACCTCGCCAAGATACTGTGTTGCTCAGCCAGTTTTATCGCCTTGTTTTCAGCCAAAGGACAGAAATCATGGAGAAGTTGAAGGACGAAACTCATCCAAAGAACGTTTATCCTGACAAAGATGAATCGCATTTTCCCTCAGTCAATCAAACTGAATGCTTTTATAGTACCTGTAGCGTGTTTTCTCTGTACACAGTCCTTGAACTACATAACTTGGGTAGCTGATATTGGTCCCCAACCATCTATCATTCAAAGAGCTCTGGAGACACGTGAAGTCGCAACTTCCATTCAAGCGCGTTTGTGAATGTAACGCTGTACGATAGGCGAATATTCCACGACGTCAAACAACAATTGAAAGGAGTGTTCCAGCGTTCTTTCTTTCTTCTTTATTTGTTTACTTTATTCCTCATTTATTTCACCCTTTTATTCTTTCCTTATTTTCTTTATTTCACGCTTCCTTAATTCCTTAAATCTTCTCCTGTTTGTTGTTTCTTTCTAATTTTATCCACTTATTTATTCTTCTCTCCTATGAATAATATTCACATATGGGAACTGACATTTATTTGATTTGCGTAGTGAGTGTTCGACAGACATGGTGCCAAGAAATATGACGGTCAGAGGGCGTAACTCAGCAAGTTGCGAAATTGGTACAACATTCTCTGTGGGTTGCACATAAGGAAAAGTCTGCTGTCAATGTAAGATACGCAGAACTGTTTCGATAGCTTTAGTGCAGATACTACATACTCGACTTGCAAGTAGTTGTGATAACAAATCCCTAAGGTCTAATAGAACTAATACGAAAACATGATCTCGACCCACGTCCAATTCTTTACACACACAATTATTTGGTGTTCTCCTTATAACTACATGGACAATCCATCGTAACCTCCTGTATTTCTTGTATTCCACTATCCTAACTCTTAGGTGACATGCACAAATCATGAAGTTCGTTGTAATGTAATATCCTAAGATGTCAGCTTAATTCATCCTTCTTAGGTCTAAATATTTTCCTGAACACTTAGTTTTTAAACATTTTCGATAAATGTTCTTCTGTCAAAGCAGAAGACTTTAGACGGCAAGATTATCGTATTGTCATGATCTGATCTTCAGCTTTTTGTAAAATACACAGGATGAGTTCTGAACTGAATAGTAACAAGTACTAATTCCAGAAAGTATTATTTCTTAATTTTATCATGAACCATATTTATGTTTGTTGTTATTTCTCCCAGGTATCTAATGTTATAAACGCCGTCAAATGATTTAATACTTATGATTTTGGTTGCATGTTGAACATACGTACGTACTGTAAAATTACGTTACCATATACTTCCGGGTGTTTGCACTTTTTATTAATTCAAGTGAACCTGTATGCCACACAAGAGCCCCCACGTGTTAATGTGCGAATCAACGGGTAGAAGATAAAACAGATAATACGATTATAAGATTACAAGCTTGAAGGCTGCTGAAGATAGGATAAATCGGACACTAGCCAGCAAATCCATAAAATATCCGGAAGAGTTGCGAGATGTTAATGGTTTGTCTAACGACACTTTGTAAATTAGTTACGTAGAATAGGGTCGATTACTGTGATAATTTTGGATGAAAAATTGGAAAACATGTGAAAGAAAGCGAAAACCAAATAAATTCATTTTTGGCCTTTCTAACGCTAGTTTCTGCCTAAGAAACCTTCTCCTCTTTCTATGTTCCAATGGCAACATGCTTCTTGTTTTTTGAAAGCCGCGGGCAGTTAACTTTATTTGTTAAAATATGACGGGCATGTTGTTTATACTGATCTAAAAAAACGAATAATCCAGCCTACAAGGTATATTGCTCTAAGGCAACATATCTCGAGACAAATAATTATGCTTCATATTGTCCATTGTCTAAATTATAGTTGATGCACACGACGTTTCAGGAATTGGAGCAGATGACGTCTTCAAATGCCTGGTTGATATATTGGTTCCTACTATTGTTATTTTGTTTATGCATAATGTAATAATTCATTTGCCTACACGGACTCACCGCATAATGGACGCATAATAATGATGTTCAAATGTTTAATATCCAAAACTACCGAACGGATTTTGGCTAAATTTGGAATTAGGGATCTGCATTAAGAGTTGTCTAATGTATTTTATTTTTAGAGATGGCTGTCTTCTCGAATGTTGCGTCGTGGGGGGCAGTAAGTACCTCAGAAACGTCGGTCAATTTCTACCAGTCTAGATGACGCGACATCCCAGAAGACATTGACCTTCGTAATCGCCGCCGTGAGAACCTAACATCTCACCAATTTTATTTTCATTCGTGTCGATCGGTGTCACCTCTCTTTACACAAAGCCAAAATTCAGCTTATCAGATTTCAATAAAAAAATTTTTTAATGGTATAAAGAATTGGCATATTACGTAAAATTAGGGCCTTTATCTTATTACAAACTGAAAGTTGAATTTTAAACAAAATTCAGGCGAAAACACATTCTGACTGTGCAGTGTGATATAGGCCTTGAATTTAGCTTCAAATTATTTGTATCTGCAACAAATGAGCATCAAGAACAGAACAGTAAAGAATGCATTTGTGAAATTCACTGGAATACGCCTTTTTACGCCTGTAACGGACGAAATGTAGTTGGAATAGGACGATGACACGGTGCAGTGATCAACACTTACGTCATGTAACTGCTGATTGAGATTAGGATTTGTTATGCCGCCTGTGTTAATACAGAACCGACTTTGAGATATGATTGATTTATCACTTACCGTCAGCAAGGCACTTGAATTACGCACGACGCGTCCTTTTACGTGAGACACCCAAGACGTCAGAACCACTACTGCTCACTAACCGAAGACACTCAACTGGCAGAGCCACCTTCTGACGTAAGTCTGCACGCAACGCAGAGCGGGCTTATATGCTGGGCAAATATCCAAAGCCGTGTGCCACTAGCACTTTCCAACGTAGTAGTAACAGCTTTCCCTAGACATTTCTCCTTTTCTTTTCCTGCCTTTCTTCCACTGTACTTTACTGCTTCCACATTTTCAATCCATCTCGGTTTCTGTTTTTCTGAATCTCTTCTCTATTTCTTTCGTTCTACATTTCCGTCTTCGCCATGTCTCAAATAATAATCTTAATTTTTTTCACGGAGGCGTTTATGAAGATGACAGTCTTCCGGGATAATGCATCCATCATCAGGGCTCTGATAACGGAGGCAGCAAGGACCTCTGAAACGTCGGTAAACTTCTACTAGACAATGTGGCGCAACATCCCAGCTTTGGGTTATTTAACTGCAAGGTTAATGCAGACGAGTGTTTAAGCATAGAACAGCATCAACGGCTTCCTGATCAGATAACACGGTTGAAGTGATCTACGGCAGGGAATCTCAGTCTTTCAAAGACCTGGGGGCCACGTTAGTTTTTTTTATCTCTCCGCAGATCACCACTTCAGAGTATGTGATGGCAGTGTGCTGAAACGCCCGTAACTTACTATAGATATTCAAATTTAATCCAGAGTTTTAATAATGGCGTGCCAAAAAATCTGCTTATATTAAGCTGTTTCTGGTAGTGCTCTCTCTCTCTGTGTATGCATTTAATTGTTCCATTCCTGCAGTACATAGATTTGGGCGAGTACACAGGTAATGGAAGACATCGAGAAACAATCACTATTTATCTCGCATTTAAACAACCCTCCTACTGTTCGAAAACCCTTGGTCTAGAAGTTGCTGTTGTACAGTAAGGCTATATGACTCATTTATGGAGAAAACTGCATAATTCAAAATTTGGAATCATTAGCTAATATTAAGCTCCCCCGCAGGTATTTCCACCTTGACGTGGTGGGGGGGGGGGGTGGGGACACCCCTACATCTGTAAAAATGATATATGTTGAGAAGCCTCTTAAGATTCAGTGAGTGTAGAAGGATGAAATGGATGATACGTGTGATATGCACGAAGGAAATAAATTAATAAGGTATAGGCTAACATTCTGTTTGGAAAACCTAAAGGGAAAATAAAGCAAATGGCATATTAGCAGGATATGGACAGAACTGGAATAACGTGTTTCACATTCCTACCTGCAATAATACCAAAGCCGTAGTTTTTAAGTTACAAGTAATTGACCTCTCTTTTATTACACTGCAATTATTTTTGCTGGTTTTCTTGAGGGCACCAATGGTTGCATAAATTAATTCTGATAGAATTTCTTCATTCGATCAGTTGATTAAATTCGTATCAGACGTTATTGGGTTATTTACAGATGATTTTTCAATTGATGAATTTAGAAAGGTATGAAAGGAAGCGGTGGTAACGTACTTTATGCTACTGTCCAAGATTTTACCTGGAGAGACTGAGAAAAATAACGAAAATCTCGTTCAGGCTGGCCCGAGATTCGAACACGGGCTCTGCCAAATACAAAACTGAAGTATTAACCACTACACTACAACGTTTGGTATTCGCACGCAAACGCTCTGTTTCTGTCAATCGGAATGCTCTAGAAGGAGTCTGTAATTTTAAGCTTTGGTGTGCCGTAGTGTGAATGTCACTGGTTCGTAAAAAACGCCCAATAACCACGTTTTTGTTAAAGTTTACATTCATGCTGCTACATTATTAATTCACAATTGGACAGACCAGTTCAATTACTGCCCATTGAAATCAATAGCTTGTAATATGCTCCAAACTCCATCTGCAAGTTTGTGATAATAACTAATTTCCTAGTTTAGATTTGAACTGTGTACGTCACCTATTAGATAGTAAAATCATTCAAAATGATGACCCAGTTCACTTGCTCAGGCGTACTCCATATTTGGGTTATTATGGTTGCTTGCCAGTGAGAAGTGACACGTAAGTACAAGAATATTTTATTTGTTAAGGTTACCTGAGGCACACATAACCGTTTCAGGCCCAGTTCCTCAGAAACACAGTCTCACCCCATTGCATTAATAATAAATGGAGTAACACCGGATGTAAATTGCCCCAATGTTTTTCTACCTTCCATTGCTTTATTTCTCCCTTTTTTCGTTTTCCACTTTGTTTCATACCTGATTCTTTATTTTTCACTTCCATTTTTTATTAAATGTGTAGCCTCGTTTCGTTATTTATGTCTGTTTATCTTATCTGGTGTTTTGTGTGGGTATGAGTCACCCACATCAACGGAAGAACATAGATTGCTCGTGTTTAAGAGATTGTGCTGAGAAGAACGTTTAGACCTAAGGTGGATGAAGCGAAAAGACGATGCAAAAATGTAAAAACTGAGGAACTTCATAATTTGTAATCGTACCTTGTATTATTATGACATTTGTATCAATAGGGTTGAGATGGACTTGACAAAATTTTGGTCAGAAAATCTGAACGGAAGAGACCACTTTGGAAGAGCTAGACGTAGGTGAGAGAATGATTTCAACATGGATGTTAAAGAAATAGACGAGGGTTTGAACTTGATTTATTAGACTCGGGATAGGTACCGGTGGCTGCCTTTCGAAGAATTTCTGGACCACGTGAGCAAATAAATTTCTTTATTACTGTTGCACAATGACCGGTCTGAAGAAGTGAGTGCCGCTGCTGCAGACTGCGTAGAATCTTGCATTTAACCTTGAATTGCATTCCTTGGAAAACATTCAACAAAGTCAACACACAACTGTTATGCCATCGTCAGTTCAGTTACCACAATTTTTGTACAGTACGTAATTCACCATAATTAGTGCCTTGGCACAGAGTCTTCTTCTGAAAAATAAAATTCAAATCTCAGAAGTTACTTAAAAATTCAATTCAAATCTCAGAAGTTACTTAAAAATTCCAAATTTTCTAAGAATTTGTATTTATTATTTTATTGATGTACAGATGTATGTGGTGGTACTCTCCTAACCCACTGACTTCCGTTAATCCCATGGCGTTCTGTGATACATATAGGCCTAACATTTTACTTGATTCTTCTAGTCAAATTCTGAAAAATAAATTATGTGTGTCTTTCGTTGTATCATTCAAAATAATTCAATTCCAAAGGGTTTTGACGACGGTAGATTACACTTAAAATTATTCGTTGTCAGGACTTTTCCCATCGTCTGTTTTTTAAAATCACCACGTTTCGGAGGCTGGTTCTGTCTCCGTCTTCAGGTGAGAGGTACCTACTCTGTTGGGTCCCTTAGATAGAGCTAGTCTCTGTCACTGGACGGAGA
>NW_019060046.1:1796643-1808159 GCF_000696155.1 Zootermopsis nevadensis
CTGTGATATAAAATATACTCTGTACTGACCTGAAATGCATTGCGAGGAATTTGGGGATACTGCAGATCACTTCTAAAGATATTTACCTAATTATAAATTTGAATACTGAATGCCATTATTATCTTAATCCATTGCATTGCATAAATTTGATTAAAATGACTTTTTCATAAAATGGTTAGCCAGGATAGATGTTAGTAAAGTGACTGGCTGTCGGCCGAATACCATGGTTCGATTCCCAGCAGGGGTGGAATTTCTCTTTCTCCATTACTGTTAAGACTAAAATGCATACAGTTTTACCCCCATGCCTTCAGAATGTTGTGCTGAGATGGAGGAGTAACTTTACCTTTATGTTACAGCATGTATGTGGCAGAATAATTGGTAGGAATGGGGATAGCATCCGAAACATTTCTCGAGCTTCAAACGCAAATATCATATTGGAGGGAAGCAGTACCAGTGCCAGAGAGATGAGTAAGCAAAGCTTTAGTGTACAAATGCAGTTAGAATGTCTCTGTTACCAACTTGGAGACTTTGTTGCACTGCCCCTAGACCCTAAATATAAGCCATGTAAAATTTAACTACACCTTAATAAGGTTGAGTGGAAATCTCATAAGTTTAAACCTTGTAAGGAAAATACGCTATTTTGTGCGTGTCTGCAGAGCCTGTATGAGGATAGCTTTCAGATGTTCTTGCCACACAGAAGACCAATTGCTTCGATCTGCTTATGTAAAACAGTTGATAAAGATGTACTCATGATTAGTGATCTTGAATTAGAGATGTAATGTAATGTGCACCCTTGAAAGTGTTAGATGGATAAAATATTTTGGGTAAAAGGCAAATAAATGTAGATTTAGAACATTACTTATGGATGTTTTTGGTGGTAAATATATATGCAAAGTCTATGCTGTGTTCACTTTTCTTCTCTCTGTTTTGATAGTTGGAACTCGGAGAATCATAATCAAGGGAACGACCGAACAGATCGCACTGGCAAAGTCACTGATTGAAGAGAAGGTGATAGAGGACATTGAGATGAGAGAAAAAATTTATGAGAGTCTAGAGAAAAGATCTCCCCGTAAGAGGACTGGTCTGCAGTACCTCATGTCAGCTGAGGCAGTAGAGGTGAGTTGGGTCATGTTAAAACCCTAGTGTCCAGGAGACGACAGAACCCCGTTAAATCCTTTTGCCCTGTTCGAGCTGGCACACTGCAGGATCTTATTTCTGTAAATGGCCTAAAGGTATTTGTCGGCAAGTCATTCCTTTCACTGTGCCCACAAGTAAGTAAGAATTAAACACCTTAGAAACTAAACCTTTAGCTTATGTGTGCAAAATCTTATGCTTGGACCCTTTGTCATCCATTTTTAAAAACACAGTAAAATTTATTAAAGTGAAGCATTTTCATTCCACTAAGAGAAACTTGTTTTAGGTTGTGTAAGCCTTACTAATGTATGGATTGAGTATTGAAGACTGACTGATGCTGATTAATATAGCTGTCAGTGTGTGACAGTCCTTGCTACATCACAAATAACGGATGCCTGCCATATATATTATATGAGTCTTGGAATGGCGCCTTCTATTTTAGTATTCTAAAGTTTTGTTTTGTGATAGAGCTTTGAAAATTTTTTCAAGGAAGATAAAAATGGTGGTGCAAATTATTTTTGATACGTTAAATGTAACTGGTTAACTTAAATTCTTGTAGTGCCATTTTATCCATATATATAAATGATTATACTGCCGTGGCTTGGTTGGGAGATGAAGATGAGACTGCGGGTAAAGTTTATGGGTCTTTAAACTTTTGTGTCAAAACATTTAACCTGATTTGTGAGACATGGTGGCATCTTCTATGGTAACCATCAAGGTAGGAGCCATTTCATGTCAGATGAAAAGACTGAAGTACTATTTTCAAACTTACCATCTCTGATTTCAATGAAATATACTTTTCAAGGAATATCCTATGTCATGGAATTAGTATACTGATTCTCTAGTTTGATATGGACGGAGGACTGAAATATATGATTTTGTTGCAGGAGGAACGGATGAAGAGACACAATACTGAGAGTTTGATGACATCAGGCAAGGATGGTTTCATGGAAGTTTATGTGTCAGCAGTGGAGCACCCTGGGCATTTCTGGGTCCAGGCAAGTTCATTCACACTTAAGCATAAATGTTTTTTTATCCAGGTAGTTTCAGATCTGTGTGTTCAATTATATCTCCGTGTAACATTTTACAAGGCATGGTTTCTCCTTACCAAGTGTTCAGTTTCTATAATTGCAGCCCGTATCTCCATGGCAAATTCTTTCCAGGTAATTTTCCATACCAAGTCCTTGAATATTTGTCAGTCATTGTCATCTTCTAATTGCAGATTTTTTAATTGAATAGTGACTTATGAAACAATCAGGATTTCTCCCAGTCTTTGTGTTTATGATTTTTCCCTCTTAAAAACCTTAAATTGGGAAAATATAATTCCCATAATTCTGGAAATGGGACTCAGTTTTACAGTTGTGTAAAGCAGCTGCATCACACCTTATAGTGCCAGCCATGTTTTGAGAAACTGAGCATTTAACATAATAAATAATAACTTCTAAGCTAATTCATATACCTGAATAGGAGGAAAGACCGCCGCGGTGGTCTAGCAGTTAGAACGCTGGGCTTGTAATGCTGTAATACTGGAGTCCTGGGTTTGATTCCCAGCGGTGCTCAGATTTACAAATTGTGTTGGGCAAGGCCGTGGTCCAGGCATCGCAAAGTTTTCCTCCGGGGTTTCCCCAGTTTCTCCATGGCATCCCAACAATTACTCCACTTTCATCATCATCTCGCAAAAAGGGAGTCACAGCAGGAGCGTTAAATGTCGCGGTCCCGATCGAACCCATGTACTGATGGGTCGTGAATCCTTCTAACCACCAATGCACACCATGCTGAATGGTGTGTACTGGATATGAAAAAAAATATGAGTAAGGATAGGTTAAGTCAGTATAATGATTGTCTATGGGCTGGTTGACTGGAATTAAATCCCTGGTAGGGACAGGAATTTTTCTTTTTGCCAGAACTATGTCTATACTGTACCTCTGTCCTGTGGTCTTCATTTAAAGATTGGAGTGTAGGAAAGTTTGGTGTTACGCAATCACCACCTTGTCGCTATTGTGAACGTATAAGCTAACTTTCTTGGCATTCACTTCACTTTGTGGGTATTAATAAAGAGAAGGTCTTTTGCTACAAACTGCACCATTCTCCTTACTAATTACATATTTACTGCCATAAAAGTAATTTGTGTCCAGCTTGGAACCAAAGCTAAATTCTCAGTAACTTCATACCATTAGTTGTGCAGCTTAGTTTCAGTTTATTTCTCTTTTTACGCGTCATATATTCAGGAAGTTTTGGAAACTACTGGAAGTCAATCTACAAAACGTAGTATCTATCACTGACAATTAAAAAACATTGAAACTGGATATGCATTAGTATACTTTTGTGACAATGAACACATGACATATCTATGGATTGTCTGTACTAAATGTATTTAGTTGCATGGTAAAGAAATTTTTTCTTAAAGTTTACTGTCAGAATTATGTCTCGACGGTTTATTGTATTGATTACTGTGGTAGATGTCTGTTTTTATACCAAGTTTCTTTGCTTCTTTCAGGTGATTGGACCACGTGCTGTAGACCTTGATCACTTGGTGGAAGAAATGACTGAATTCTACAGGAACGAGGGGAATCGCGAGTTACATGCCATCAAAGAGGTACAAAACAGTGAAATATTGTTTGTTAATACAGCATGTGGTAACTGAGGTGGGGCTGGCATACACTGAGCAGTTGAAAACTCTTTATCTGGTCAAGAAATTCCTCACTTTTTTGGAACCTGAAGGTTTATCACTGTTACTCTGTCTTTCATTGGACATTATTTAAAAATCAGTTGAACCCATTTTACAACCTTTTTTGCTTGCTTAGGTGACAGTAGACCAGCTCGTGGCAGCACCATACAGCCATGATGATAAGTGGTATCGTGCCAGAGTGACTGAGCTGGTACCGGATGACTATGATATTGAAGAGAGTCAAGTGACCCTTTACTATCTTGACTATGGAGACTCGGACACGCTCCGAAAGAAAGAGGTTTGTTCCCTGCGGGCTGACTTTTTGAAGCTGAGGTACCAGGCCATTGAGTGCTCCATTGCGAAGGTGAAACCAAAGTGAGTAGACATTTTTTTGTTTCCAAACTTTGTTGGTACAATTTCAAGGCTCTGCATTGCAGTTGGTTGGGAAACCTCAACTGATGAGATCATTTGTGAGGCTTAAGCACGGAGGAAGAGATATCCATTTATTTGTGGTCTGTTTAATGCTGCCGTCAGTAGATCAAGCAATATAATGGGTTGATTAATAAATTCTGAATTGGAAAATGTATGGAAGGATGTGGTCATGTTCTAATATGTGAACTAACCAACTGTGGAGCAGAGTACTTGAAAAGCTGATGGTTGCTCAGCTAATTAAAAGTCCCTGTTTTTTTAGAGAAGCCAAAGGTCCATTATCATGCTCACGACAACCAATCCGAGTACCTGTGTAACATTTTGTAACATGGTTGGGTTTTTTTATGGTGTGAAGTTGTTACGTCTTGCCTGATCACCGAGTTGGAAGACCCCTATTCTCCTCCATCCACAACATAGAATATGCCACACTGTGGTGACAATGGATCTGCTTAACATGATGTTTAATAAGTTGTGTTTTGTTTTATGAATTATGTTTCACATTCAGAAGATGATCCCTTTAAATTTTTATTTGTTGTTCTAGTGCTTTATATAGACAAAATAGTTAACGGAAACAATGCTGTGACAGAAAATCTCTTCTCAAGCTTAAACTAATAAGAATTGTAAATTTATTTAGAATTTCATTAATGAATTCTTTCGAATAGATGGAAAATGCTTTGAATTGTTATTCAGTTATCAGAATGAATTTTATAGGAATTCTGAGAAAATTCCCATCATTCAAACACATACATACATGTCAAAAAATATAGGAATCATTAAAGTTGGTAACGTTTATTTTAAATATCTTTCATGTGATACAAGAAGAAAATTGTTCCTCGTGCAGTGTAGTAGTTCTCCTGTTAATTAGCTCTGGTGAGATTAAATCTGAATCGTAGGTAAATGAACATTATCTGTGGCTTTCCAGTTCATAATTTTCAGCCTTTTTGCCATTTGACACTGTGTAACTGGTGCAGTAAATAATATTTTATTAGTAATTGTTATGTGCTTTACTTTCTGTGTGAACAGTTTTCTTTTCATAAAATTTAAGTGATGTTTATGTTGTTGTTTGATAGTTTCATCTGACTGTGAACGTACAGTGTGGTAGTAGACTTCATAATAATATAGTAGTCAGTGTTAACATTGAAATTTTATTGTTCTGTGATGAAGGAATTATGAATGAACAGTATTTCTGCAATGTTGTTAGTGCTGTCACATTTTCATTCATGTTTTATTCTTGTTCACCGTGCATATCACATTGGCTTTTATTAGAAAAATATTCAATACAAAATTTGTAAGAACTCTGCTAGCATTTTGGCCATGTACGAGGTGCGATCGGAAAGTTTCAAGACTGTGTCAATAGAGGGCGAACCGGATGTAGTACGAGCTTCTGCAGTCTGGAAACCTTTCGATCGCACCTCGTATTAAGCTATGTGTATGTTGTCAGCCCTGACCACCGTTCAAGGTCGTGAATTTTTAAACTAGCTGAGTAACTGTCAGGTTCTCAAGAACTCTGCTTTATGAGGTTCATTAGATGCCTTGCTTTCCATTTTTTCCTACATTCGAATTTGTCCTGCATTTGCAGGGTCTGTGTTTTTACCTCTCTTGGAGGTTTTTGATTGATCTATTTTTTGGACATTGGTAGAATTCCTTGCATGTGTGATCAGCCATATCTGCAAGGCTTCTACCTATACAAACACAGAAAATCGCGGACAAACGGCCATGCCTTGAGCGGCACTCGAAGCCGCGGTCGCAGTGGCCAGGCGAACGAGGTCTGTGCCTCAGACCGCGTGGCAACTGTGCCGGCCTTAGATATCTTGCTCTTCATCATTGCTACAAAGTGGTTATCAACACACCCGATATTGCTACAAATGAGAAGCTTAAACAGAGATCGGCATTACTGCACTTTGTAGAATTAATGTGTGTTTGTCTTCTCTGAAGTCACATCTGTAATAACTGTTTTAAATTTATGGAAATTCATTTTTATTCAAGTGACATTTCCTTAACAAGCATGCCCATTTTATATAAAAAGGAATTTGCATAATGTTAACAAATAACATTGTTTTGAACTGTACAATTTTATAGTTGCAGGATCCTAAAATTTTTATAAATTTTTGTGTATTATTCTTGGTTTGGACTTATGATTTTTCTGTATATAAAAGTGTTATTAAATCCACTGAATTCCCTGAATCATTTCACAAACCAAGTTCTGTGTCACTAGGAAGACTGTCTAAGTTACTAGATATAGAGCTACCGAGCCCTGCTTCACATGCTTCCGTGAACAGGTCAGGATTCACTATTTCCATTACTTTCCATGCCAGAGATTTCTTTATATTTGTAGCATTGTCCTCACAGTATGCCAGAGCAGCCCGTTTGAGTGAATCACATTCAAACTGATCGGCAAGCAGCAGGAGTGATGCGACGCTTTCTGGCCTGATAGTCTCGACAAGAGTTCTCTCACAAAGTAATTTGAGTCCTGGCAGATGGTAATTCTCTCCAACTGGAAGCAGCGTAGAAGCGATGGTGTCCAAATTGTCGACATGATCGGTATAGATGTAACGAAGCACTTCCTGTAGGGTCTCGTCGCCAAGGCCAGGCAGCTCCAAGCATTTGTCTTGCTTGTCGTGCATTTCGCCCGTAACTTGTTGCTCATGTATTTTGATCATGGTTGCTAGAACTGGGGATCTGGCACTCAGAAGACAGCTGTGTGCTGCGAATTTGCGCTCCCCATCGCCTTGTAGGATGATGTCTCCTATAAACATGCACCTTAATTAAACCAAGTGCCAGGTGAAATAATGATTTAACTGCCTGACAGATGAAAAACTGGCCAATAATAATAATTTTAATCCATTTCATATCTTTATAAATTATTTTGTAAACTTCCCTTTTAATATTATACCATCAGTGTGGTCATGGAGAAATTAGGAGCTGATTAAATTTGAGGAATGTTTGTTATTTAAGATTTGAGGTTTTCACAACGGTGAGTATGAAGATTTCTGTCTTCTGGGTTGTTGCGCTGTGTAGTATGGTCGATGTTTACCAATGCGCCCTGATGATGGAGGCAGTATGACCTCTGAAATGTTGGTTAGCATCGACCAGACTACACAGCGCAACAACCCAGAAGACAGAAATCTTCCATCGCCCTGATGACGGAGGCAGTATGACCTCTGAAATTTTGGTAAACACCGACCAGACTACACAACACAACAACCCAGAGGACAGAAATCTTCTTAATGGTTTCTATTGCTTACGTCATATAATTTTTCATATTCCCATTTCCAGTCTGAAACTATAAAAATTAAAAATTGTTTCTAATTTTTTTATATGGATGTGAAAGTTGGCCTCTCATCGCAAGGTAAGATTATAAATTGAAGGTGTTTGAGAACAAATGCTGTGGAGGATGTTTGAATCTAAAGAGAGGCGAAGTAACAGGATGGAGGCAATTTCATAATGAGGTGCTTTGTAATTTATTTTTTTCACCAGATGTTAGGAAGCTCATACCAAGGAGCTGAGAAGATTTGAATTGTAGCATACGTGAGTGAAACAGTTTATGCATAACAAATTTTGGTTTGCAGATCTCAAGCGAATCAACCAGTAGGCATAGATAGCAGTAACAAAAATTGATCTTAAGAGAAATTTGTTGTGAACTATCAGGTTTTTGTTTTTGAGGGTTCTACAAAAGCAGGGAATTTACTTATTAGTTGAATAACTTTCAACTGTTTCAGTAGGATCTTACAATATGGAGTGAGTCAGTACATGCCTGTGTTTTCACTGACATGGGAGAGCATTCTGGCGAGGTCCTGTGACAAAGAGTGGTGCTCTTCCTCCGTTTGAACAATTTGTAACTTGATGAAGACGGACACGTCACCACTTGAGGACTCTGTATGACGTTCCAATATACTGAGGTCCCTGTAACCTAGTGAGAGCATCTCGTTAGTGTTCTGGAGGTGCAACGCCACACGACTGACATGACACATTTCCCATTGTTTGATCTCCACATTGTACACCCCAAACTGAAACCTAACGCGCGCTTGTTTAGGTTCCTCGATACTGCAGTTCAGCATGTTCAGACAAAGCACTACAGGGTTATTCAACCGTTTGCCCTCTGGTCCTCTCCAGAAACGAATAGACATGTTCCATCGTGTTTGGACTCCATTGACATTAAAATCAAATGTGGGGCTGTCGAATGAGTCTCGTTTGTTGATGACATGAGAATATTTTTCAATGACCCATGTGTATTTGAAAATGATGTCTGACACTGCTGGCACCAGTAATTCCACGCCTGAGCTTGGTCCAGCCATGGCATTTGGCCTGTGGAAAGAATGAAAAATCACGTAAATTTTAGTGATCAGTTTAAATGTTAACCAACACGAATGCAGATTTCCCTAAAGAAGGATAACTCACCTGATTTAATAAGTGGTTTATGAGGGAAATTTCTTTCACTTTAGACTTGTATTGCAAGTTTTGGATTTGTGTTCCCCTTAATTAGTTGAACTGTACAATCCAGAAGAATTGCATTTCACATTTCTGTTACGCTTATTTATTGTGCCTGGCAGCGAATTCTCCGCGGTTGGAGCAGAGCTGGTAGGGTCAGTGGTGCTCCTAACACTGTCCTGTAACGATTTGGCACCGGAGTTAAGTTTTATGATGATGGCCACGCAAGTAAGTGACGGCAGCATCCCAACTAACCTAATAGGCCACAAGATAAAGCCTGATTCACAACACAATGCAGTCGCCGCAAACCTTGTGCCGTGTTTACTCACGCTTTTTCATCTGCACAGATTACGTAATATTTGATTCTATGAATAAGTTGGTAAGGATATGTAAGGAAGCGGTCGTAGCCGCTCTTAAGCCTGTGTCTCAGAATTTGGCTGGAACGAGTAATGGAAACAACCTCGAACTGGTTGAGCAGGTTGAGGTTCGATCTCGAAACTTTCACAATGCGAAGCAGGAGTGCTAAGCACTGGGTGCGATGTTCAGTAGTGGATTCGTTGAGAAATTTCGTGGTGCGAAGCGATACAGTTTCTTAGAGAACAATGTATAGATGTGCGTGTTTAGTAAATGTCGCGAGGCGCGTGGAATAAACGTTTCCGCTGTTTTCTTGCAGGTCGCTCCGATGTGTATTATAGCGCTCAGCGTATAAACCGATGCAACTGAAATAGAATGGCACTCAACCAAATCTCAGATAATTGCAAATGGAAGTTTTCGATACGTTTTGGCATTTGGCAGTATGACCAATTGACGTCAGAAAGGAAGACGAAAGACGAAAAAGAAAGAGCAGGAGAAATACGAAAAAAGGGTAAATGAAGAAAGAGAAGAGGAAAGAAGGAAATACAAAAATAGAGAAGAACTAAAGCGAATAAGAAGGAAAGAAGGCGAGAAACAGATTGAAAGAAGGGAAAAGAAATGAAGAAAACAGAGAATAAAAAGGATGGAAATGAAGAACAAATAAGCAAGGAAAGAAAGACTGCACAAGAAATGAACTTCTTTTGTGTTGTAAGTTAGATAAACATGGAAGAAATTTACCTGCCAATTTTTAGCCTGTTCTATGAAACAACAGAAAGAAAATAATGAACTCAGTTTATTACAGCATTCCAAAAACTGTGCTAACAAGAAAGTCCTTCAAAATCATTTGAGAGAAAAATAAGGCAGGCCGAAATATGTATTAAGGAATGCAATTATAGCTGCCTGATTTCCCATTGAATTTCACTGCCAGTGTTTGTATTTGTTTTTAATTCTGTAACTTTCTCAGAAATAATTCTGTTTCGGTTATAGACATGTAACAAATCACTTGTAATTTCCTTTTTTACAGAGAAGGGGGCTGGACAGACGAAGCTACAGACTTGTTTGAGGACCTATGTCACGTGGCACAGTGGCGAGTGTTGATGGCCCATGTGGATTCTTACAGAGAACGGGCACAGGGCGAACGTGAAGGTAGTCCTATTCCTGTCGTGGAACTGTTTGATACAAGTGGAGCTCAGGTGGGTATTCTTTTCTGTTTTTCTTTTCTTCTTTACCATATTCTTTCTTCTTATTTTTTGTGTAGATGCATGTGTATAAAACAGGCAAGAAAAATTCTTTTGATTTTCTGGATATTTTTGGGATATTTTGCATATAATTTCTTTGAAAGTAATCAGAAAGTTTTGTTGCCCATGGTGCAGGGTTATTAGTCACCTGGTGAGGAAATTACTTTCATGGTTTATCACTCTCATCACAAGAGACCATTATCAGACTCTATCAAAGTCATTATAATCCAGTTGACACCCTATTTTTAAGATTAATTTTAATAGTACCTTCCATCTGTGTTTAGGTCCAACAGGTGGTCTTTCCTGCCTTAAAATTTCTACATTTCTAACAATCAATATCATCGTCGTTGTTGTTCTGCTTAAGTATAATAACTTTGCAGGATATCTGTGTGGCAAAGGAGCTGGTTAAGCAAGGGTATGCGACATGGGAGAAGAATCCTAAAGAAGAGCAGCAGAGGATTGTGGGTAAACAGATGCAGCAACTGCAGACAGCCAGTAGTGGAAGTGCATCACCTGGCATGAAAAGGAATGCTGTAGTCAATGATACTAGTGAAGAAGACCATAAGAACAGCATGGCATCTGAAGACAGCAGTAAGATAAAGTCAGAGGAAAGTGGAGTGCGTGAAGACAAGAAACTGGTACCGGGTTGTCAACGGCTGCCTGCAGAATTTTTGAATGAGTATGACAGTGGCAGCGAACTAGAGATGGGTTAGTTTCGTTATGTTAGCAGTCAGTGTAGACAACACTAGCCTATATTATGTAAATAAAAACTGAAGTCTTGATGAAACCTGAAAAAGGTATGTTCTTTAGATCTTTAACATATTCTGACTTGCGTGAAAATTGATTAAACATCTTCACGGCTAAGCCATTTCTTCCAGAGACAAGTTTTTGGAAACATATTTCTGACACAGCTTGAATTATTCATATTTCAGTGAAGTGTTTTTTTTTACCTATTGTCTAAACTGCTCCCTCTTGATAAGATACATTTACTGATAATTATATATAAACTACAAATACAAGCCCTAAAATCATGTGCCATATCAGGAATTTTCATTCACAACAATATTTGTTGCACTGAAATAGAAACTTTCCACACTAGCTGACTTATGTACCAGTTTAAGTAATAACACAGCCAAACATTTGAGCATAAACCTTGTTTATGTAAAGTACATCATCCTTTAATGTCTCCACCAGGATGCATCATTTTATGAAAAATACTTTATTCTTTTCTCTTCTACCATAGGCACTCCTTTTTTATCTCTTTC
>NW_019060046.1:1835259-1862601 GCF_000696155.1 Zootermopsis nevadensis
CCGAGTGACCACTCTAAGCGCAGGACTCTTGCGGGATGTTGTATCCTACTCCTGGCTTGCGTTCTACTCCTGGTTGCCATAGGATTGGTCATCTACGCAAAGACAGGTCAGGAGGCCTACAAACATTCATACTGTAGTCATTTTAATGTACTGCGGGATTATTACGCTGCGTTTTGTATCATTTACATAAATTATTATTCTTTAAGGTCTAAAACAAGCCTTGTCGCCAGAGGCAAAGGGACACTAGGAAGTCAAATAGCACTGTCGTTTAAAGCAGTGGTATTCAACCTGGGGTAAGAGAAGACATCTTAGGGGGTACGTGAAATTTAAAGAAAATATTATTTTATGATAAGCACTGAATGATCAGGGCCAGATTTAAAACATTATTTTGGATGTAATTTATTTAATTTATTTTAGATGTAGATTATATACTATGTATAACTTGAATTATACACGAACAACTTTGGGGATACAAAGTTAAAGAGAAATTATATCTGGGGGTACGCGAACAAAAAAGTTTGAATACCACTGGTTTAAAGGACAGAATATTTAACTTAATTATGGAGCTCCAAGTGCAGTTATAATCTTCAGCACTTAATCATTTCTGAATTCGGTTGGTCACGTAGGAGATCTAGACGTAGGCGGAGGATAAAAAAGAATTACTTTCGGGATCAGCGTCTATAAGTCTATTTGGTTTGGATGGTGTCGGTCGGTTTCATTGTTGCGTAGTTTATAACAATGACGCTCGTGTAGACTACATGCAGTATGTGACACGTGCAACAATTGAACGATGAGTCACGTGGTGAGTAGGCCTGTGTTTAGAGTACAGCAAACTGTTCAAGTCACTTCATAATGTCTGGAATTTAGGAAATTTGTAGTTATGAATATAAATGGTCACATAAGAATGGCTTTCTCTTTGCCCCAATTTCAAACGCGTGTAACACAGGTAAAATTGTTTCCGCTGATGTTGATGTTGAGTTACGAGACTGGGATTTGAAAGATTCTGCACTAAACGGTAGCAAGCATCCTCCGAATTTAATCTGCTGTTAATTTCTTCGTGAATGTAATTTTGATTTGTTTCTGTCGTTCCCAGATATTGTAATCTGTTAGCTATCTTGATATGTTTCTGTACTGTATCTTACCACGCTAACGATGGGTTTTCTTTCCAGCTATGAACTCGTTTCCCTTGAAACTGCCAGAAGGCTGTGATGCTGCAGAAACCGGTGAGTGGAACAAATATCTGTTGTGGTGTACCGGATCAGAATAATTTCTTTCTGGACAGCAAACGGTCTGAACACCCCCCTCTAAATTGTGCTGTTTTTCAGACCTTACGCTGTCACGAAAACGAGTAGATATTTTATTTCTGTTGCTGCTTTTAAAACGTGATTAATGTATTATTCAGAGTTCATATCTTGTTTGTCCCTCGATCATCTCGCAATTTTCACATATGAAAATGCCTGACCTATTTCTATTAAATTTGGAGCACTAATGTTGGTCGACCGAACTTCGTGATGAAAACAGTGCAAGTAGTTTGGGATCTGTGAAAGTCATTACCCGATGTTTAAATTACATTGTCACTACTGAGATACCCGATGTCGCATCCCTGCTGTACGTACTACAAAGCGCTGAACCTAATTTGCGGCAAAGGACAGGATCGTAGCCCTTCTAACCAAACCTTAGTACATTGAGCAGACCTTCAACCACCAGTCTGGAAGTGTCCCTGCAGCTCTTACCCCAGACCGGAAGTACGATAAAGTATGATATGACTCATTTGTTTCCGGGACCTCCACAGCGCCGCTGTGCCCCGTCCATTCAAAGTTATACACCCCTCTCTTCTTCCCCTCTAAAAACACAAGCCGAGTCCCTCACGTTACACCATATGTCACAGGTGCAGTACAGTAAGACCTGGTTTTTATTCCACTAAACAAGCATTTGTGGCACTAAAGTAGCGTCGGTAAAGTTCTACCAGACTGCACACTGCAACATCCCCAAAGACAGTCATCTTTATACTCGCCGTAACGAGAACCTGAAATGTCACGTTCATTACTTATTCACGAGAGCCCGCCACTGTACTGTGTCCCGAGCCAGATGATCCAATCCACAGCCTTGCACCCTGTTTCCCTACGACCCATAGAAAATAGATTTTTCCCCCCTGCAAATTATCTACCAACGCTCGTGGACTGTTGGGTGGGAAGGTCGCGTATGTCGTAGCCATGACACCCAAGTAGAAGTTCCAACTGTTTGTTTATTGTATATTCTGTCAATGTCCGAGCATTGATTGGCATGCAGTCGGGTGGATTAAACATCACGAATTGTGCCGTATCAGAACGCCTGCATCATCTGCCGCACCTCAAAATGTGAGTGCACGAGGTTAGTGACCATCGATCGATTGCTTTTGTTGGATATAGGTTTTGTCACCGTCTCGGTACTATTTTATTACGATTCGGGACTTATTTTTAGACCCAAATTCTCAAGCACCAGTCCCTTGCTTATTTTAGTTACCGAATCACAATTTTTACATTGAAATATTTGGAGCCCTGTAATAAAATTGACCAGTACTGAACAATACGGTGCATTACTAATGGAGAAATGGCCAACTAGGAAGCATAAACATAAAACTGAAAGCTGAAGGATCATGATGTTACCTGTGAATGATTCTTGTCAATTACATGCATAGAGTGTAAGATGAGAACACATATAGGGAGGTTATGTTCACATGTCTACAGCCTTCATTCCTGAAAGAAAGGAAGAGAAACAGAGGAAGAAAGACTTTCAAGTAAAAATATAACCATAGCTCTGGCATTTACTCAGGGTATTCACCTCCAAATTAGAAAATATCAAAATTCTTGGGCAGACAGTCAAATGGGGAATGGCGTAATAAATTGAGAATTATTATAGGTCTTGGTGCTCTGTTGATGTGTTTGACCACAACTTTTGAGGATATGATTCTGTTTCCCTTGTAGACCAAGTAGGAGAATTATATTGCAAATTTGTATTTTTTTTTTCTCTTCAAATGTTAATTAATAAAATGAGATGGGGGATTATACTATTTTTAAAGAGTGAAGATTTACTCTTGTCATTTGTTTGCAGGCGTGAATGTGGTAGCTGGCGAGTTCCGAATAACAAATGAGCGGTATGAGTCTAGTCTGAAGGATGAAACTTCAGCAGACTTCAAGCAACTAGTTGCTCAGATAACACAACAGGTAAACATAAATTTATTTAATATATTATAAAGACTATTAAATATACAGTACATGGATTGAATTTATAATTGAACACTTTATAATTTAAATGTGTTATGATGTACTTTGTAGCTGACAGATGTAACTTTTTGTGCACGTAGAAGGCAGTTGTGAACTAATTTATGAAGCACATTGGATGACTGATTCATTTTATATTTAAGCCAAGAATATGAAGGAGAAAGTAAAGTAAACACTATAAAACGTAATATGTGATATTTGCAATTATTGTCTTTATATAACTTGACTAACATCGTGCTGATCATTTGCATTACTCATATTGAGAGGACCAATCTTTTCTTATAATAATTTGACATTGAAATTTAAAAATTTTCAGCTCAACATCCTCTTCAGTGCCAGCACGCTGTCTGTACACTACAATCACTCACATGTGACACAATTCAGTGACTGTTTTAAGAAGTCAGGAACCGGTGGTATTCTGGTACAGTTCAAACTGGTGTTATTGTCAGCCCCTCCAAATGGCGAGGCAGCAAACCAGGCAGGCCTGGAATTCCTGCGAGGACTGCAACATCATCACGGTCAAATGTGGCTGGGAAATTTTGCTGTTGATGTACAATCAATAGGCTTTGTTGGTATGTAATTTCCACTCCTTACAATATTGCAGAAATTCATGACACATTTGAGAATTTCTGATTGGCTAAGAAAGTGATGAGAGGCTTAAGCAGCAAAGATAGCAAGCACACAAGACAACCTTCGTTTTTGTTAGTTTATTTTTAGTAGATGAGATAACTTAAACAATACAATAACTAGACTAAATGCTGTATGTCTGGTTTCTTCTCAGTCTTCTTTCATTCTGTGTGATATGTTTCCTAAACTGTTGTTCACTTCTTGATCCTGGTCTCCCTCTTGGGTGTTTTCCTTTTAATTTCGTGTTCAGAACATTAATTTTAATTCCCTTTAATGTCCTTTTTTATTATGATTTCATGTAGACACGAATGTAGATACAAATATTGTGGAGAAACATACTGTCTCCATCTTAAGGGCTTAAAATGTGTCAATATAGTGGTAGTGTTGTCCTTGTTAAATGATGTCATCCACAAAGAACTACAAACAGAGCCAATATTGGAAAAAATCCACAGATACAGAAGGAACTTTATCCAACACGTACGAAGAATGGACAAGGACAGATTGCCACATCAAATTTTGAAACATAAACCAATAGGAAAAATAAACAAAGGACGCCCTTTAAAAAGATTCCTGGGTGACTGAGGCCGGAATGGTCACAAGGCGTAAAATCCTTGACAGCTAGAAGATGATGATGATGATTAAAATTAACTGTCCAAAATCCTTTCACTTAGACTTTATATTACATATTTCATGTGACAGATTCAGCAACTAGAAATCTCTGTACCATTAATTAAAAATAGCAGAAAACAATACTTTCCAATTCTGCTGTTACATTTTAGCTGTGGTGGATATGGCATCTCTGCCCGAGCAGACACCAGACCCAGCACTTCTTCCTGGATGGTCATCATGGTCTGAATGGAGTGACTGCAACGCTCCATCAGCGCTGTCCAAAAACACCCAGATACGAAGCAGGTTATGTCGCTTGGACAGAGGAGTGGGAGATGTACTCTCAAACATTGAGCCCTGCTTGTTGCTAGAGCAGGCCGGAGGTGACCTCGAAGTGAGAGACTGTGAAAACATGAGTACAGTGACAGTTCTGTCATCGAGGGTGCTCGAAGGTGAGGTCGTCTCCAATGACATAAGTGTAGATATGACAGTTCAACCACCTGCAGCATCCAGTTCTTCCAGTGTAGATGTAATTGAGGGGAATACAGTTACCATGCAAACGACAGATCACCTTCATGCTGTCGGAGATAACGCAACATTAATAAACTCCAGCAGACGTTCAACAATACCAGTTATGGGTAAGTGGTATTCATTTGTATCTTAAAGTAATATGAAATTAATGTTTTATCAAAAAACAATCTAATGCAATTGTTTGTTTGTCATCAGTCTTTCGACTGGTTTGATGAGGTCCTCCATTTTTGCCTATCTTGCGCCAATCTCTTCATTTCTACATAATTTTTGCAGCCCACATCCTCAGAAATCTGCGTCACATATTCCAGTCTTTGTCTCCCCCTACAATTCTTCCCTTCAACTGTTCCTTCCATTACCAAATTAACCAATCCTGGGTGTCTCAGAATGTGTCCCACCATCATATCTCTTCTTCTTGTAAGATTTTTCCACAGACTTCTTCCTTCGTCTATCCTGTCCAAGACCAGCTCATTTTGTACTTTATCAGTCTAATGCAATACTTAACAATAGTTAGTTATCTGTTTGATGAATACAAATAAGGAACTATTACAGGCATGTGAAATTTTGTATGGAAATAGATCATAATATATATTTTGTATGAAATCCTTTTATATGTTAACAATTACAAATATGTTGGAAATACAAAAATATCAATTTAAGAAACCTGGCAAATTTAACATAGAATGTGTGTTGATGAAAATAAAGCACATAAATTGATCACTGCATTGTATAATTATTAGTTTACACTTCCTGCCAATCCCACCATATAGATTGAATCATTTGAAGAAAATTATGAATATTTTTTTCTTAGAACTTCTTGTTTATTATCTTGTAAATATGGGCATTCGCATTTAAGAACTGTGTGTCAAGATGCCTTGATGTTAGACATTGCAAGTAAAGATAATTTTACACAGTTGATACAAAGGCCATTCCTGTCAGCTCCGTACAGCTTCTTTTCAAGACTGTACTGCTATTATTTTCAAGTTCATATGATATCTGGAAATTGATGTCAGTTGTAGAAGATTTCAAGCTTTCATGGCAGTCCATTACGAATGTGAATAGTCCTGTTTTTGTGTGATGACATCATGTAGTAGACTGCTTTGCCAGTATTTCAAAATACTTATTTAATGTGAAGTAACTGCCTAATGTTTCTTCCAGTTTAATAGATCAGGGCCACAAGCTAGTGGGAACTGCTTTTTTAGATTTGTCAAGTGGTAGCAAAGTGAGAGTGAATCAGAAAGATATACCTTTAAAGGGCCTTATTTTTCTGTCTCATTTTCCATTGGATGTTACCAAAACAAATTAATCTAATCAATTTCATTAGTTTATGAACCTGTTTCTTAAGTATCAGCGAGGGCCGTTAGGAAATAACTTTGCCCTGAAGATGGACACAATAAGGATGTCTGAAATGTCAAGAATGCAGCCTATTTCTAAATGGTGTCATCACCCAGAAATGGGATCCACATTAGCATTGATGTCACATGACAATACTGGTTATTAATAGTCTCCATGATATGGACTTGTTGGGCAGATCTGTCACTGCCATCATATCGCCACTGTGATGAGTGCTTGCCTGGTGAAGTGTGTGTGGCACTCTGTGGTGAAGATGTGCCAACCTGTAGACAGCCTCATGACCCTGGTGACCCAACAGGTTGTGGGGGTCATTGCCTCATCAATACACAGTTCTGCAACAAACTTGATGTAGATGCTTTCAGGTACAGTTCCAAATGATACTATTATTATTATTCCATCTATTCACCATTTTTCAGGGTATTTAATTCTATATACCTCAGACAAACCTTGCCCCTGAGGTACATAGTACAGCAGTTATTTTTGAAATACATTTTTTAATGAGTGTTATATGCATTAAACAGATTTCGTGTGAGGCATTATATATTTTACATGAGCGTCTTTCGAATGATGTATGATGTTCCTAGAATGGCATCTTTCCAGTTTAGTTCATTTTCGTAGCAGAACACTTGTTTCTTATGAGAAGGATCAGTTATGTCATTTTACAGGCCAGACCATCCATACCATTTTCTTGTTTGGAATAAACTGGATTATAGTTAGTTTCTATCAATCTTGGTTACAAGATTCTGGGTGTATGGAGATCTGTTGCACATGAACTGGGATACTGCAATTTTTCAGATGTCTGGATGATTCCTACTGCCTCCCAACAGAGTGGCGCTGCTCAAACCATCTTTGCATCCCACAGGAGAAGAGGTGTGATGGTCATATGAACTGTTATGACCATACTGATGAATTTGATTGCAGTAAGTGTTTTACAGAGTGCATTTTTTCATTATGGGTTTTAGAACACACTTATAATAGATTTAGTGTTCTCTATATAATTTATATTACTCCAGTTTTAAAGACACAAATAATCCACCAACTAATTAAGAAATTCCTCGACTTTCATGGAACCAAAAGATTTATTAATATGTTCATGAGCTATATCGTAAGTAATAGAAATGTTAAAATGGACCCTTAAGAATTACATTTGGAGCCATACCAGGCTAAAACGCCAAACCTATTATTATTATTATTATATCACTGCCACTACCATCATCATCATTTTATTCAGTGTAGTGTGATATCTGCAATTGATAGAGTAACATTAGCATATACAGGGGTGGAAAAACATTTCTAAGAAGCTCAGTTCCATGAAAGGAAATATAAATGTGGTATTAGACTTCAAAGAAGGAAAACAACTGAATGATCATTGCACAAGTGAAGCCTTGAAACTGTGTAAATACTTTTCTCAAAGCTCATTTATTTTCTGAACGATTTATCTGGTATTGTTTGTATGGCTTCAGTCACTGTTCTCTTTACATGTCTCATAAAGGAGTAAATAAATAACGGGTCTAGTTAGTGACATACGAGTAGTTTCTTTTATGTTACATCCCATTCCTGCAGCCACGAGCAGTCTTTCTCTCTGTTCTTGTCCATTGCCAGAATCAAACTCTCAGAGAACACTGTCCCGTTACCAACAAATAATCACCAGTCACCTGCACACCAACAGCTGCTTCCAAAATTTTTAATCATTATCCACGGCTTGGCCAAGAGACATATAAAGGAGTATAATTTGTTTTGTAGTCAGATGGTCTTATCACTGGATCTCTGGTTTCAAACATTCAGCAGTAACACTTAGTTAATACATGTAAACTAGACACCCTACCCCAGAAATGGTATCAGTTCACCACACAGTCAAAGCAAAACTCAGTTATGTCAACCAACCATACCACCAATAAGAACACAGACCAAAAACTTGTAGTTTTATAGAGTTTTTAGTAAAAAGATAAAATCTGGAAACCTAACTTGAATCGTTAACTGTATGTATGAAAGTAATGTCATCACACCTTGGTTCAGATGGTTAATTGAACTTACCTATGCTTCAAATGCTCTGAACTAAATCAGTAACTTGTTTCTACTGTTTTAATTTTAGCATGCAATATGACATCCCATTTTCACTGTGGCAACAACACTTCCTGTCTTCCGCTCAAGAAGAAATGCAATGGTATTATAGACTGTTGGGATGGTTCTGATGAGCTCAACTGCACCTCTGGTATGAGAGATCAATAGAAATTGTACTGCATATTGTTCAGTCAGGTTTAGCAATTATCAAACAAATATTTTCTGTGGCCACATTTGGATCACTGTAGCTGTACAAGTGACATTTGGTTTGTGATTGGCTTATAAATATGTATAAATTTTTCTTTCTTTCATAACTATAACATTAACCATATAAAACACATTCCTCTGCCTGTCGGACAGTATGTCGGGATTTGCTAAAAGCTTCATTATCCAGTCCATCATTTTAAGCCAGATTTCTTTCTTTTATATCAACTCAGTTGCTAGATGTCAGTCTTGTGAACATTGTTATATTCTTTTGTCTTGATTTTGGCTCTTTAATGTAAAAATGCAACTGTATTGCAAATTTGAATGCAAATAGTGATTTCTGGTAACAATAATCCTCTGATTCAGAATGAGACAAAATTTATATAGTGGCTCTGGCAGGGAAGATGTTACTAAGAACAGTAAATTCATGAGGCCTGTTCATAGAGATTAAAGTGCAGATATTGACTGTCTCTATTCAGAAATTTATCAAATGTTGGTAATGTGTTCAAACATTGATTTCAATTGAAAATTGCCTGTAATTTCTTCCTATGACCTTGCAGAGAAATTAATTAAAATTCTCTCGGGCGATGTTTAGTTAATTAAAATCTATTCTAGCTGGAAGTTTGAAAATCATACAGGTACAAATTTACTAGTACTTTTATTTAGAATGGGGCATTTGAAGGAAAGTAGAAGCACATGTTGTGTAAATGAATAGAACTGAACTATCAGAACACACATAATGTGTTAACACTTTTTCATATGTACCAGCATGTCCTACTACAAACCAGTTCACCTGCAATGATGGTCAGTGTATTCCACATGCTCAGTTCTGTGATGGGATCTCAGACTGTGAGGACAAGTCAGATGAACCGTTTGGCTGTGGAGGAGAATGTAAAAGTCATGAATGGAAGTGTGGGTAAGTCTGGCTTGTTATTACTTTGGTAAGAAAGGGCATGTCTTACTCTTCAGGCATTCTGGTGTTGACAGGGAACATTGTAGCAGGTAGTTCATACATTGGAACATTGATGTTTCTTTCAGTTTCAAATATAGACAAATGTTTTCTGCTGACTGAAAAGTATTCCATGATGATTTTTCTGGCATAGTAGTTGAGACATGATCAGAAAATTAAAACATTCTCCATTAAATGGATTTATGTTATTCATGTTTACAGAAATGGTCGCTGTATTAAGAAACAAGCTGTATGTGATGGGACTGACAACTGTGGAGACATGTCTGATGAAAAGAACTGTCCACGCAGTTGGAGATAATTAATTGGTGTGGTCCATTAGTTTGCTGCTGGCACTGAAGTACAACTGAAAATATTGCAGAAAATGGCTCAAGTATTACCGGAACTGGGAAGTCAGAATGTGTGCCAGAAGTACTCTCATTCTTGTTTTTCTTAATTCTTATATTTAGTTACCATAACTGCATTTATATTTCAAATTTCGCGTTCAGGAAATTCTTTATGTTGAAATGTCACTACTCAGAGATATAAAATAAGCAAAGAAACAAACTATTAGCACTATAAATGACACTAGTGCCAAACGGGTTTCGACCTCAAGAGGTCATCATGATTTGTTTTTTAAACCATTTTTGATTATGAATTAATTCCCTGTTGCCACTGATCATGACCTCTTGTGGTTGAAATGCATTTGGCACTAGTGCCATTTATAGTGTTAATAGTTTGTTTGTTTGCTTATTTTATAATCTAATACACCACATGGTATGCAAAGTTTTAAGATTACTCAGAGATGTTCGAATGTATTTAAATAAGATGATCCAAAGGAAAACACAAGAAGTCACTTTTCTGCTTTCTATTCAAAATATAGCTATTTTTTTTATTTTTAGTGTACTCTAAATATTGTAATTGTGAAATATATTTATATTTTACCTTCAAAGAAGGAATATACCACACTGCTTGAATATATTATCTGTTAATACATTATTAATTAAAAATATATATTTTTCTGGTAAATGTTTGATACATCTCAAAATTACTTATTCATTGCGATGTGCACCTAATCTGCCACCATTACATGAATTTTTATATATTTAAATTGTAACCATACCATTATTAAACATATGAGATGTGGTTAGTCCATAAGGCGGGTTTAAGTACATTTACTGACTTCATTACATAGCTTCATTGTGTACCAAAGACCATACTGATCGACAGCAGTATCCCAGGGTAACGCGTCTTCCACAAGGAATAGCCTGACCAGTAAGTCTCTGTGGAATGTGGTAGAATACGCAAAAAAACTGGAGCCCTGTCAGCACTCTATCTAAATTGGTTACCAAATAATAATCAGCAGTTAGTGATGTCATGTACGAGCAGATCACAACTCTTCTTTTTATTGCAGTGAGCTTCATAATTTTTATTGGCTACATAACTTTTGCATTTTCATTGTAAACCACCAATCCAATCAGAATGTTCCATTAATTTCATGTCCTTCTGGCACACAATACTCATACATTATTTCCTGAAGATGACAAAACTGCATGAATAACAATGCTTTCATGCAATTTAAAGAGTTCTGCCTTAGCTCAGGTGGTTAGTCACTGATTTCTTACCGAGGCCCAGATTCACACCCATGGCAGTCCATGTGGTGGAAAAAGTGGGACTAGGACAGATTTTCCCGTCAGTATCTTTCCATTGCTGCTTCATGTCCATTCATGTGTCATCTGGAGGCTGTATTAGACGTCACAGTTCCATAGAGACATATTTCCCCCCTGTACAGCAGTAATAATACAAATTTAAGAGAACATGGAGAGACAATATATGTACAAGTATAACTGAACTGTCCATTTTTTCATGTAGGGAAGGATTTAGGGCACTTGCATGTCAGAAGCTATTTGCATGTTTTCATGTAACTAACAACTAAATTATGTTCTGTGTTGTGCGCATGCATTTTACATCATAACATTTTTGTTAGCACCCTCTATGAAGAAGGATGAACTTTGCAACCTCAATGTTGCATCATAGCAGTTGGCACTCCTGCTTTGTATTTCACAGGTCCTTGCAGTCCCACAGCATCAGTGTTTAAATCACCTGTTCCTGTATGAAAAAGGTTAATATTGTAGTTTCATGGTATACAATGCTGCAAAACTATTTCACATTCATATAGGGAAAAACAGTTCCTTGATTTCTTACCTTCAGTTTATTCTAATCAAATTATTTACAAAATTGAAATGAAAAAACTGACATAATTACAATGAAAGAAATAGGTTGGGAAAAAGTGCAGTACATATTTAAGTGACAGTACTTGTGTTACAACCACAGAACTCACACGATAAATGCTCCTGACTTTTTGTCCTTTCCTATTAATTATAATCCAGGTGCAACTGCCCAAGTAACATTGTCACTTCTTGTCACTTTTAATGTCAACACCAGCATCCACAATCTCATCTTGAACTTCAATGGCAGCACCCACAGTCTCATCTCGAACTTCAATAGAAGCATCCACAGTGTCATCTCGAACTTCAATGGCAGCATCCACAGTCTCATCTCGAACTTCAATGGCAGCATCTACAGACTCACCTTCAACTTCAACATCAGCATCCACATTTCCATCACCAACTTCAATTCCAACATCTACACTGTCATCCACTTCTTTCATATCTACATCAAGTATGTCTTCCTGAGATTTTGATGTTTTCTTGTTCTTTTTCTTTTTACTTTCAAACTTTTTAAATTTCCCATCCTTTGACCACATGCATTTCATTGTGATTTTGAATTCTGCCATTTGATGCCCAAGTAATTTCTGCAAAGAACCACACATGGTAAAATTATATAAAAAACACTACTTTGTCCTGATGAACTTCTGTGTTTATAAATGTACCCTGAACCATTCATTCCAAGCATATGACATGCATTTAAACTGTTTCATGTTTACAAGCTTAATATAATGCAACCTCATCTTGACATTAAGAGAAAAATAATTAATATTCCTGCATAAGAAAATTAACCGTGTATGGCACAGTAGATTAAAATCAATGTTTGTTTTTTCTTACTAGTATTCTGGCCTGTTCTGGTTTAAGTGCCTGATCAGCTTTACAGACAGTAAACTCTGAAAGCATTGTGACCACACCCCTCTGCAGGCTCGTAGGCATTCCAAGCTGACGAAGATGTGGCTCTATAGAATGTGGAAACTGGGGGAGGGGACCAGCAGGCAACGTCACAGTATCTGTAGCAACATTTCCAGCCCTAGCAAAGTCACTTTCACTGTAGTCTTGAAACCAACTGAAACATAAGCCAATATAAATGTCTTACTGCCCAGAACTTGTACCACAAATGGATTAAGAGTGTAGAACATTCTGCATTCTTTATATAAAGTGCAGAAAATTAATGCATTATGGGGATGATGTTTATTGTGCCCATATGTCTGCAAATAATGAACAGAATTTGGTATTTGGAGGGGCAGTTTCTACAAAGAAGTTAAGCTAATTTACTTTTAGTTCATGCAGTCCAATAACTCCAGTAGTCGAGTACTAAGTTATCTATTACTGACTTGGTAGCTTGGTACATCAACACAGTCACACTCAAAAATAATACTTCTGTTATTAATGTCTTCCAGTGCATTTTCTTCTTCTTCTTATTATTATTAAATACAATGCCTTCATAGTCTCCTGGTTAGAAACAGGATAATACTCACTCAAGAACTTCTTCAGGTTCTTTGTTTGTGAAGAGTAAACCACATTGACCAATCAGATGTTTTGTCACCTTATGCAGTTTATCCTGAGCTTCCGTCTCCTTTGTCTTACCAAGACCTAAAGCCATAACTTTATTTTTACCAAAGAAAAATCTGCAAAGATATTGAAAAATAAGTTAACTGTATAACTTAATAAATATAATATTAACTATATCACAGCCCTTCTTGAAATTAACACTTGTTCAGCTGATCAAGAAATTCCCATCCTCCATGGAACCCAAAGGTTCATTAGCATTGGTACAACCTGACACTGAACTTTGTCCTGAGCCAGCTGAATCCAGAATCCTATTTTAGTATTATCCTCCCAAGTCATTATGACTCCCACCCACTTTGGGTTTTCTGATTAAAATTTCCTTGACATCACCCAAAGATACAAAGTTCCACATCTGTATAAAATGCCAAGTTCTGTCCAGGACTGATAAACTGCAACCAGCCACACATTAGCTCCAACATATTTTTACAATCAATTATCCACACCCTTGCTATTTGCAAATAATAATTAGTAAGCTTTGTATTAACAGCTTCATAACAAGTATGGTATAGTAACACATTTACATCTAAGAAGTTTTGATTCAGTTATAACATTACCAACAGATTCTTGTAAAAGTACTAGTAAAGTTAAAAAATATAGTTTCTCATGTGAAGATATACTTTCACAGTCTTCCTCTATGTCTTAATTAAACTACAGGTCTGAATCAGGTTTGTTATTGTAAATTAATCCTTCAATGCCAGCCACAGAAAGCCATGTTGACTATCTTGCTCATCATATGTGTCCAACATCAGTAAGAGATTCTGAACTATGCAGCATATCACTTAACACAGTCCTGCTGCTACTCAGGAAGTTTGATATAGCTTCATAGATAAGGCTATGCTTTTCCTTCCAGTATATTTATGCGCCCACTTCAATCTTTTTTTGTGTTGTTCTTATTATTAATTCAAAATAGTTATGAATGAAGAAAAATTTACAAGCTTCATCCAGCCATGAGTCTGTTGTTTATAAACTCTTATTCCAGGTAAACATAGAGCCACATAGTCAAAACAAAGCACTGCTCTTGGTATAGGAATGGAGGTCTGTATTTTATGCTTCTAAATGTGCTTCATGTTCACCTGGAGCAACACCTTATTAGTCAGTCTTTTGTATCTCAAAATGTTTTAGCTGCCATCTCAAGGTCTTCTATAATATCATAAGATACGATATTCTGCTACTCGGACAGCCATATTGGAACACTGAGAGAAACCTGTCCCAATGCCAAAGTGTCCATCACAAACACCACATTGACTGTCATGGCCATGAACCCATGCCTCCATGGTAGTAAGACAAGTGACTAACTGGCAGAGCCATAGCATAACCATAAAAGCATCATGATGATGGCAACTGATAACAGCAATAAGTGAAAAGTAGAACTCACAGAAATTTGATGAAGTTGTGAGGTGTACTTATGAGTCCTACAAGCAATAATATGCTTCAAGAACTTAATTTATAATTTAAATTTACATACGTGCCTGACATGTCCAGATATCTAGAAAACTTTGGACATCACTTTACATAGAACATAATAACTAACTAGATGGCTTACCGAACCCAAAGGTTCATCACCGAATTAACCAAAGCCCTCCACCAGACCGTGTCCTGGGCCAACAAAATCCAGTCTCCTTCAACTATCTCCCATAGATCCAGCCTGATATTATCCTCCCATCTATGTCTAGGTCTCCCCAGTGGTCTCTTCCCCTCAGGCTTCCCAACCAATACCCGGTGCACACTTCTTTTCCATAGAACATAATTCTAAAAACACAGGTCGTTGTGATTCTAAAAACAATCACAACGACCTGTAACTCACAAAGGCTAAAAATAAATTAAAATGCATACCTACTGTGCCTCCACTCTGTACGGAGGTCTTTCAGTTTTGAGTTCCTCATGTTCTGAACAGAAAATACGAAGATTCTCTTGTAGTCCTGAACACATCTTCGAATGTCATCAACCAAATGCTGTTTAAAACCCAATCCTTTCTTCTTTGTTTTTGTTAACGATACTGAAACACATTAATCAGTAAATATTAGCTGAAGTACCATACTAAACAAAGATTAGGTGTTCACTAATCAATACGTCTTACATTACAATACATACGTTTCTTGTCACGCTTCGACTTAGGCATGGCTTTTCAACGGACAGTATTTCTTATACTTTACTATGTTGCAATCGTCAAAACACGTGCAATTCTATAGGAACAATCAGGTCCTCCATTTATTTTAGTTGATGTTGGTAATGCTTGGGAATTCGATTCTGAAACAGTGTAGCCAATGCTTAATATAATATATCCCTTATCGTTGGCACGGGATATTAGCGATTTATTCTAACCTGAAAGTTGTAGATACTATTCTGAATAACTGAAAAGGATATGTACTCTGCACATTGAAGTAGGGCGATAATGGATAAAAAAATAAACGTAAGCTTATTAGAAAAAAGTGAGATTTTTGACATGTCCCTGTGTGTTTGCCAAATTAGCAATTTGCATTTTATACTTTTGGTACGAATGCCATGCCAATTCTGTGTTTGCCCAATATCATCAATTATATCTATGTGAAGTTTTACACATTATTGGATCTTGTAATTATTTATGGTGGTTTATCACTCAAAAAATTCTCATCTTATATTCAGATCACCTTTTATATCAGAATGTAAAATAAATGCAAAACTCCCCGGTAAAATATTGCTGATTGATCAGCACTTCTTTCTGAACAAACCTCACGTCATACAACATAAAACCCAATTACATATTCATTAAGTAAACTATTTCACTGTTTCTAATGTATAAATTAAACATAGATTTGATTTTTACTATATATTATTGAACAATTATTTACCTAAATATTATCATTTCTGATAATATAATGATTGGTTTAGTACTTCCAAATCCGCTGGTGTAGCCCCCTCTTTCGAGCCGAGGAATCTGTCGGGAACTGGAAGATTGTTATAGTGTGTAGATATTTGTGATCGTAGTTCCAAGGGCTTAGTTCCTACGTTATTTTTATAAATCGTAAGTAAAAAACAGAAATGCATGACAGAATAGTTTTATTTACTTTGGTGTAACTAATAGTGATAGAGTGGCTGTGAAAAAGAAAGCTTGGCACGGGTTGCTTTTAGTGTGACGCATTGAAGGAGTGCCCTATGCAGAATCGCCATTTTGTCAAATTACCGGCTAAAAAATAGCAACATTTTATACTGACGTGGTAAATATTTCTTTATTTGTATATTCATACCAAATAATAGTTTCGTAACCGAATTGTGAAGGTGATAGAAGATGACTTGTTGAAGGTGCAAGTTTTATTATGTTTCACGTGATGTTGAATCGACCTTCGTTTGTTTATAAATCTTTGCTTCGTTGCTGTTAGAGGTTAAGAATTATATGAAATTGTTTTAATTCAAATAATGTTTGGCTGTAAGTAACAAAACTGCTTTTGTGTCGTGCAGCTTACCGTACTGTTGGAATCTGTTCAGAATGAAATAACGAGTTTGATAATTATGCAAGGATGTCTGCATGTACAGGAATTTATTTTGTGTTTGCATTTGGTATCGTATATCGTTTAATATGTTGCTAACATGAATTAACCTTTCGTACAGACTGTGGTGTTGTGTCTGATTATGCAGTGGTTACTTTTAGTAGAAAAAGCCGCGAAAATGGTTTCCAAAGTTTTATTGTGAGCAATGCCTGCCATTGGGAAAATGAACAAATTGCGGATTACTGTATCTTTGGAAGTTTTGGTAATTGTCGTAATTGGCCGATTTGGATAGGAAGCATACATACTTAAGTATCTTGTTGAAAGTTTTGAGTCATGGCACTCAGCTTGCTGTTTTTGTGACATCTAGTTGAAATGGTTGAGATGCATATTACATACATTGAACTATGATCACAATGTGTGCAAGTTTTGTGTTTATCTCACAACTTGGCCCAGCAGGCTTTGAAAGACTTTTTAAGTATATGGTTAAATTGTTGGTGATTTTGAAAATGAGGATGCCCTTGCCTTTGTCATTCAATGTTGGCAGCACAAAACTTACACTTAATTTTAATTGAACCTAAACTGTTATATGTAGCAGGAGTAAGTGAATTGAATGGAATGACTTACATAACCGGGGAATACAATATTTAACACAGGAGAATAATATTGGCATCTGAGTCATTTGTTATTTAAGGCTTAATGGTTGTCACAGCTGAGGAAGAGTCTGTGATAATGGAGTGGATGGGAAATTTTTGGAAGATATATGTGCCTTAGTATAATCTTATATTTGTGTACAAGGACACCAATGAGGAGAGATTATCAGACTTCTGTCAAGGATTTCAATAAAGATTGAATTGGTGGAAAGTAGATACCTTTGGCTCAGAAATATATGCTTTAAAAGTTTTCCCTGTTATCCAGAATTACTTTTTGTCCCAAAATTCACACTAAACTTTGCTTGTATGAACAGTTGTGGGACACATTAGTACAGGAAGTGTGTGGTGAACATTTACATGCATTATAGGATCATTTAGAAGCCTGCTAATAGAAAACACAAAGAAACTACAGCAATGAAATGTTGTAGAAAGGAAATGTGGCGGAAGACGGTACTATTATGTAAATAGTCATTTTCTACCTACCTAATCTTGTCCACGGTAATGTTGATAAGTGGTACTTGTGCACACTGTGCATGTTTATCGTCCTCAGCATATGCCATCTTAACTTGTGTTGTACCATATCATTTACAGAGGGAGTTTTTGTTTTGTATGTGAAAGCTTTCTTGTGTTATGAGAAAAGCGAATACTGTTTCAGTTGTATGAGGACTTATACCAAGGTATTTGTAGTTTTTATAATTTACCACTTGTAGCACAGTGTCTTTGGCAGCATCTTCCCTCCCTTTCTTAATATCATAATTTCTGTCTTTCTGATGTAACATAAATAGTATGTGTGGAACTGTTTGACCTTTGCAAATGGTGTCATTGATGATGGAGTTATCTTAGGTTATTGACCTATGAGTGGGCTGAGTGATATGTGGATCCTCCTTGATTGGGTGGATGAGGTGTCTGGCAACCATCTGACTGGGGATTCCCCCATTAATTTTGAAGGTCACTTTTGTGCTCAGAAACGCATGTTGGTCTTCATGAAAGTGTCTAATTGTTGTCCAATGTTCACCACCATTGAAATATATAAACACATTTTGGTAAAACTCCTAGTATAAAATGTCATAAATATATATTCCATGATTCTTGAGTTATTTCTTGTGGACAGACAGACATTAGGAAGCTAGTAGTTGCATTTTTGCAGCTTTGTTTTCAACTTGCTTATGAAGAAATGGCAGCTCTTTCCAGGACCTTCTGAAAATAAGATCAGGTTAAGAGCAAGTATATATATCTTGTTCTTAGAACATTATTCCATTTCTTCAGGGTGTGAATAAGATGCTTCCATGACCTGCCAAGGGAGAACCCACATTCCCTGTTCTTGTGAGGCTGGAGCTTGAATAGTAGCTTCCCTGGTAATCATGTCCAAACACCTGGATTTCTTGGCCAGAATATGGTGACCTTTTGCAGGATGTGATGACCCAGATTGATGCCATATTCAGCCACAGCTGACTTACCTGGATGGTAGGCGCAAATATTATGCCATATGGATCTGGTGTGTTTGACCATCATAAAGTCTTAAAACTTGAGATTTATAATCATACAAAATTTATGTTGTTCCATACTGCATTACGTTTTTTCCCCCATAGAGCACATAATCTAGTCCCGTGCCTTTGAGTAATGTTTATTTCTACAAGCATCTTTCACATTGTCTAGTATCAGTTTTATTAATCCTTTGAAGCCGAAGCTCGCCCAAATAATTAATACTTGTGTGTTCAGTCCATACTGCAAAGAAAACAACTCTTTGCTGTTATGTACATCCTGTAGTTTATGCTGTTTAAGGAAGTAATCCCTGTTCACATTGAGAATCATGAAAACCATTAATACAAAATGATGAGTTATTGATTACTGAAGCAGGTGGGGCACATAGCTACCATTAAGTTTTAGTTTGAGTGGCTCCCGTAAGGTACATGGCTGCTGCACCCGTACTAGCAAATTTGGAGGTTTGTGTTTTTTTCTCCTTAATGAACAAAACATGGTTTTAGTACTAAAGTAAGGACGGGTGCATTCCCTTCGAAGAGAAAGAAATTTTCCTTATTTTGCGCAATTCACGTGACTATTTCAGGTGTATTTTTCCTGGTATATGCGCCGTGAGCTTGTTGATTTGTTACGTCGTTTACAGGATTGGATAGAATACGTAACATTGTGTGCGTATTATCCTTTATCTTTAAATGTGGACATTGCGCGTGTCCGTTGTTTGTCACTACGGGCCGGTAGATTGCAATCGATGGCTACCAGTTTCGAGTGTGCGTAGTGTGACGCCGTGGGCACCACCCCTAGACTTTCAACCCCTTCGTGCTCTTGCCCGTACTCCGCATCCTTGTAACTGCAGCTTCCCTTTGCTGAGACGAAAGATGGACCAACCCACTGCAGATGTCGGTAAAAATCCAGACACGTCAATTTATTTTTTCGTTGTCTTATCTGTTGAGGTTTGTTTTATAGGTGGCTTAGTACTTGCATCTAAAATGCGTTTGGAATTGAAGCACATAGCTTTTAATGTTCCTTCTCCATTGAGTGAGACTATGAAGCTGTCGCCGTAGACGTGCATGTTTTACGAAATACAGTACTGGGCCAAATGAAATATGCCAAGAATTATAAATCTTGAACGTCATAATGGTTTAATTACCGTGGCCTGTACCCGTATTGCTCGTAACGTGCTGTAGGCTAGATGTGTTATAAATGGGCGTGGTCTACTCTGATATTTTGTGGTCTATCTCAGAATAAATCTCTCAGAAATCTTTATGTTCTTCATCCAAATGACGCTGGAACTACCAGTTCTAGCTTAATTTTGATTAAGATTGTCGTCATTGTTTCGACGACGTACTATTCGCGCAATGTCGGGAGGAAGAAAGTAATATATAGGTGCTTACGAATTGTAGAGGAATGTTAAGTCCTGTGTTAGTTGGCGTATGCCCTTTACATTTCCAGGTTGTTCTCGATTTGATAACGGGAACAAAAGTTAGAATACAGCGGTTGAACTAGATACAGTTTTTCATTTTGGTAATATGAAAAATTCGGCGTGTATGTAGTGGGTACTGCAGTGATATTTGTTTTTCCAACTCCAGGGGATTTTATGACCCTGCTTACACCCCTACGCGTTCTTAAAATTTTGTTTGGTGTTGTGAACACAGTTTTAAACCTTGGGCTCCATAAAATGTGAAGTAACTTAATTAAGAATATGTCGGTCTGCTATTGCAGAAAACATTCCCAGTACCCTGAATGAATTGACAAGATTTTCAATATACTTTGCGTGAGTTGCAAGCTAGCTGGTGATAGTGCGAAACTTTGAGGTTATGTGTGACGAATTTGGTTTTGTGAAAACCTGTACTAGTAAACAAAAATGAATTACCCATTTTTTAAATCGTTGACGTACAGTTTTTCTACCCGCCTGTGCAATTCTGTATCGGACATTTTTGTTTCGACGAATACAGATTTATTGACTTGAAAATCATTTTATCAAGAACAGGTGCGACGGTGTGGATTGGATTCGTCTGGCCGAACATTGGTGCCACTGGTGGTCTGTTGTGCAGACTACTGAAATTTCAGGATTCGTGAAAGGTGGGGAGCCAACGATGAGTGCCTGGGTATAAAATGTGGGAAGGAGTTGATGTGATCTCGTTGGCGCAACACGCTGCCTGCTGTAAGCGTGCATTCAGTCGGATTGCAGCTAATTAGTAAATAAACTAAATGTTCGTATTAAGAGGAAACCCGTATACGCACAAAAGACTAGCACAGCGTAGCGTTGCCATGCGACGTGCAGCCAAAGTTGGGTTTGAAGTTTCCATTACCTTAATTAAGTGAACAGTTCCGTAATTCGCAACCAACGCCATTAGCCACTGCGTAAAGTGCATTAACAAAATTGTTCATACGTTTGTGATTCACGTTTTTCCTTATCAGCCATGCATTTGCTTATCAGTTGGCTTTTCAGACACATTTGCAGATCATTTTAACAACTTTATGGAGTCACTGGCTACGGAGTAGCGCAATTCCGTCACTTGTGTTATTGTGTTGAGGGAACTTGCTGTATTTATCTTAACGATAGACATGTTGAATTCTGCCTTTGCATGGGTAGACTCGGGACAACGGCGTGGTGTCGGAACTGAATTTGGTCTTCACAGATGCGAAGAGAACAGCTGGCTGTCGATTTCTGGCGAAGTCGATAGGTACTCAAAATAGGATAATAGAGGGTCTGGTTAAATGAGCATAACCAGATGGGAGACTAAGAAAGCCTAACTTCTGCCCTCAGAACTGAAAGGGAATGCCCACCTATGGTAGTCATTGTGCATGTGCCAGACGCGAGGTGAAGTCTGCATTCACAAAGCATGACGCACATATTTCTGAAGACTCGCAGGAGGTATTGATAATTAGCGTAGTTACCTGGCTAAGAAAGTGGTCGGTCACATGCCGTATGCATTCTGCGAAGAAAATTAAGATACCGTCTTTACTGGAACTCAAACGCAGGACGTGTTCGGTGTTGTGGCCTTCGTTCCTGTAATTTTCCCAGCGAAACAAAAAAAAATTGACCGGGCTCTTATCGTGTTTGCTTTTTGAGCTACAGAAAACAATCGGGACTCGAACCAAGGACAGTTTTCTTCTTACCTCTCATTCTAGTTTCAACAACTAAGCACACTGAGTTTCGGGCAAATTGGTTTGTCCCTACGTAGGATTTGATCTCGCGGCGGGGAGTATGAAGACTGTTTAAGCTATAAGCTTGCGTGCGTACATACGTACTGTTTCAGTTTTAAATGTAGGTAAGACTCCTGAAATTATTACTGTACTCCAGAAAAATAAATTGTTGCATAAAGATATCGCACTCCATAAGTTTTAAGACTCACTTCTGGAGTTAGAAGTCACGGTTTCTTCGATTGCAATGTGAAGGAAGCTTCTCGGCTTTCTCCTCCATTTCATTTGCTGTGGTTTTTTCGTGACGTTATATAGAACAGAAACTCGTAAGATTCCTGAGTGAGGATTTAGGTTCAGTGCTTCTAAACGAAGTAATATCTACTAGTTTGTCGTGTGATTGCATCAAATTGTGTTCGAATCGCACGTTCTGGCTGGCGAAGAAGAAGTGCTAATCACTCGGCCTCGACCTTTCCAATAAATGACACCTATTTCGTCTGTTGGAAATGGGGGATGTTTGAAGTGTTTGCTGTGTGGTTGGTACTAATTGTTTTTCTTACGCGTGTGTTGGCAGAGCTTGGGAGGGGTCCGACGTGCTTCTGGTGGGCGATCGATCCGTGGAAGCTCGGTCTGGGTTGGTTCACACTTTTCGTTCCCCGGGAGTGTCACGTCTGGTCCGCGCCTGTCTGTCTGCTTGCTTGCTCTTACAGCATCGTACTGAACGGAACTGGGGAACAAATGTTTGCCCTTTTAATGTAGTGTCTTCTAAGGCGAGAGAAAATACGTTTTCAATGGTTTTGTGTATGATTTGTTAGTGTAATGTGTTAGGCAAAGAGCTGTTCCCGGATTTTGGTGATTGTGTGAAAAAAAACATTTTTATCGAAACAGGAGATCGAGAGACTTTGGTTCTTGTTGTAAGTGTTTATAAATTCCTACACCTGTGTTTCTAAGGGCCAAGTTCAGTATCTTACTTAGTTTTATTCAGGATATCGCCGTGCGTGGTGACGTTGTGGGAGACTAATTTCCAATTAAGGAACCAATGCCGTGCACTCCCTCATTATTGGTGCTATACTGGTACAGTTCACGTGACCCTGGTCTAGTTTACCGTGAAGCCCCACCCAATCCGTGTCATCGTCTCGTAGCAGTACTTTAAACAGCTTTATTAATAATTTTGGTGTTCGTGGGAAGGTATTTTAAACGACGGTTCGGTAAAAATAGGAATACGGACCACCATCGTTTTGAAATTCATGCCTGCTATGCGTTCTGCAGTGCATTGTGGATTATTAATCAGCCAGTGAAAATGAAATGTATCAATTTAAATTTGTATTGGTAGATATTTTAGTAGAATTAAGCATTTGTTTTTTTACGTGTTTTTCACTTCGAAGTGTGTTAGGCGTACTTGAATTTACAATAGTATAATAATTCCACTTGTAAGTAAATTGCATTAAATTTATTGGTGGTTTAAGATTCGTAGTCACGATCTATATTTGGTTTTGATATTGGTTTCCTTTCTTATCTGGATAAACTAAGCCTCGTGGTGACCCACTGCTGTTTTTCTAGACTGAGAGATGCACTGCCTGACATATTTTGGTCGAAATTCGTCATCAGGAATTAATTATTAAACTTTCTCTTTGTTTCCAGTAAACCACACACAAAACCCACCATACACAAATGTCTGTTGACAAGGAAGAATTGGTTCAGAGGGCAAAGCTTGCCGAGCAGGCAGAGCGTTATGATGACATGGCTGCAGCGATGAAGGCTGTTACAGAAACAGGAGTGGAACTTTCCAACGAGGAGAGAAACCTTTTGTCTGTGGCATACAAAAATGTTGTTGGTGCCCGACGATCCTCCTGGAGGGTTATCTCATCGATCGAGCAAAAGACAGAAGGCTCAGAGAGAAAGCAACAGATGGCCAAAGAATACAGAGAAAAGGTGGAAAAAGAATTGAGGGAGATCTGTTACGATGTTTTGGTGAGTACTTGTCTGGTTTTTCTTTTTGACCTAGACGTATCATGTTATGCGATTTATTGAACCACGCCAAGTCTTTTAAGACGGCATTTCATACCTGTGAGTTTATCATCATCATCATCATCATCATCATCAGAACATTTTGCAGTTTGGTGGCCCAAGTCTTGTAGATGGAAGTACTTGTGCAGAGTTATGTCCTTGGTGGGGGGGGGAACATTTTGCTAATTACGTATTTTGGTTGATGTCCCCATAATATACAAAAAATTCTAATAAATTCTGTTTGTATGGCCAACTGTCAGGTTGTTAATTGATCATGGGTTGTTCCGCTGTGGAGGCAACAAGAACCTCTGAAGCGTCTGTAAACTTACACCAGACTACACTGCACAGCAACCCGGAAGACGGCCATTTTGAGACACCGGCGTGAAAACCTCAAATCTTACCTAATTTTTATGTGTGATCACGGTTTAAAGCTGCAACATTTAGCTTGGCTTCGCCGTGTCCGTCCGTCCATCCATCCATCCATCGTTCCTCTTAGGCCTTGAGAACCGCAGAATGGGTTTTTATTAAATTTGATGTTGGGCGAATTTGAGTTTAAGTCAGATAGGACAATGGCGAGAACTTCACTTATGTCTGAGAGTGAGTTACTTGTTGGGGAATCCCTACCAGCAGGACAACCACCCTGAAAGTGAGGGGTTTCCTTCGTGATGCAATCATCACTCATGTGGACAGACCCCAGACACCCCGCCCAAGTACGGGTCATTGATCCTCGGAAAACCTGACATCTGGCGTTAATAGCGAGGGCCAAAGTTGTCTGTGCGCTCATTTTCTAACCTGTCTGAATTTAGCATTATTGTTGTTGTGTATGTCTACGTATTGGCTGTGTTATTTTTTTGAAACTTTCTTTACCTAGAGTAGCTTGTACGGAATATGCTGACATCTGTTTACACAGGAAGGCGTCTGGTGTCTTGATTGGAGTGTTAGAAGTATTAGAGTAATTCTTTTCCCTTAAATGGGGTGTTGTGTATGATTTATGGTTCCGAGTTCCGATCCGTACGAAGAGAAAAGACGTGCTACAATAAAATCATTTTCAGACAAACGCTTTGCGGTCTACCTTTACTTACTCCGGATATAAACCCCGCGGTTTCTGAAAATGCCCCTTTGACACGTAACTAAGCGTATTCCCTTCGTGGTCTTGGGCCAACCATCATGAGTGATTTTATTCACCCCTCCAGGCAAATTGTGGGAGAACACATTAAATGAGCCTGAGACAGCATCTTCCGTACCCTTCCCAAATATTCCATCATTCGACACCGTATAATCCGAGCTGCAGGCAGCGTCGTCCAGTAAAGTAGGCCAAAAATAAATAGCAGGTGATGTCTTTCAGCGTATTTAACACTTCCTTCTCCCAGGATACCGGACAAATACACGGAAATGGGCGGAGTGTATGTGCGGCAAAGTTTTATCGTCCCGGCGGCGCTGTGTGAAGATAACGCCTATTGTAAGGTGGTGTAGGTAGAATTTTCGGTTGCGCATGTAAAAACACGTCCGCCGTCATTCCTCAAGATGTGACAGGCGGGAAGGTGTACTTATTTGTGGAATACGTGCTTTCCTAGTGCGTTTTATTTATTTATAGCCTTGTAACTACGCTTTTTCAGTAGCTCTGACCATATAGCGTAGAAAGAGAGGATGATAGTGAATAATGAGATGGAAAGAATGTGGAAGGAAGAGGTCGTGACGTAATTCAACGTACTATCCCGGATTTTGCCTGAGGATCCAGTAGCGTTTTCGCATCTCAGCAGTTGGTTGTTCTGAAAATTGCCGTGTTTTTATGCCCGAATTTTTTACGGCTGGTCTTTTACCGAGCCTTCGCTCTTTTCTCATATTTATATGAGAGGGCTGTGAACATGGTTATTAAAATGGTGTAGTTGAAGTCGGACGTTAACGTCAGGTGTGATTTCTACCGGTTGCTTTGAGTTTATTTTCAAAATTCCGAACAACTTAGGTAACCCACCTTTCATTAAACTGCTGTGTTCAAAAGAGCCATACACTGGGCCCTATTCTGAGCCTGTTTAATCCGGTCCGCAAGACCCGGTCGCCCTATTTCATAAATATCCAGTTTAATGTATTTATATCTGTGCATGTCTTGCAAGTGATCGCTTCAGTTCGGGTTTTCCAAAAACATTTTTTTACCTTTTTAATTATGCTACATGCCTCGCCTAACCCATCCCCTAATTTTAATTAAAGTGTGAAGTCATAGGCTAATTCTACGTATATGCTGACATGCAAGTGTCGTAACTCAAGCCGAAAAGCGAAGAAAGCCTATCTTTCGATTCTTTTGAAAACGTAAGTGACCGGCAGCGTACATTTCAGGCTCCAAGGAAAAGTGCTGGCAATTTTCAGAAGGAACTGCGCTATTTCAGCTCAGAGTTTAACACGGGCGTTGTCCTTCGTGTTCAGCGTTGATGAACCCTGAATTACTTCGTGCGGGGACTAGGCATTTGGTGTTGGAACAGAGCAAGTAAAGTGTTAGATAATGTAAAGATGACTGATGACGCGATGACCTTGTTTTATTAGGATGTGGTGGGTGTTTTATTTCGTGTACTCTCCCCTGGCCCCGCCCCCTCCTCTACTGTGGTCACGTGACATGTGACGCACATTGGTTCACGTCGTTTATAAAATGTTTATCGGAACGTAGGAAACAAGGATGCAAAATATTTCTGCTGTTGGTGCTTTCGGAACCAAGTCGGAGTTCCGTGTGCCTTATGCCTCAACCCACTGGAAAATACTCGACGTATGCAGATTTTTTCATTTAATAACTTTGGTTTTGCTCTTTGGATTCATTTCATTTTCAGAATTGCCTTATATAAGGCTGTATTTTACAGTTTAAATATTATGTGCTTTTCGTGTTTCGTCCCGTTTTATATGCGAGTCCATATCGTAGCCTTGAATGTATTTGTTCAAGCCAACTTACGCGCATTAATTCGGTTGATTCGCGGACAAGTGTTGCCTGCTGCTCAAACATTCTCATTTGGGACCAAATTACGCAAGCATCCTGTCATGCTAATGATTCGTGTCCTTATGGTGTGTTCGTGCTATACCATTTTACGCAAGTTTTATTCATGGACTTCAGCTGTGTGCTTTCAACAAAGGAATTTCTGTGTATGAATCAGTTGACGCACATTAAATGTTATTCCATTACCGCGAAACGTAAATAGGCCGCCCAAAAATTTGGAGTTAAGAATTGTCGATTACACCGTC